>OU898283.1:56611975-56694475 GCA_918026665.1 Diabrotica balteata
TACATTCCATAAAATATCGTCTCATATTAAATAGCATCATTGGATCTAAAAAAACTGCTGCAGTATTTATTATACCTACTTGTTTTAAGTATAACAATAAGTAATTTTTTGAATTTTTTTTGAATTAAATAATTATATTATTATCTCACCACAAGAATATTACTACCACGAACAATCCAACGTTCAGGAAAGTGTATTTAAATACCGTCTCACTCCGCTTCCTCTGTAATGTAGTGGCGTACCATCTTGTAGAAACTACATATTTCGCCTTAAGTTTGATGACAATTCTTCCAATAAATCAATAAAATCATTTTATAAAAAATGTATATAAATCTCACCATTTAAATTAAAAGGTAATTCGCATATCCGTAAAATATCATTTAAAATTCATATTTAAAATGCATGTCCTATGGTTTGGAACCATTGATAATTATTTTTTACGGATATGCGAATTACGTTGCAATTTGGATGTCGAGATTTATTTACAGTTTTTATAAAATAATTTCAATGATTTATTGTGAGAATTGTCATCAAATTTAAGGCGAAATATGTGGTTTCTACAAGATGGTACACCATTACATTACAGAGAAAGCGGAATTTCTGAACGTTGGATTGTTCATGGTAGTGATATTCTTGTGGTGAGATATTAATATAATTATTTCAATCATAAACTTTTGAAAAAATTACCTTATAACACTTATAATAAATACTGCAGCAGTTTCTTTAGAACCAATGACGCTATTTAATATGAGACGATATTTTATGGAATGTATTGACAACTGAATTAAAGAAATTGGTGGACATATTGAACACTTACTTTGACAAAAAGTTTAATGTTATTTACTTTAACTATTTCTTAATTTGGTTTGTAAATAAAATGTTTTGATTATGAATTACATTTAATACAAAACGTAAAATTTTTGATGTAAAATCCAATTATTGTGTTATTTATCAAATCCTATTATTTTGTCCTGTTGATATATTCATTTTATTTAATAATTCATTAACTATTAACTTTGTTAAAGGTATTTTATACCAAATTTCAGAAGTCTTGATGTTTCTCTTTAATTTTCTTTCGTTTCCTGGAGTAAATGCGATAAATCAGAATTATGTAGTTGATTTCTAAAATGCAATTATCTCGAAAACTGTTGCATACGTGCAAATGTATGCCACATATGTGGCATATGTGGCGCCCTCTATCAGTTTCATCAAAGTATACATCAATTTATAATTTCTCATATTTATTAGTACCCAGTTGTAAATTTTTATTCATAATTGTTGGCAAACATGAAAGTTATAGCGAAAAATAAAATTTTAAATTTCCACTTTAACACCCTTTATCTTTGTTAATATCAACATTTTATTAAAGCAACTTGACTTAAATCTTAATATTTTAAAGTGTAGAATCTACGGTTTCTTTTTGTACAATTACTTAAGGACCACCCTGTATATATATATATATATATATATATATATATATATAAATATATATATATATATATATATATAAATATATATATATATATATATATAATATATATATATATAATTATATATATATATATATATATATATATATATATATATATATATATATATATATAAATAAGGATCACTCAGACGAGTGGTGGGTTCAATTATCGGTCAACTAGGTGGAGAAATAAAAGACAAAGTTGATACTTCATCTATTTTGAAGACGTTTCGCTATCGAATTCTAAGGTTCACACAGATATCAAATTTATAACTTCTCAAATTAATAATGTTACTTCTTTTTTGGACAATCTCCTTCCTGACAATTTGTTGGACACTTTTGAGGCTTCATTACATAAGAAATTTAATTACACATATAATAAATCCATGAATAATCTTAGAAATAAACTTAATAACTTAGACACTCCAGAATTTAAGAAAATTCCTTTTAATCCAAAATGGATAAAAAATTTATCTAACATAGAGGTTCCTCCTGATATACTTAAGTTGTTATCTTTGGGTCCAAAATTTGGCTACCTACTTTCAGAGACTACTCGGTTAGTAGAATCTTAGCAGATGTTGAGAATATTTTGTCACATGCTGACAACTCCGACCTTTTATCTCTTAGGTCTTCTTCTAACAACATCTTGTTGAATTTCACCAAACGCCCTAGGCAACCCTTATCGGAGTTAGATAAGATTTACAGGGAGACGGTATCGTTTTTAAAAACCCACCCTAATCTTCTCGTTTTTACGAGCGACAAAGGTAATGCTACTGTCCTCATGGATAGAGATCAATATGTCAGCTTGAGTAAATCACTGTTAGATGATGATAGATACTATCAACCACTTTCCAATAATCCTTGTTCGAAATTCACTAATAGAATTAATAAATTTATAACACACTTAAAAAATATCAAGATCATAGATCAACCGTTAGCTAAATATTTACATAATTATGATGGATATGCTACACGATTCTACTGTTTACCCAAAATACATAAACCTACACTGAGCATGAGACCTATTGTATCATCTATTAACTCACCTAATATTAATATTTCTAAATTTCTAACGGATATCTTATCCAAATCATATAATTACAGCAATGATTATAATATTGTTGATTCTTTTCATTTTAGTGAATTTATAAATAATTTTAAACTACCACAAGGTTACATTTTAGTAAGCTTTGATGTGGTCTCTCTTTTCACTAACTTACCTTTGTCCAGTGTTATCACCTCCTTGAAAAATCATTGGAACTCTATTAAACCTAATTGCCCTGTTTCTTGGGATATTTTTGCAGAACTTTTGCAACTAGTCTTTGACACTAACTTCTTGGTTTTTGAGGACAAATTTTACCTCCAAATATTTGGCACACCTATGGGTTCCTCAATTTCACCCATCCTAGTTAACTATGTACTAGATGATTTGGTTTCTGACCGTTTAGGTCGCTTAGAATTTCCAATCCCTTTTATTAAGCGGTATGTGGATGATTTATTATTAGCCCTACCACCTGACAAGGTTCAGGGTACCTTATCCTTCTTCAATGAATTTGATCCTCACTTACAGTTCACTGTTGAACTTGAGGACACTGTCACAAATAGTATCCCCTTTTTAGACATGCGTGTCATCAGAATGGGAGATAACACCCTGACCACAAGTTGGTATAGAAAACCAATGGCCTCCAATAGGTTCCTTAATTACCATTCCTGTCACCCTATGAAATATAAATTGAACCTTATTAAAGCACTTAGTTGCAGATTACATAAATTGACACATCCGATTAATCGAAGGGAATCCCTTAAGTTATTGAGAAATATTCTAATTGAAAATTCATATCCATCCTCCATCATAAATAAATACCTATATTCTCAAAGTTATGGATCCTCTTTTGATGATATACCCAATGGTGACCAACTTAGAACCATTTCTAATAATTCAGTTAATAGCATTGTTCTGCCTAATACTGATCTTGAGAATCCTACCACCCATTACTCATCTCTGCCTTATTTTCCTCAAGTTACTGAGAAGCTTATTAAACTGTATAAACAGAACAACATACCAGTTAAAATTGCAGTTAAGAATGCTAAGACTGTTAGAAATTTGTTTTCTAAAACTAAAACACCCTTGTCCACTTTGGAACAAGTTAATACTATATACTATTTACCTTGTGCTGAGTGTAACGCTTGTTATATTGGTCAAACTGGAAGATCACTAAAAGGACGTCTTACTTCGCATCGAAGTGACATTAATCTGTCTAAGCACACATGTGCGTTAGCGCAACACGCAATTAACACCAAACATAAGGTGAATTTCAATGAAGTCAAAATTCTTGGCACTGAGCGCAATCTTGGTAAAAGACAGTTCTTAGAAATGTGTTCCATTCTCAAACATCCTAATGCTTTAAATAAGAGAACAGACATAAGTAACTTGAGTCAAATATATCATGCTTTAATTTTGCAGAATTAGGCTTTACAATCAGTTCGTTATGTATGTGTCTCTAAAGTCGTACAATTTAACACATTTGTCTTTAATAAATAATTCTAATACTTTAACTTACTATAATTAATACTTGATAAAATATATTATTACATTAATGCTAATTAACTTAGACTTACTTATGCAATTCACATTGCATACTTGGTCGTTTTTTCATATATTGATTAATTTGACCTTCTGGTTTTTTTACTTTAATACAAATAAATACAATTCATTCTTTGAATACTTTATAAATTAAAGTTCCAAGCGTGGGACCTTGGACTTTTTGGAAATTAGGTGCTTATCGTCATTCACCTGTAGCTGTATATCCAACTACACTGTTGACGTTTATCACTCTTTTATATATGGAGTTGAATGAATTTTGCCTACTTGTTTGTTCTAGACTAGTTGATGCAGGGGATTAGCGTTATCGCTAATTTCTTTCATTGTTTGGTCTCTTACGGGAGGGTTATCATTCAAACTCATGTTAACTTTTTCAAATTTACCGCCCGTAAATTAGTGGGTTGGTACTATTAACCTTGCTGTTCTGTCGAAGAATTTTCGACCTCAAGGCTGGCTGTCTGTTTCATGTCATTGACTCGGTACCTTTTAATTAACGCCATTTCAACTGCAACAGGTGCCAAGCATACAGTGGTAACTTCACTTTATATCTTTTTTTATATATTTTTTTATATCTTAATGTAGATAACTTAAATAATGCTACCAAAAGTTAAGATGAAGTCATAAAATAAAATTTTTTGCATAGTTGGAAGTGAATCAATGATTTTCTTAGTTCTTTTTCACTAGTTAATATTATATTAAATATTATATGCTTATTAGACCACGTGTTCTGTTGCTTTGCTAATTTTTACTAAGTCTCTAAATGTTGTTAGTTATTTAATTGTTTATACAATATCACCATATGATGTCCATTTATTTGAGTTTTTGTACTACCTTTTTAATACCATTGACAACTACATATCTTTTTTAAGGTAACTATTTAACATCTTCTTCATGAATGTGTGGTACTCATAATGTAAAAATTTTTAGATGAACTGATGATGCTATCAGAATTCGATAGCGAAACGTCTTCAAAATAGATGAAGTAGTATCAACTTTGTCTTTTATTTCTCCACCTAGTTGACCGATAATTGAACCCACCACTCGTCTGAGTGATCCTTATTTATATTGGATAGACGGTCGTACTCCTTTTTGCGATATATATATATATATATATATATATATATATATATATATATATATATATATGTATATATATATATATATATATATATATATATATATATATATAGATATACATATAGACATTTTTATTTGAAAACAAGTTAGCCCGAAAAGATAATTGTATGTAGTTTAAATTGTAACGGGAAATAAATAGTGTGAAATTAATTAGTGAATGTTGTATATATAAAAACTAATAAACTTGTAAATAATCTAATAAACTTGTGTTATAAATGTAGAACCTTTAGAATAAATAAAGACAATAAATTAGATTAATAAAAACAGTTCCGTTTTTATTAAAGTTGGCAAAAGAGAATGGGCTACCGGTTTTGCTATTTATAAACTTTTACAGCATCTTCAGGTCATCAAGAAACTAAGGCTAATATGGTGTATGTAAATAAATGTGTATATGACAAAACAAACAATTATTATTTGAGTAGTATAGAGGACTTAATCAATAGTCAGACAATTATAAGAAGTAGATAGAATAAAATAGATTAGACATAATATGTAAGTATGTGTGCTTTAAATTTATATTAGATAACAAGATTTCATAGACCAGCTTCACTCTGATGTTTACTGTATGAGTCATTTTAAATAAAATAAAATAATCTAAGATAAATGAATGGAAGAAAATACTTATATCTCAGCACAATCCTAATCAATGCATTACATTACAATTACATTATCAAGTTACATTTGACTTCTGTACTACTCAAATAATAATTGTTTGTTTGTTTTATCATATACACATTTATTTATATACACCTTGTATTTTAGCCCTGATTTCTTGAAGGCCTGAAGATTTTGTAAAAGTTTGTAAAAAGCGGGACCAGTAGAAAATTCTCATCTTTGTATTTCGGTGGACACTTTTAGACCGAAATATATGGGAGAGGGCAAAATAAGCTTTGTTTGCCTGCGTTATCCTTTTTCGTATTTCTCCATCCTCTGCTCCATCGGCATATATTTCTACTCCCAGGTATGTAAACTTTCCAACCGTTTCAATGTCATCTTCATGTATAATGTTTTGTGGGATTATATTTCTTCTCGTCTGTACCATTATTTTTGTTTTTTCTGTGTTAATTTCCAGACCTAGCCTTTTCGTTTGTGTTTTTAACTCTGCGTATGCTTCCTGTGCTCCTGTTGATGTTCTGCTCATAATATTAATATCATCGGCGTAGGCAGCCAGTTGAACCGTTTTATTGGTCAGTAGGTTTTCTCGTCCAGTTTGCATTTGCCTGACCGCATACTCCAGTGCCAGGTTAAACAATGTTGGTGCCAGCCCATCTCCCTGCTTTAGTCCCTGCGAGATTTTGAAAAAGTCTGTCCGGTTGTTTTGTATTCGTACACATGCCTGAGTTTCATCCATTGTGGCTTTAATGAGTCTAATTAGCTTATGTGGTATTGCTAATTCTGCCAATATATAGTATAGTCTGTCCCTTTTGACTGAATCGTATGCCTGTTTGAAGTCTACAAACACGTTGTGAACATCAATGTCGTGTTCCCACGATTTGCTCAAGACCTGCTTGACTGTAAATATTTGATCCATTGTCGATCTTCCCCGTCTGAAGCCCGTCTGATATTCTCCAATAATATTTTCTGCTAGTGGTTGGAGTCGCTGGTTTATAATATACGTGAGGACTTTATACGCTGTACATAGTAGAGAAATTCCACGGTAGTTTTTGCATTGGAGTTTGTCTCCTTTTTTATAGATTGGGCATACTATACTTTTCTTCCATTCGTCAGGTATTTTCTCTTCTTGCCATATTTCTTTGATAAGCGCGTGGATATGACTTGATAGGTGGTTGCCACCTACCTTATACAGTTCTGCTGGAATCTCGTCAACTCCCGGGGCTTTATTGTTTTTCTGGGCCTTAATAGCTTCGAGAACTTCCTCTATGGTTGGAGCTTCTACTTCAACTTCGTTCTCTTCTACATGGTTCGTACCCATTTCATCTTCCATATCTACTTGTGTTCCAAGTAGGGTCTGAAAATAATGCTTCCAGGTTTCTGTGACTTTCTGTTGGTCACTGATTATTTGCCCACTTTCATCTTTGCATAGGCTTGTTTGAGGTTTATATCCACTTTTTATCTTTTTTAGGTATTCGTAAGCTCCTCTAATTTCGTTTTTTTTGAAATTTTGTTCCATTTCTTCTATTTGTCCATTTTCATAAGCTCTCTTTTTGTTTCTGCATATCTTGTCTGCTTTCCGTCTTGCGACTTCAAATGATGTTCGTCTTTCCCGTGTTCTTCTTGTTATGTACATTTTGTGCGCTTCGTTTCTTTCTTCTATCGCTTGCCTGCACTCGTCATCAAACCATGTTCCTCTTCTCTTCTTTTTCTTGTTTCCCACGGTGGACGCTGCTGCTGTCAGCACTGCTGTTTTGATATTATTCCATTTGCTCTCTATGGAGTGCAGTTCTTGTGTCCTTAGCTCATTTGTGACTTCTTGCTCGAACTTCTCTCTACATTCCTGAGTCTTCAGTTTTTCCAGGTCTAGTTTGTTTGTTCTTTGTTGTCTTTCGTTTCTTTCTCTGTTAACTCTGCACCTAAATTTGGTTTGCAGTAAAAGATGGTCTGATCCACAGCATGCTCCTCGTCGTGTTCTCACATCAGAGATACTACTGGCTGCCCTTTTGTCTATCATCACATGGTCAATTTGATTGGTTGTGGTTCCATCTGGTGAGATCCACGTCATTTTGTGTATGTCTTTATGTGGGAAGCATGTGGAGCTTATAACCATGTTTTTACTGGTGGCAAAATTTATCAAAAACTCCCCATTCTCGCTTGTTTCATTGTGCAGTGAGTGTTTTCCTGTTGTGCCATAGAACTGCGGTTCCTTGCCTATTTTGGCATTCATATCACCCATTATAACCTTAATGTCATTTTTTGGCGCGTTGTCATATACTATCTCCAGCTGTTGGTAGAAGCTTTCCTTTGTATGTTGCTCTTGTTCATCTGTTGGGCAGTAGATGTTTATCATAGTAAGGTTGAAGAAGTGGGTGCGAATTCTTAGTTTGCATATCCTTTCATTCACTGCCTGGAAGTCTATGATTTTTGACTTAAAATCATTATCTACCACAAATGCAACTCCACATTCTTTGATTCCTTGTTCTTTGCCACTATATAGAATTGTGTGCGTTTTGGTGTCCCTGACACCTTTCCCCAGCCATCTTGTCTCCTGAAGAGCAGTGATCATAAGATTATATCTTTTTAGTTCTTGTAGAAGTGCAGTTTGAGCTCCTGGTCTATTTAGCGTCCTCACATTCCAACTTCCAAATGCATAGTCCATGTTTCGTAGCTTTAGTCGTTTCCGAAAGTTCCCCTTGTTCCGAGGCAAATGTTTAGGTTTCATAACAGTGTGTTTTTCCGGGAGTGGGTTGTTAGCCCACTGCCCAACCTTCCTCCTTTACCCGGGCTTAGGACCGGCAATGGTGACTCCTGAGCTATTCAATCCACCCATTAGTCACCACAGGCGGAGTTTAAAAACTTTAATTCGGCCAATAGCATGTTATGGCAGCGAAGCATGGGTCCTGAAAGAAACATCCAAAAACAAACTTGACACATTCGAAAGAAAAGTACTGAGGAGAATACTAGGACCTGTGAGGGAAAACGGAATCTTCAGAATTCGATATAACAACGAGCTCTATCAACTGTATAAGGAAACACCCCTGTCAAACTTCATTAGAATACAAAGATTGCAATGGGCCGGACATGTGATACGAATGGGAGAGGATAGGCTACCAAAACGAGCACTGAACGCCAGAATGCAGGGAAAGAGACCAGTTGGAAAGCCAAGAAAGCGCTGGGAAGACACAGTAAGCAGCGACGCACAAGCACTTTTAGGAGTCCGTGTATGGAGAAGAGCAGCCACAGACAGACAAGGGTGGAGGCAAAAAATAAAGGAGGCCAAGGCTCATTTTGGGCTGTAGTGCCGTAGAATAAGAAGAAGTAGAAAATTCTCTTTTACCACCTTTATTAAAAACCTATGAAGGATTGTGAGTAAAAGACTTTCGTAACATTCATGAATATGTGCACATATCTGCAATCTTTTGCTTTTTGGGGTCACTCAAAACGAGTATCATGACAGCGGTGGTCTCAGACATCTGGTAGCTGAGCCTCGTCTCCTGAAGTTTTGTGAAAATTTAATACAAACTCGTTAGTCAGGGGTTTTTGGGGTTATTGAACACCAATATTATGACGGCGATGGTGGGCGATCCCCCAGGACGAGCCTTGACTCCTAGAGTTTACTGGAAATTGGATACACAATCAATCTCCGATGCACAAATTCCAGTAGATGAGGCCCGTTCTAGGCACCAGGAGCATTGCACACCATCTCCTACATGATATTAAGGTTCAGCGAACCCAAAAACTACCGAGTAACGAAAGCACTGGTTTTGTAATACCTTTCTTCAGAAATCTAGGAGACCATCTTGGGCTCTAGGTGCATCGCTTTCTCGGTCTTCCAATAGATATCTTTCCCCGCATTCTTGCATTGACCAGTTTTTTTGGAGGTCTGTTTTCTTCCATCCTAAATACGTGGCCTGTCCATTCAATACGCTGTAGGCAGGCATAATGAGATAAAGGTGGTTCTTTATATTATATATTATAAATTCAATAATTGTATCTGATTAGCCACATGTTTTCATTTATAGGATTCGTCTCAGTACCTTTCTTTCAGAGATGTCTATGTGGTTTATATATTTTTGAGTTAACACCTAAGTTTCACATCCATAGCTCATTATCGGTCAGAGTATGGTGTTGTAGATACATACACTTCATCTAATTTATATACCGATGCACGTCATCGGCGTCATAGCCTGTGACGTCACATGATACCAACACAAAATATTTAGGGTGTAGGTGTGTTCTTTTTTAGAATCACTTTACCGAGTACACTGGCATTACAGCCACTAGACATATTTTATTACATACACGAATATTTAAAAATTTCTATTAATGTTAACTTAAAGAAATACACAATAATATGTTTCATTTTTGTACTTCATTATTTTGAATTTTAAAGTTAATATCTCTTGTTTTATATTTTTAACTATTTAATAAAATCTGTTCTTTTTAGAACAAAATTAGTGTGTTTTATTTCAAAAATGTCACGTAAGAATTTAAATAGTCGTTGTAAAAAGATGGTAATACTTTTGCAATAATTATATAATCTATTTGATTTAAAAAGGAGTCAGGATTTTTTTATACTTTGGCAACTATGTCAACTTCGATCTCTGACGTAGATAATGACGTAAGTCGTTATCTAAATTAGATGAAGTATATATCTTAGTTTTTTGTTCGAAATACTAACTATCTTTGATAACTGTGAAAACTATACTACCCAAACTATCACACTTCCTCAAATAACCAATAAATACTATTTCATCTGTATAAAATAACTAGAAACTATTTTTTTCTTCGGTAACAGTGCTTTTTAAACTAAAATCCAATCTGACATTTTTCATTTTTTTTTTGACATTGATCATTTTGAATTTTCTAACTAGGCGGTCATTGGAGGCGTTTTTTGAAGTTCTGAAGTAGTTCCAGAAACAAAACAACCATCTAATATAATCTACATACGTAAATTTACGATAAAATAATCTATTCGAGAATTATTTAAATCGAATAAGTAAAAATAAGGCATAATAATATAAATCTTTGCGTCTTGTTTTTATATCAATTCGCCATCGTTAAAGTTTACATCTAACTTTATAATTTACACATATTTACACACTCAAACATAAATTTAGATTTTTTACGTCTTGCATGATTTTCTGATTGTCGACAATGACAGTGGCAATGATATTAACCTATACATTAATATTCGCGATATCTAATAAACAAACATTCAGCATTTAGCATTTCCCCGCCTTTACATAATAAAACACGTATAAGTAATGCAAAACGTTAAAAGTGTTTTTGACAGTTGTTTTATTGTTAAAAGAGTTAAAAGTATTAAGATTATTATTATTTACGATTGATTATAGGCTGATCTGTTAATATTCTTTGACGTTATAATGTAATGATTTTACTTTATTGTTAGTTATTGTTAGAGTTAAACGTAAGTTTCTTGTGGCATGTCTAAGTTAAATATCGTGTTTATATGAGATTAAGCCACAATTAACTGTAATGGAAATTACATTTTATAATTTTATCTGACGTTTCAATTTCCACTCTGAAAATGGTCTTCACAAGACGGTATTGTAAAAATAGTAAGATGTTATTATAACCAAAAGTTGTTTGGCGGTTATTGTTTTTCAAACTGACGGTCGCCGTGCCATTCAAGTCCTAATTGACTTAAATGCATACAAGATACAAGGCCAAAGCCAAGTAAGTCAACTGTCAATTTGGAAAACGATAGATATACTTTTTTGAATTGGAAAATAAACTTTTTTTAAAACCATTTCCACAGTGGAAATTAAAACGTCAAATAAAAATTATAAAATGTAATTTACTTTAGTCAATTGTGGAGTAATCCCATATAAACATGATATTTAACAAGTACCTATTTAGTTTTTATCAATGTTATTTTGTGTTTCGGTTTCAGTTTCAAAAGATCAATACAAGTAGTATAATAAATTATAATGTTTAATATAAAATATAAACTATAAAGTTTTTACAAAGTTGATTATAATTTAGATTTTTTCTTGAAGTATCACTTATATTTGATTATACAATTTCGTTTTCTTAAAAACCTAATAAGTTTGTCACAATCCGCAGTGTCTAAAGCGCACTTTATATCACTTGGTAGTCCAGTAGCTGGTCTTTCCATTTGATATAATGGACAGTCTATAACAATGTGGCCTACAGTTATATTGGTGTCACAGGCGTAGCATATTCTAGGAGATTCCTTCCTTAGTAGGTGTTCGTGCGTTAGTCTGATATGTCCTATTCAGATACGATGTAGTATAACCTGGTCCCTTCGTTTTACTAAAACTGGTGTTTTTGTTGATAGATCTGGGTTTACTTGCCGTAATTTATTATTTGGTAAGAGTTGCTATCTTTGTAACCATAAGTTTTTTGTATATGTACTCATTGATGCATATTTTCATATCTGAGTGAGGAATTTGGTTAGTTCTATCGTCGAATCTCTCCATTTTACAAGATTCTTTGGCCATTTGATCAGCTATCTCATTTCCTGGTATACCCACATGAGATGGTATCCACACAATATTTAGTTGTTTATAATTATTTTGTAGAGTCACAAGGTCTTCTTTAATCCGTTCTAAAGTCGGGTGATTCGGATATATTTTCTGAATTCCCATGATTGCACTTAAGGAATCTATGAATATTACTGTCATGTCTTCAGGTCGATGTTGTACTGCCCTGGATATCGCAAAAAGTTCAGCAGAATATAATATAAGTTCAGTAGTCCTTAGGTAGTTGAATCTTAAACACAGAATCCTCTGTGACAATGGCGGATCCTACTGTTTCCAATTCGGGTGTTTTTGATGCATCGGTTTAAACTAGTTGAGAGGATGAATATTTATTTTTAATATTGTAGAAGTATTGGAGAAAAAGAGATGAAGGGGTATTGTCCTTAGTATAAGTTGACAGATCTGTGTTACAATATGGAATTTGTATAGTCCAAGGGGGAGCATAATCAAAATTGGTATGTATAATACCCGGAAATGTGAAGTTGCTAATTCTTTTGCTAAATAATGGTCGAAGATTAGGATTTTGATTGTAATTAGAATGGTAATGTATGGAGAAAGCATAGTAGGGTATATACATATATATATATATATATATATATATATATATATATATATATATATATATATATATATATATATTATAAGGATCACTCAGACGAGTGGTGGGTTCTTATATCGGTCTCAAGGTGGAGAAATAAAAGACAAAATTGATAGGCTACTTCATCTATTTTGAAGACGTTTCGCTTTCGTATTCTGACAGCATCATCAGTTCATCTAAAAAGTACAATATGAGAACCACACAATCATGAAGATGTTATAAGTGTTACCTTAAAAAGACATGTCATGAGCAGTCAATGATATTAACAGATTTGTGAGTAAAACTCAAGTAAATGGACATTATACAGTAATATTGTATAAACAATCAATTAACTAACAACATTTAGCAACTTATTAAAAAATTAGCACAGCAACAGAATATGTGGTCTAAAGTATAAGTAATATTTTATTTTATATTAAGCAGTGAAAAAGAACCAAGAAAATCATAGATTCACTTCCAACTATTTGATACTTATTTAGCTTTGATTTTAATTTTAGGTAACATTATTAAAGTAATTTTAATAAAAAATTATTTCAAAAAGTAGTGTAAATGAAGTTACCGATCAAAACCTCAAAGCTGCCGCTGGGAAAATGGCGTTAATTGAAACAGACCGAACTAAACCGTGAAAAGACAGCCAACCTTGAGGTCAAAAATTTTATAGAACAGCAAGGTAGAAGTACCACCCCAAATAATTGGGCGGTCTATTTAAAAGTTTAAATGAGTTTGGATGACAACCCGCTTGTAAGAGACAAACCAATGAAAGAAATTCGTATTATAACAGCAATTTCTCGCATTAACCAGTCTAGAACGAACAAACAGGCGAAATTCAATCAACCTCATATATAATTAATAAACGTCAAACATTATGGCTGGATAATCCGCCACAGGTGATCAACGAAAAGATATTTTCCACAGTCCAAGGTTCATGCGCTTGGAACTGTAATTTGTAAAGGATCCTATGAATCCATTACATTATTTGTATTATAGTATTTATGCAAAAGGTAGTTCACACTAATCTAAGTATGAGAATTAGTGTACGTATATGCAATGTAAGTTGCATAGGTTAAAATGAGTTAAGTAAAAATATTGGATTATTTTATTTAATTATTGATTTATTTCTATTTTATATATATTTTAATTATTTAATAAACAAATGTGTTAAATTGTGCACCTTGCATACACTTATATAGTGAAAAGATCATAAAGCCTAATTCTGCAAAATTAACACATGATATATTTGGCTCAAGTTACTTATGTCAGTTCTCTTATTAAGAGCATTCGGGTGTTTAAGAATTGAACACATTTCCAAAAACTGTCTTTTGACGAGATTGCGTTCAGTGCCAAGAATCTTGACTTCATTAAAATCCACTTTATGTTTAGTATGAATCGCGTGTTGCGCCAGAGTACAAGTGTGTTTTGATAAATTGATATCACTACAATGTGAAGTGAGACGACCATTTAATGATCTACCAGTCTGACCAATATAATATAAATCGCATTCAGCACAAGGAATGTGATAAATCGTGTTAACTTGTTCCAAAGTGGACAAGGGTGTTTTAGTATTTGAAAAAAAATTTCTAACAGTTTTAGCATTCTTGACAGCAATTTTAACAAGCATGTTATTCTGTTTATAGTTTAATACACAGTTTAATAAGCTTCTCAGTAACTTAAGGAAAATAAGGTAAAGATGAATAATGGGTGGAAAGATTCTCAAGATCAGTATCAGGCAGAACAATGCTATTAATTGAATTATTTGATATAGTTCTAAGTTGGTCACCATTGGGTATGTCATCAAACGAAGATTCATAGCTTTGTAAGTAAAGGTATTTATTTATGATAGAGGAAGGATATGAATTCTCTATTAGAATATTTAACTTAAGGGATTCTCTCCAATTAATCGAAGGCTTCGAGGATGTAACCTTCGACTTTAATTTAATAATTTTAATTTTATATGTTCTGTGTCAGTGTTTACTTATTTACTTACTTTTTTCTTCCTTTTTCTTTACGTAAAAACTAATGTGTAAAGTTCATGCGAATATATATCGTCGAACTCGAAGGTTACATCCTCGAAGCCAATTTCTCGCCTTGGGAGTAAGTTGGTGGATTTCTTGAAGGCTGCCAAAGAACTTGGTGGCTGGACACTCGAAGACGATGTGGTTAATTGTTTGTTCAGCAGCGCTGCATTTGTCACATTTCGGGCTGGCATTTATACCCCATTGATTCAGCGATTTGTTACAAATTCCATGACCAAGTCGTATTCTATTTAGGTTGCACCATTCACGACGGTGACACGACAGTCAACAGAGTCCGCATAGCCACGATGATTTCCAACCTTCGATAGAAGATGGAACTTAAAGAAGAAGATTCACGACGGGGAAGAGAAAAGCCGTCTGGTTTGATTGTGGGATTTTCTATCAGATTGGAATTTCTGATGTCTGCATTCCATTCGCCCATCCAGTCCTCTTCCGTAGTGAAAACAGCCAATTTAGTACCAGTTGTAGTAGGTTGATGTCTGGATTTCAGTCTTAACTGCCTTTGGTGTAGTTCAGCGATGTCTGTGTTTATCGGTAGTTCTGGGTTTTGTTGGCATTTTTGAACTAGATTGTTGAGTGCGGTTAATCGTCTTGTTGCTGATGGAGAGATGTTGCTTAAAACTGGAAGCCACTGGGTTGGTGTGGGCTTTATAGTTCCCGTTATGTGCCTCATTGTTTGGTTTAACTGGGTATCTATGACTTTTGTGTGATGACTGTTTAGCCAGACAGAAGCGCAATATTCTGCAGTAGGATATACTAAGGACAGCGCGCTCGTTCTTATTACCTCTGCATTCGATCCCCATGATGTATTTGCTAACTTGTGGATAATATTATTGCGGGTCTTAATTTTTGCTGAAGTGTTTTCCAAATGCTTTTTGAATGTTCGGGTACGATCTAGAATTACGCCGAGGTATTTTGGGTTAGCACTGTGCTTTAGACTGGTCCCATCGCATTCTATATTTAGTCTGTAATTTGCCTTGTTGTTGTTTAGATGGAAAGCTGTTACTTCAGTTTTCAATGGGTTTGGTTGTAGGCCCCATTTCCTAAAGTATCTGTTAACAGATCTGCTTCTATGGTGGTTTCGGCGATGTTTATGTCTTCTTCTTGGGCACCCAAAGCCATGTCATCGGCATAAATAAATTTGAGCGAGGTAGTAGTTGGTACATCTGACGTATAAATATTAAAAATAAGAGGAGACATAACTGATCCTTGTGGCAAGCCGTTTTGCAGGTTTCTGAAGTTACTATTTTTCCCATTTAGGTGTACTTGGAAAAGTCTGTTACTTAGCATTTGGTTTAACAACCTGTTTAACGCACGGCACGGTAACATCTGGTATATTTTATATAAAAGGCCCTCCTTTCATACTGTGTCGTAGGCGCAGGTCAAGTCTATGAATACTGCTACTGTTTTCAGTTTCTTTTGGAATCCGTTCTCAATAAATGTTGTTAAGGAGAGGACTTGGTCGCCACAGCTTCTTCCCGGCATGAAACCAGCTTGTTCTTGAGGAATATTTGACTTTGTAAAGTAAAATAGTCTCGTTTGGATTATCCTCTCGAAAATCTTGTAGCAGATGCTTAAAAGAGCGATTGGTCTGTAGCTCTCAGGTAATGCGGGTCTTTCCCAGGTTTAGATATTGCGATGATCTTACTTTTTTTGAAGGATTTTGGAAACTTCTACTTAGTTAGGATTTGATTGAAAAATTCAAGAAGCCACTTTCTGGCATTCGGACCAATAAATTCAGGATAAATGTTGTCAACTCCTGCGGCTTTACGACATTTCATTCATTTAAGAGCTTCCTCAAGTTCTTCTGATGAGCTTCATTATCGGTAGGCTTTGTTGCTGATCAAGTTTGGCTTCTTTTAACTGAGATCGGACTTCTCTTTTATGATCTTTTTCTATTACTGGTTTTGAAAGGTTGGCTATGCGTTTGCCTATGTCTTCCGGTTTTGGGACTGTAGAGTTTGCTGTAGGGGTGTTTGGGCCAGAGTCTAGCTTCCTTAGAAGGTTCCATGCTGTGCGGCTGCTGTGTGTGAAATTGAGATTTTCTAAAGTTTCTCTTCACCTTGTAGTTCTTGCGGAGTTAAGGGTTTCTAAGAGTTGTTCACCAACTTCAGGATCTCCAGATTTCTCATACTGATCAAGCAGTTCTTTACATTCGTCGTTCCAACATGAGATGTAGGATTTGGTAACTCAACGTGGAATGTGCTTTTTTGCACATCTAATCACTAGTGATGCGAATCTTTCATAATTTTGAACCTCGGGTTTGATATGTCTGATATCACTTTCAAGTTGAAATTTAAACTCGTCCCACCTTGCCTTCCGGAAATTCCATCTTGACAAGGGGAGTGAATTTATAATAGGGATGGTGGTGCCCACGGTTGTAATTATTGGTCTATGTTGGGATTTG
Organism: Diabrotica balteata; assembly: GCA_918026665.1. Taxonomy (NCBI): domain Eukaryota; kingdom Metazoa; phylum Arthropoda; class Insecta; order Coleoptera; family Chrysomelidae; genus Diabrotica; species Diabrotica balteata. The sequence continues at coordinate 56,629,366 of OU898283.1, forward strand.
GAAAAGTTATCGAGAACCTCACTTGTGGCGTCCTTAAAGTCATTTTTTGAGCCCGTTCCGTTGCAAGATATAAACGTGAGATCGGGATTGTAGCTCCTTTGCCATCTTGCAGAATGGAAGGTGGGTTTCTGTTTTGCATCATATAAAAGTCTCAGATGGTGAAACTCGGCCCATTCGGCGATTTGTTCTCCTTGTTGGTTTCCTTGGTTATATCTCCATGTAGTATGGTGGCTGTTAAAGTCTCTAGTGTATATTGTCGGGTGAGAACATGTGGAAAGTACGTTTGGTGGTCATCCAGCGTTTGGTGGTTTGTCTAGCATGGGGGTAGTCTGGGTTGTTTGGATTAGTTGATAGCTTGCTTGCGTATTGTAAACTAGGACGTAATCTTTTAATAGAAAGTGGAGATTCATTTGCTTCGACATAAAGAATTTCAACTGGACTGATTCTGTAGGTTCCTAAAGCTAGTCTTAGTGCGGTATTTTGTACAATATTTAATTTTTTTAATGTTGAGTCCTTAGCTGAATTATATACTATTGATCCATAATCTAACTTACTGCGGATTAAGGATTTGTAAATATTTAGTAGCTGTGTTGTGTCTGCGCCCCAGTTATGATTTGCTAGTACTTTACGAATATTTACGTTCTGTAAACATGATTTTTTAAGTAATTGGATGTGTTTATTCCAAGTAAGTTTTGAATCAAAAATCATATCTAGAAATCTAAGTTCCTCAAAGTTTTCTAAAACTTTATCATATAGTGTTAATTTTGGTGAAGATTTGCATCAATTTGATGATTTCGAGAAAAGCACATTACTTTAGTTTTAACGGTAGAAAATTACAGTCCTGTTGTTTTAGACCATTCTTGTAGGAAATTAATAGAAAATTGAATAATTTTTGAATTATTAAGATTCTTATGAGAAATATAGATTACGAGGTCATCTGCATATAAGATTGCTTTAACAGGGTTTCGGATAGTGTTCTCGATATCGTTAATTGCAACTATGAAAAGTGTTGTGCTTAGTGTAGATCCTTGGGGTATGCCATTTTCTTGTGTAGGTATAGTATTCGGAAAGTTCCTGATTTAATTTAACTCGAAAATTTCTGTCATGTAGAAAATTTTTGACGAATGTTAGAAAATTTCCATCTATGCCCCAATGTTGTAATTTAAGAATAATGTCATATTTCCATATAGTATCATAAGCTAAAATTATATCAAAGAAGACAGCTATAACTTGTCGATTAGTTGCAAATGCCTCATTATCTACCGGTTCTAGAGACACTAAATTGTCAGTTGTGCTTCTATTTTTCCTAAAGCCACTTTGCTGATTAACTATTAGATTTTTTGATTCCAAAAATAATTTGTAACCCTCTATTTAAATTTTTTTCTACTAATTTACATGAGCAAAATGTTAAGGATATTGGTCTATAATATTCCGTGTTTGACTTCAAGGATTGAAGGTCTATAAGATTCTATGGTACTCCAGGATTTAGGAAATTGTTTATTGAGTTTCCCTCAATGACAAGACAGTTAATTTTGTTGCTGTATGAAATGCCTTTAATCCTACGGATTTTATTCCAGATCTCTGATGCAGGAGTACTTTCGGTTATTGTGGAAACATAATTCTGCCATGATTCACGTTTACTTTTCTTAATTAGGTACCTTGCGTACCTAATTGCGTACCTTTCACCAATAAAATAATGTCAAACATAGACGACAAATCGGTATTAATCATTCAAGGAATAAATGTAGAAGCAAAAATATCAGGTAAACAAAGAAAACCGCACTACAAAAGCAAAGAGATGAGTGAAAATGTGATGGGGTAGGGGAGAGTGAGGCATCGTGAATATATTTTTTTCTATGGTGAGTAATTTTTTTTCATGAGGTTAATTACTCGAATAAAGTTGTCAAACAATAGGAAATTCACTGTAAAAATTAGATACTTATTATCTTTGACAACTACAAGAAGTACTAAATGGGGCAAGGTGGGGGCACTTAATACAATATAAATAAAGTAAAATTTACCGGAGATTATCATAATAATTTTAAATTCTGATTGTATTTGTATTTTAAACTATGTATTTGTATTGAGAACAAAATAAATTGTTACATTATTTTAAACAAAACTTAAGTTTCACACCTAGTATAAAGGTGTGTGGCTTCATTGTCTTCGTGTTCTTCTCCAGCACAGGAGCAGTGTGCTCAACGACAGCATTTTCGGCACATTATCCATCCTTCATCGGACTACGACACAAAAATAACCACAATAGATACACTGAGCATATTTCTTCTTAGATTTTTCTTCTCTTCTTCTTTCTTCCTTACGAGTTTTTTGTGACCTTCCCTTTCTTTACCGGGTTTTCTCTGTTTTGTTGTGACTCCAAAGGTCATTCTTGTTGTGATAAAGTAATTACAGCGGTTTTCTCTTCTTTTCGTGACACGTCTTGTTACTCGAGTTTCTTATAGTATAGACATGATGTCGTTTGGAGATGTTACGAACGAAGATAATTGTGTATCGCTGTTAGTCGTCCATGAACAACCAGGCCTTTTATTGTTACTTTTAGAAATTTTTTTTCAGGCGTTTTTTATTCTTGTGTTTGTACTTCTTCCGCATTTATTTTTCAATTTCTGGTAGCATCCCCGACTTTTTCTACATAAATTGTTGCATTGGTTTGAGGCTGAGGGGTCTCTTCTGACTGATGGTTAGAGGACTGTGCAAATACTGACAAATACAACTTATAATGAGTCATTTCAGCTGGAGCATCAGCGTCTGTAAAAATGTGTCGATCCATCGACCGGATTCCAGTAGCTTTAAACGAATTTATGGCTGTTGCCATGCACCTCAGAGGCTTCATGAAACCCACGTCTAAAGGCTGAAGATGATGGGTGAAATAAGAGGGAAAGCATATTAGTACAATATCGTTTTCACGGGCAAAATGCATCACTGCCATGTTCTTTACGTAACACTTTCTGACCTTTTGGCACCTTAGATCATTCATTGAAACGTTTCAGCCACAACAGAAATAAATCCCTTTAAATCCACTCCAATTTATGGCATTCATTTTAAGATCCAGTTGGTGCTCCGTCTATAAATTAAGCTTTCATACGATTACGTAGAAAAATGAACATCGGGGACATGTAGTTTCCCACAAAATTAAAAATATAACCATCGATATAATTTTCCATCGCTCTGCGGAAGTGAAAACTAATGGCGTTGTTTATTTAAAACTAATATCTTAGAGTAGCTTTTTGCAACCATCGACACCCCCGTTTCGTTGACAATATAAATATGCTGAGGTTGAATTTTATATTTCAAGGTCAATAGCTGATTCAAACAGATTAAAAAACTTCTCAACAACAACTTTATCGAATCCCTCCGTTTGTGCAGATAATGCGGCTTCAGGTTTATTAAGCCTTATATCTTTATGTCTTTTTAAAAAGCCTTGCAGCCAATCAACACCAGCCATGCCATTTCATGTCATCGATTTCTCACTCCAGGAATGTTGTTTGGTTTTTGATTTGTAGGTTCTAACCATGGTGCCTATAAAAAATTGCAAGAAAATATAGGTAGATAACCTACGTAGTCTAAGTACAAGATAATAGGGCAAAGTAGAGTATCAAGTAAACTGAATCAAACTTTGCCCCATTGTCATAAAAAATATAATAGTACGTTATGCTAAAGTATCTTAAAACATATTTGTCTGCTTTATAGGGTATTAATGAACACTTAGCCAGCACTTTCGATAAAGAAAAGTCCAGTGTCGTAGTTTAATAATATTAAAGCACGTATTTCTTGTATGTCTTTAACGAAATTAATCTAGAGTTGTTAGGTAATTGAAAATGTTGTATTTTATTAAACTAGTTCTATGGTATTTTTTATGGTAAACTAGCTGACCTGGCGAACTTTGTTCCGCCTTAATGGCAATAAATAAGCAGATTGTGTTTTTTTTTGGAAAAAATACAAAAAAAATTAAATAACTACATTAATCATTCATTATTATTTCTGTATTTTAGTACATAGGTCTCTTCACTTAAGTAACTTGTGATACACGACATTTTTTGTTTTATTATCAATCTGTTCTAGATTTAAACTACAAACTTTAAAGGATTGGCCTTGTGATTTGTTGATGGTCATGGCAAATGCAAGACGTATAGGAAATTGAAGTCTTTTAAATTCAAACGGCATATCGGTTGGGATCATCGGGATCCTCGGAATGAGAACTTCCTTACCTTTGAATTTTCCTATCATTATCGTAGAGTAAATTACATTGTTCATCAATTTACTAACCACCAAACGCGTACCGTTACACAGTTTTGGTTGGTTTATGTTTCGAAGCATGATTACTACGGAGCCAACCTTTAGGCCGTCCGCACAAGAAGCTACTAAAAAGAAACTAAACTAGTTGGTAACTAGAATTACTAACTGATTACTGTGACTCGCACACTACGCTACTGAAAATTTATAGAAACGAGTTACTTCTTGCTTGTATGAGTAGCTCTGTTATAGGGTGTTTAATTTTAACCTTTATATTATATTATTGAGTGTTATTATTGCGTTATAAATGTCTAGTGACTCAAGTAATAAAGATATTATTCTTTATTATTATAATAGAAGACGTAAAATGCAGAAAAAAGGAGGTATTGGGTTCATCCCTACATTGCAAACAATTGCTATATAGTGCAAATACTGCACTATATTAAACGACTGTTCTACCAATTTCGCCATTTCGCGTGTAAACTTTAAAAATATCACAACAAACTAGAAACTATTGAAGAACCAACGTGTAATATTGCAAAACACTCAGCAATGGGCAAAGTTTTAGCGGCATCGAAAATCATCATCTGGGACGAATGCACAATGGCGCATAAACGTGCATTAGAAGCACTTAACCGAACATTAAAAGATTTACGCAATATTCCCAACATATCGTGCTGCATGTGAAGAATTGATCTTATTAGAAAACGATACCCATTGGGATACGACAATCGCTGAAGCCAATATCTCTGCATCTCCAAGTCAGATACGCACATTATTCGCTATCATAATTTCGACATGTTTTCCACAAACCCATGTAACCTGTGGCACAAATACGAGGATAGTATGTCAGAAGATATTTTACATCAAAGTCGTGTCAGTTCCAGAAATCACGATATTGAGATGAATGAGGAGATACATAATCGTGCTTTACTCTTGATCGAAGATATGTGTTACCCCATATGCGGTAATTTATTAATCAGGTTAGGAATGTCAGCGCCATATCTTAAAATGAATGACGCATTTAATCAAGAATTGGAACGGGAACGTGAATGTGATCACCAGGAATTAGATTTAGTAGTTCAAAGGAATGTACCCCTGTTGAATTACCAAAAAAAGGAAGTTTATGATACTTTAATGAAGGCAATCGCTGATGAAAATGGTGGTTTATATTTCCTAGATGCCCCTGGTGGAACTGGCAAGACATTCCTTATGTCATTAGTTTTAGCAACTGTTCGGGCGAGATCCAACATAGCGGTTGCAGTTGCTTCTTCTGGAATAGCAGCCACATTGTTAGAAGGATGCCGTATGGCTCCTTCAGCATTCAAATTACCGTTAAATTGAACTGTATACATACGACCAAGAGTATCAGTAAAACGCACATCTGGATACCCAGGAACCGCATCACCTTGCTTCCGTCTTTGAAAATTCTTGGATGAAGCATTCCAAGTATAATAATGTGGCATCTCCGAGTAAAGCAAAGTTCGTACAAACTGATGGCTTTGGCAGATTGCAAAAAAACTGGTCAATATAGTTGCTGGAGGTGTTTCAGCACGTTGCGTAGCAATCGAAGCCGTGAAATATACTCGTTGACCATTCTCCAGATGCACCGCCAAATGTATAACAGTAGGATGACGTTCGTGAATTGGAAATGCGAATATACGCCAAATCGCTTCATTACAGTTCACATAACGACCAACTTGATAGTGTGAAATTTCATCGTTGGTATTTGAGAATTGCAATCCAAAAACCGCCATATCGCTGCCTTTCGTGACATATTTGCAAATATATTTTATAGACTTAACTGAATTGCAGTATTCAACGTTGCAATGTGTCTTGAACGTTTTAGAAATAAGTGGCGAATATGGAACAATCCAACTGTTCACTTTCGTTGTGACAGTTCGACCGTTGTCATCTGGTGATCGGATCGACGCCGATACAGCGGATACCCATCGTTGCCAGTGACAGTCTCCGCCGTTAATTTCCGTGGATATCGTTTAGAGCACTTTCCATCGACCATGCAAGGTGATTGGGGATTGATGGCACCACACGGTCCATGAATCATATTAGTAGTAACAACATCATGTAGGTCTGGATCGACTTCATGATCAGGAATCTCGGCACATATGATATCATCTATTTGGTCAGGCTGAATTCTTTCCACTAACCAAATAAGAATGTGTGCGTGCGGCAGGCCTCGCTTTTGCCATTCGATTGAATACATCCAGCATCAAGTATCTCCAAAGACGCGTTGTTTAACAATAAAGTTCATCAGGGACCGAATGTTTTGCCTGAATATACGTGCTGTGATGTCGTGTCTATTATTTGATGTTTGTCCGGGAAGCAGCAATTGAGTAATTTCTATCCATTTTGGATGACAGGTAAAAGTAATAAAGAGATCTGGCCGGCCGTAATGACGAATATATGTCATTGCATCTTGTGCATATGCATGCATATGACGTGGGCTACCAATGTACGTCGCCGGCAGAATAGTTAATCGACCAATATTAGCTGCATTTCCTTCAGTACTAACTGCATCACGTAAATGGATGTACTCCTCAGAACGCAGTTTGGCTTGGTTCAACCTAATAAATGTTAAACGTTCCGTTTCTATTTTTACATACATGTCAACGCAATACTGCTGAAACAATCGACGAAACCGCAGCAAATAGTTGTCAGCATTTTGACGAATCATCAAACGATATTCATAATAATTCATTGAGCTAACTTTCTTTGTAGTTTCTTCACCTGAAATTAAAAATTTGATAATTAACCATTTCAAAGACAAATAATACAGACATTAACCATTATTAAGATACTGATACTTTACCATTCAATGGATTTATCATTTTAATATTAAAATAATATCCATCTTCTCCTTGCCAAAATATCAGTGGGTATTGCAATGCGTCATATGATCGATGAGTTTCAGATATTTGTTGCAGTTGCCCAGTATCGCGACGTGTAAGCACAATATCGCGTTTTTCCAATTGTTCACCAACAATCAGGATGGCAACTTCGTCGACTGTTGGAGCATTAAATGTGCGTTCGTGTGTTCCAGATGGTCGTTTATCTGCTTTGATGACAACTTTATAGTCATCATTTGGCATGCGCTCTAAAGCACTCTTAAACAACCTGACCAACGCATAATGTTCATGAAGCAGACACTGCAAGTCTTGAATAATTGCTCGCTTTATTCCTGCATTGATCCCTAGGCGTCGATCAAGTTGTTCTTCCATGTTGCCCATGAAATATATTTGTAAAAATTTATTCTGTGTATCTTCGAAAGGTAGTAATGATCCAATTCGATGATGAATCTGTCCTTGTATCTACAAAATAAAAACCAGACAGTATTAACTGGGTTATAAACACTTTTTCTGTGGGAGAGTAGAGTTCAGTATTAGCAAATATAATACATACCAATAGATAAAGTAAGTTATTCTTTAACTACATTCTATGTAAGTACAAAAATAAATACCTTAAATGTCGGATTAAATTCTCCTTCTTCGATAATGTCTGCCCCAAATGACGTCATTTGGAAACAACTATTGTATTTTCGAGTATTTGCAAGAAAGTGGCGTAATTCTTGTGTTTCGCCACAAAGCAATGAATACAATGGCTCATGTGGCGGAGTCAACACTGGCAATTTCACTTTACCATTAAGGCAGCATAATCCAGGCGATTCTCCGGAAAACTTTAATGCACCACAATACTTGCAAACAACGTCCATTTGCCCAATGCAAACGCTAGGATGCAAGCTGTAATCATTGCTGCAATCGTATCGAAACGCTGCTCGATTCAAATCAGCTAAATATCTTGTTCTGCGTCGCAAATTATCTATTTGTTGCCTTCTGTTGGTCGCTCGACGATTCTGCATTGCCAACCGAGCTGTTTCACGGGCTGCTTCACTTTGCTCTCGTGATTGAGAAGCACGAAGTCGAGCCATACTATCGCGGCGCTGTTCACGTGCAATTTCTTGTTCTTCTTCAGTCCTTTCATTTGCAGTATTTTGTATTTTTCTTGCATTACGGCTTTGTCGGGAAAGATTCGATCGTCTTGGTCGCGGCATTATTAATTAAACTTCACTTCACTTCAATTACGGCTTTGTCGGGAAAGATTCGATCGTCTTGGTCGCGGCATTATTAATTAAACTTCACTTCACTTCAATCCACTTGTTAATTATTTATTTAATAGAAATAGTTTTAATATTGATTTCTTACAAATATCAAATTGTCATCCATACGTCATTACATAGCTGTCACTTTACGTCAATTACATAGCTGTCATTTGCGTTTTGTTATTCCAAGTCTGATTCTTTTTTGTTATACCACGTTTTATAGTGACTGACGTTTCATGTCAAGTCACACGGGAACGCTGTCGAACGGGATAAAAAGTATCCTATGCCCATCTCCTGGCTCTAAGCTACCTCCCTACCAATTTTCAGCCAAATCTGTTCTGCCGTTCTTAAGTTATAAGTGGTGTAACTAACACGACTTTCTTATATATATATATATATATAATATATATATATATATATATATATATATATATATATATAATATATATATATATATATATATATATATATATATAGATTGATCCATAATCTAACTTACTGAGGATTAAGGCTTTGTAAATATTTAGTAGCTGTGTTGTGTCTGCGCCCCAATTATGATTTGCTAGTACTTTACGAATATTTACGTTCTGTAAACATGATTTTTTAAGTAATTGGATGTGTTTGTTCCAAGTAAGTTTTGAATCAAAAATCATACCTAGAATTCTAAGTTCCTCAACGTTTTCTAAAACTTGATCATACAGTGTTAATTTTGGTGAAGATTCACCAAAATCCAAAAAATCATCCAAACCGTCAAAACCATCAAACCAAATCATCAAATTGATGATTTCGAGAAAAGCACATTACTTTAGTTTTAACGGTAAAAAATTACAGTCCTGTTGTTTTAAACCATTCTTGTAGGAAATTAATAGAAAATTGAATAATTTTTGAGGCCATATTAAGATTCTTATCTTATTATCACCGGTTCTAGCGACACTAAATTGTCAGTTGTGCTTCTATTTTTCCTAAAGCCGCTTTGCTAATTAACTATTAGATTTTTTGATTCCAAAAATAATTGTAACCCTCTATTTAAAATTTTTTCTACTAATTTACATGAGCAAAATGTTAAGGATATTGGTCTATAATATTTCGGGTTTGACTTCAAGGATTGAAGGTCTATAAAATTCTATGGTACTCCAGGATTTAGGAAATTGTTTAGTCTAAAATAAAAAATTGAATATATCTAAGAGTAGATGTTTAGCAGCTAAAGGAAGATTAATTAAAAAACAATTTGGAATTTCATCTGGTTCAGGGCTAGGTTTTAAGTCCTTGTAGTGCTTCGTTTAGTTCTTGCATACTTATTTCAACATTTAGAGGACTGATTGAATCTGTAATTTTGACCTCTTTTTCTATTTTCTTTTTGTTTTCGACAAATAATGGGTCATGTACGGAATCACTTGAATATGTCTGAAATGAGTTCGCTAAAGCGTTGGCTATTTGCCAGTTGTTTTTAATTGAGTTTCCCTCAATGACAAGACAGTTAATTTTGTTGCTGTATGAAATGCCTTTAATCCTACGGATTTTATTCCAGATCTCTGATGCAGGAGTACTTTCGGTTATTGTGGAAACATAATTCTGCCATGATTCACGTTTACTTTTCTTAATTAGGTACCTTGCGTAGACTCTATATTTTTTAAAAGCTGTTATATTTTCCGGTGTATGATGTTTTTTTAATACATTAAATGCATGCTTACTTTGTTTAAGTGCCTCTGCATATTGTTTGTTCCACCACGGTACTGAATGTTTACGTTTTGATTTTGCTGTTTTGCCTATAATATTTGTGGTTACCTCTGTTAACATTGAGGAAAATTTGTCCTGTAACAACATTAATATTATCTCCTATTGTTCCAAAATTAGGTAGGTAGTCTTCAATATGTTTTTGGCAAGCTATCCAATTTGCATCTTTAGTTTTCTATGTTTCTGAAAAATTTATAATTGTTTTTGTGAAATTATTATTTCTTATTTTTATAGACCAGTGGTCACTATTGTATGTATGGGTTGATACTTCCCAGTTTAAACTAGGAGTTAGGGAACTTTCACATATAGTCAGATCAATAGCAGAATGATTGCCAGTAACAGAGTTAAACCGAGTTTTTTCTCCTGTATTTAATAGTACAAAATCTGTTTCATTGTTGTGAGAGTTAAAGTCATCTAGAATAAGTCTAGGTTTTGTAATTTGCTCGATTAAATGTTCCAGGTCTTTTAAGACAAAATCCATATCTGATGGGATATAAACATTGCATACAAATAACTGAGTTAAACATTGCACTTTAATTGCTACAGCTTCTAAAACAGAGTGTAAAGAAATCTCTTCTGATTCTAGATTAGTAACATATACCGATACCCCACCGCTTACATTGTTGGCTTAGTTTCGAATTTTGTGGTACGAATCAAAATGTTTTAAGTTGTATTTTTTGTAGTTTTTAAAGTTTGTTTCTTGTAGAGCTATAATTTGTGGGCTTATTTCTTTTATTAAGAGTTGAAGCATTTCGATGTGTGTAAATAATCCTTGTATATTCCACTGAATAATATCCATTTATTATTATTATCCCAGATTTAGCCATACGGTTCACACTCCCTCTCATTTTGCTCATCCCAGATACCTACGGTATCAAAAAAATTGAGCTCTGGTGGGACTCTTTCCATGTTATCGAGTCCTAGGTGACTTGGTACGTCGGTGTATCTCCCAAAAATTTTCGCACGCATCTGGACGTCGAAAGTAGCACAGATTTCTGCATGATCTTATATAGATGTTCATTTAGACCCAGCTTTTTTATGTTTTCTAGGAGGTTCTTCGGAATGACTCCAGTGGTAGAAAGAATAATAGGTATCGTCTGGGTACTTTCCATTCTCCATTGTCTCCTTATTTGTATTTCCAGATCTCTGTACTTGGCGATCTTTTCGTTGTACTTAACACGCAGATTATTGTTGTTAGGTATTGCCACATCTATTAGAGTTGTTTGTCTTGTTAGTTTATTATCTAGCACTAGATCTGGTCTATTATGTGCTACAGTTTGGTCTGTGAGCACAGTGCGATCCCAGTATAGCTTGTAGTTGTCATTCTCAAGCATACTCTCAGGAACGTATTGATAATATGGAAGATGGTTTGTTTGTAGAAGTCCCAGTTTAGAAGCTATCTCTTGATGGAGGATCTTCCCCACTGAGTCGTGCCGTTCCTTATATTCAGTTGCAGCAAATGCCTGGCAGCCTCCGGTAAGATGTTGGATAGTTTCTTGGGCTTGACATCCATATCGGCATTTGTCGTTTTGAACCTGAGGGTCTTTGACGATATATTTCAGGTAATTTTTGGTTGGTATAACCTGATCCGGCGAGTAATGAATGGCGAGTAATGAACCTTCTGTTTCAGGGAACATCTTTCCTGATGTCAGCCAATAGTTCGACGCTATATTGTCGACATAGTCTTGACTGACCTCATTCGGATGTCGCCCGTGTAGAGGTTTACCCATCCAGATGCGCATTTTTTCGTTCTTAGTAAGATGGTCTATGCGCATTTCTTGTTCCCTCAGTTTGATCGGTGTTGTATCATCTACTGCACAAATCGCGCGATGAAGAGTAGATGTCTCCGCCTGCACCTGAAAATAAGTTCTTAAATTAGTAATCTGTTTTCCTTATTGCTCGCTTATATCAATACGTCCTCGTCCTCCTAAATACCGCGGTAATGTCGTTCTTTCTACTGCACTTCGAGGATGGTGTTTTTGTGCCTTTGTGAGGTGTGTTTGTACTTTTCTCTGAAGAGTTTCTATATCCGTTTTAGTCCACTTAATAAACAATGATAATACCAAATGAATAGCTAAGCGCGGAAAATGCATAGGTGTTTAATGCCTTAAACAAATTTTTACTATTAAGATGTGAGCGGAGTAGCTGTTTTACTCTTCGTATGAACTCTGATGTTAATTCGATTTTCATTTGTTTATGGTCAATTTTCCGCGCTTGCTTTACTCCTAGATATTTATACATGTCATTTTCGCCCATAGCCTCGATGTTTTGGCCATTTTGCATATCGAATCCCCCGGGCTGAACCTTTCCCTTAACTATATTTAATACACGACATTTGTCTAACCCAAAGTGCATACTAATATCATTTGAAAAAGTTTCCACAGTTTTTAGCATTTGATCTAAGTGATTTCGAGTGGAAGCCATTAGTTTCAAATCATCCATATACAACAGATGATTAAGCTTTGCCACTACATTGTTGTTGTTTTTAATGCTAAAACCTGAGTCACTAGAGTTTAATAGCTGAGATAGTGGGTTCATCGCTAGACAGAACCACAAGGGACTCAGCGAGTCTCCTTGGAATAGGCCGCGGTTAATTGCGATATTTTCCGTTTCGATATTGTTTTCACCAGGTATTTGGAGGTGAATTTTAGTCTTCCAATCTGTCATTATATGTCTTAAGAAGGTCACTATATTATCATCGACTTTATATATTCTTAATATATCTACCAGCCATTCATGCGGTACTGAGTCAAAGGCTTTCTTATAGTCAATAAAGGCAGTGAAGAGGTTCCTTTGTTTGGTGTATGCCTGGTTAGAAATGACTGAGTCGATAATAAGTTGTTCTTTGCAACCCATGGAGCCCTTAGCGCATCCTTTCTGTTGAGGTTCTATGATATTGTTTAGAGCGCAGTGTTGGTAGATACGCTGGGCTACACAGGATGTGACCAATTTATACAGAGTTGGAAGACACGTACTTGGGCGGTATTTGGCTGGATCTTGGGTATTATTTTGATCCTTCGGTATTAAATAAGTCGTTCCCTGAGTTAGGAATGATGGTATTTCCTGCGGATTAGAAATAACGCGATTAATTAATAATAATAGTATTATTATTATTATTATTATTTTTTAATTGATGCTTTCTTGAGAAACATCTATATCTTCGGAGCTGTCATCTTTTTCAATTTGTTTTGTATTTAATTGACGACGTATTTTCCTCTTTATTCGTGTACATAATTCTAGATTTAATGCGTCTGTCTACGAGTTTGGGATAGATTTCTGTTACTATTGGTAGTAGTCCTGATATATTTTTCGTGTATTCTAGTGCGGTATTGAATGGATTAGGAGAACCATGTGCATCTGCCAGAAAGCTGACTACCTACCTCTATATAGTTTAATTCGAACCGAGTTGAAATTTCATCAATAAATTTCTTTGCGGATTGGATAAGTGATTCTGTAGAAACTGTTTGTGTTGTTTTTGTATCAGATTTAGTAGATTTTAACTTTTTTGTTGATATTGCTTTTGGTTTTATAAAATCTGTTTCTGTGATTTCTGCTTTCAGCTATTGCATTGGAGGAAGGAATAGATTCTTGATCGGTTTGGGATGTAAGTATGAATGTATTTGACTGAATCGCCATATTGGTACATGTTGAGGCTATATGACCAGATTGATTGCAGATATAGTGGGTTAGTCCATCAGAAAGAAAGATTCGGTAAGATGTATTATCGAAGTCAACAAGAATTTATTTAGGAATGACAAGATTGTCGACAGTGTAACAAAAAAATGTGTATGAATGTAACAAAAAATGTTTGGACTGAGAGGTTTAGGATGTCAATGTAATAAGAGTGTATATATGTGTAATGTAACACAAGTATTTGGAGTAATGTAAAAGATAACATATAATTTAAAGCTGGCTAGCAGAAGTTGCCGGAGAGTGACTACTTGACTCAAAAGAGGATTCGGCCAATTTGCATGCCCTACAGAGACCGTAGAATAAGAAAATGAATGACAAGGTAACTAAAAAAATCTATAGGTATATAACTAATGTAAAATAAAGTGATTATAGAAGTTTCTCCTAAATGTAAATGGGCGCCAGGAAAGTATTTACATAAACTTTCCAAGATATCTTGTAAAGCTGTTTACTGAAATAAAGAGGGAAACAGGTATTAATTGAAATATTTACTTTTTGCCAAAAATTTAATCCCTATCCAATATATACAATATAAATGTACCCTAAAATACCCACCACCAATTATGTACAGTTAATCTAGTTACTTATATACAAAAAGAATAAAAATACACTGGTTACACACAACTGATCCTTGATAATCTGAATTTATAAATTATAAAATATAAGAATAAATTTAATGATAATGATAATTGATCTAAATTTACAAATAATAAGATGTAGAAAAAATTTTAATGATTCATCCTAAAAAGGTAATTTACTTGCCTCAGAGATGTAACTCTGTATTTTGGCTTTCAATTGAATGCCTTAACAAGTGATAAGGATAATATCCTGAAGGGATAAATATCCAAAGGTTTAAATATGTAATAATAATAAAATATCAATCAATAACTCTCTGATTAAATGTGTACACAAGAAACCATACAACGTGACCATACAACGTTAGAACGTGACTATATTGAGGGTCTTAGTCCCGTTCTTAAAAAAGACATCGGTGAAAGTAGATAAAAGCCTTTCTCAGAAGGGCTTTTCTTGATGAAGAATTCTTGATGAAAAGAGTACATCTTTGGGCTGTACGAGTGATACTACTGCTGTAACGTAGTCTTCTAATTTTAGTGTATCTACTGCTGAGATAATAATGGCTTGTTCTTCTTCTTCATACTTTATAAATACGCTTATTGCCTGTTTTACTTCGGTTTTTAGCCTCAATTGACGTTATCTGACCATCTTTTCCTCGGTCGTCCCAATGATCTTCTTACATTTGGCAATTTGTCTCTTGTTATTCGTACTATTCTATTTTCTGTCATTCTTTCGATGTTTTGATTCCATTCCACTTTTCTTCTATTGGTCCACGCGTTTATTTCCTTCTTACCACATCCCACTCGTATTTTCTCACTTCTTACTCTGTCTCTTAGAGTTTGGTTTGTTATTTTTTGTAAGACTTTCATTTCTGTAGTTTCCAGCAGTCTTTGTGTTTTCGCCGTATCTGCTCTTGTTTTTGCTATGTACGTCATTATCGGTCTTATTGTTGATTTATATATCCTGGTTTTCGTTTCCGTTGTGAGGTATTTGTTTCTCCAGATTGTATTGTTGAGACATCCTGCTGCTCTGTTTGCCATGTTCACTTGTTTTTGTACTTCTTCTTCCACTTTTCCGTAGCTTGGCAGTTTTATTCCCAAGTATTCAGTTTCCATCACTTGTTCTATTATTTTGTTATTTACGACTAGTTTACATCGGCTGTGTTCCGCTGATATCACTATCGTTTTAGTTTTCTCTGTTGAGATCACCATGTTGTATATGAGAGCCGTATCTTTGAATTCTTTAATTAATCTTTGCAGGTCATCTTCATTTTCGGCTGTTATTATGGCGTCGTCGGCGTAGCATATTATCCTTATTTCACTGTTTGAAATCCTTACCGTTCCTCTTGCAGAGATATTCGTTCGTTTATTTTTGTCGCTATTATTCTTGTTGTCAATTTGAGTGTTGTATTTTAAAGATTTATTGCTCGATAATTATTGGGGTCTTTCTTATCTCCTTTTTTGAAGAACATCACCATGATCGCTCTCCTCCATTCATCTGGTATTCTGTTCGTGGTGATTATTTTATTAATAAGAAGTTGTAGTTGTTATACAAGGTACCTCCATATTTTAAGAGTTCATTTGGTATTTGATCTTCTCCTGGTGAATTTCTGTTTTTTAATTTGTTTATTCCTTCTTTCAAATCGTTTTGGGAGATTTCGGTCTTTTCCTCAGTTATTATATTTAGCGTTTCTGGTAAAGGTTCTTCGTTTTGTTTTTTAAACATTTTTATCGGGAAGGCCACCCATGTATCCTCTTGTATGTGTTCTATTTCAACTAGTTCTTTCAATTTCGCTTCTT
The DNA here is from genome assembly GCA_918026665.1 of Diabrotica balteata. Lineage (NCBI taxonomy): Eukaryota > Metazoa > Arthropoda > Insecta > Coleoptera > Chrysomelidae > Diabrotica > Diabrotica balteata. The sequence goes on from OU898283.1 coordinate 56,645,533, forward strand.
TGTTGTCTTATGAAGCGCCATACTTGTTTTAGTTGTCCATAGAAATCCATCTCTAGTCGTTTTGTGAATCTTTCCCAGTAATCTGTTTTTGTTTTTCTTTCCAATTGATGAGTTTCAGTTCTTCATATGATTCATTCGTTTTTTCTGACTTATTTTTTAGGAAAGCTTTCTTTTTTTGGTGACATTTTTATTTAACCTCTAGTGTAAACCGTGTTGACCACTTTTTGTTTATTATTTTCATTTCAAGCGCTTCTCGGGTAGCATCCAGAATATTTTTCTTAAGTTTTCTCCAGCTAGTCTCTACATTGCTTTCATTTTCGATATTCTCCATTTGTATTTTCTGTTCTAGCCTTTTTTGATATAATGATTTTATGGAGTCATCTCTTAAATTTTCTATTTTTATTATTTCCTCTGAATTGGTTTGTTCAAGCTTCTCTTTCCATCTTTTATTGAATCTAATTTTACCAAGTACCAAGTAGTGATAGCTTCCCATATTGGGTGACGTCAAACTTCTCACATCCACTGTCTCTTTATGGTGAATATTTCTGTTTGTGACCACATAATCTATCATTGATCTATGATCTTGATTCTCTTTATTTTCAAACGTGTATTTGTGTTAAATTTTATGATAAAAAAATGTGTTGATTATTCTCAGTTCGTTTGATGTACAGAATTCCACCATTCCCTTTCCGTTTTCATTGATAACTCTTTCGATAAATCTTTGTTTTATTCCTGGTATTACTTCGTCTCCTACTCTGGCATTGAAATCTCCTAAATGGCATGTTCCTTGGAAGGAAATGTAGCTGCTTTCTGTTGAGTAATTGTAGAGTAAGATGGTGTTTGTTGATCGGGTCACATTGCAGGACCCATGTAGTCAGAAGTACCCGCCATTGGATAAAATTGTTAAGTACTTTTTATTTTATTTTTTTTGTTACTTTTCATTATATTGTAATTGGATCGGTACGACTCTGTGTTAACTATAAAGTCTTTAACTTATCAAAGATAAGCCAAAAAACAAGTTATTGTTAAACACTTTTTAATTTACAAAACTGTATGACTGTGTTACGATAAATATTACTCATACGGGTCCCCGCTTATACCTGCGATTGGAACCTTCTAGATGAGGATCGAATAATACAGCAGCGTTCCGATCGAAGCCGGCAGAAATTTCTAGACAAACAAATTAGGTATAAAAACGGACGATTTGAGATTTAAAAGGACAGTGGAAAAAGTGTCGATTAATAAATTATTCGCCATGCCATTTGGACGCTATAATGCTCCTGCGACATTTGAGAGGCTTATCGAAAATGTGTTGAGAGGATTATCTTTTAAAACATACATGTTTATCTAGATGACATAATCGTCTTGGAGGAAACATTTGAAGATCATCTGAAGAATTTGGAAAACGTTTTTAATCGATTTAAAGCTGCCCAATTGATGTTAAACCCGAAGAAGTGCCAGCTATTGCAAGGTAAAGTTAATTATCTGGATCATATAGTCAGTAAAGAAGGAGTGGCCGTCGATAAGGGAAAAATCTATTCCATTAAGGAATCATCAGAAGAAATTAACATCAAGTGAGAATTTTTCTTGAGCATATCGCAGATATCGCCAAGCCATTAACGCGACTTACAGAGGAAGCAAGAGGTTACCGCTAGGATACAGACTGCCAAAATGCCTTTGAGACCTTGAAAAAGCATTTAATCACAGCACCAATTTTTGGATATCCAGTGCCAGATGGAGAGTTCATCTTAGATACAGATGCAAGTAATGTAAGAATTTGAGGAATGTTATCTCAGATTCAAGGAGTGCAGGAACGAGTCCTTGGATATTTTAGCAAAGTTCTTTCAAAATCTGAGAGGAATTATTGGGTCACGAGAAGAGAACTTCTAGCAGTAGTGAAATCAGTAGAGCACTTCTCTCAATACCGCTATGAAAGGAAGTTTTTAATCCGAAACGACCATGCCGCCCTTAAGTGGTTAATGCAGTTTAAGAATCCAGAGGGTCAGATAGTCAGCTGTATCGAACAACTCAAAGAATACGATTTCAAGATTGAGCACCGGGCCGGAGTTAGCCACTGAAACGCTAATTCTCTTTTGAGCATGAAACACTGCAACAAAACGGAATCCAAGGAAGCAGCAGTGCTAAGAATAACGATGGTTAACGACGACTGGATGAACTAAGATAAGGGAAGAACAAAAGAGAGATCCAGTTGTACAGAAAATTCGAAAATGGAAAGAGGAAAACCGTCGACCGCCTTGGCAAGAAATATCAAACCTATGCTCAGTACTTAAGACGTGTTAGGTCCACTGAGACTTATTTATGATGGAAGATAGCTTTCTCAATTGAGTACTGGAAACTGATGACGGTTCAGAGAACAGAAAAGACAGTTAATGATCCCAAAGAGCAGAATAGCCGAAATACTTCGTCAGTTACACGACAGTCTATCAGGAGGGCATTTCGGTGTAAAGAAAACCCTTTATCGAATTCGGGAACGGTTTTATTGGATAAACAGTTCCGACGACGTAAAGGACTGGTGTCAGAAATGTACTATTTGTGCTACGAGTAACGAGCCTTACCGAAAAAGAAGAGCTTCTTTGGGACATTATAATGTTGGAAGCTCGTTTGAAAGAATAGCTTTGGACATTGCTGGGCCATTTCCAGAAAGTGAGAATGGAGGCAAGTACATGTTGGTAGTAATGGCTTACTTCACTAAGTGGGTCGAGATTTACGCACTTTCAGATCAGAAGGCCGCCACCATTGCAGATAAGTTGATCAAAGAATATATCAGCCGATTTGGAGTGCCTTTGGAGATCCATAGTGACTAAGGGAGGAACTTCAAAAGCGATCTATTCCAAGGAATATGTGGTAGATTAAGCGTGAAGAAAACAAGAACTACAGCATATAATCTGCAATCGGATGGAATGGTAGAACGGATGAATAGGACATTTGACAAGTATTTGACAAAGATGGTGTTCGATCATCAGCGAGACTGGGATCAATATCTCCCATTCTTCGCAATGGCCTACAGATCTGCTGTAAACGAATCAACATGCCATACACCAGCCAGAGTCCTATTCGGACGCGAGAGACTACCTTGTGATCTAGAGTTTGGGTGTCGACCTGAAGAATATGTAGCAGGTGAAGATTATGTAATCGAATTACAAAGAAGAATGGACGATGTACACGAGTTGGTCCGTTCCCATCTTCAGATCGCTAGAGACCGAATGAAAAAATGGTACCATACGCAAGCCGAAAAGGAGTGCTTTAAGAAGAACGACAAAGTCTAGCTCTATAATCCCAAAAAGCGAAAAGGTTGTTTTTCCAAGTTGCAGCACTTTTGGGAGGGTCCATACCTCATTATGGAGAAGATCAACGATGTCATCTACCGAATAAGTAAGATTCCGAGGGAAAGCCGATGATAGTACACCGTAACCAACTGGCGTCTTTCGAATGTAACCACGACGTAGACGAAAAAGTGGAAGTAAACCAAGTCCAATATGTGTCTGACATCAGGTTTGAGAAATCTATGGGGGCCTACGGAGGTACCGGTAAAGCAAGATAGTGTTACCACTGAAGAAAAGCAAGATCTACTCGCGCTTCCCGATGACTACTCGCTGGCTCTTCCCATCCCGACCAGTATCAAAGACGCACCAGGGTTGGCATTCGTTTTTCGAAGGAATTTAGGTCGAGTTGCAGAACTTCAATGCTAAGTGCCAGCTCCCGGGAAAGCCTTGAAACTCCAAGATGCATCACGTCACCTTTTCTACCTGGTAACAAAAGACACTGCCCGTGACCAACCTACCTACCGAGATGTATGGGAAGCATGCCAAACTTGGAGTGCCGCCAATTAGATTGAAGCGTTATCCGAAGTATAGTAAAGGAGATCTGTAAAGACACCGAAGTCCAGGTGTTAGTCTGCTGCAATCTGCATAGTTACTGGTGCGGAGAGAAAACCGCCCTTTGTAATTTTTTACAACTGGAAGTTGTAGAAGAGGGTCCAGTTGCCGATACCAGCATACCGTTCCAGTTCTACTTCCGACAAGGTTCCAGGAGGAATCATCTTTTAAGAGGAAGGCAATGTTACGATAAATACGACTCATACGGCTCCCCACTTATACCTGCGATTGGAACTCTCCAGATGAGGATCGAATAATACACCAGTGTTACGATCGAAGCGGGCAGAAATGTCTAGACAAACAAATTAGGTATAAAAACGGACGATTTGAGATTTAAAAGGACAGTCAAAAAAGTGTCGATTAATAAATTGTTCGCGCGGCTATTGAAATTGTAACCGGTGTAAATGTGTTAAATAAATTATATAAGTGTAAATAAATTAATATTTAAGTGTTTACATGTAGATTAATATTAAGTCACATTAAGAATAAAACTAAAGATCATTAAAAAACACATATCGTACGATAGCTTTGACGAGTCATGCTCTAAAACTCTTCTTAAAAATAATCCATAATAGGATCTATAGGAAATTAGACGTAGACATCAGTACGACTCAGATGGGAGTCAGAAAAGGGCTGGGTACAAGGGAGGCTCTGTTTGTAATGAACGTTCTCTCACAGAGATGTTTAGACATGAACCAAGAAATTTACGCCTGCTTTATTGATTTCGAAAAGGTCTTTGACAAAGTACAACATAAACCACTAAGACAAGTTCTAATAAAGAAAAATATAGACAGCCGAGATATTCGAATTATATGCAATCTATATTAGAATCAAACAGCAACTGTCAAGGTTGAGGGCAGACTAACAGAAGAAATTCAAATCCGTCGAGGAGTCCGGCAGGGATGTATCTTATCGCCACTTTTATTTAATCTGTATAGTGAAGTTATCTGTGAACAAACACTCGAGGAAGAAGATCTTGGTCTGATAATAAATGGTGAGACGATCAACAATATAAGGTATGCAGACGATACAGTTCTCCTAACGGGAACGCTAGTAGAACTACAACATCTCGTTCAAAGTCTCAATATATACTGTAACAGTTACGGTTTGAAAATTAATTTGAAAAAAACTAAAATGGTAATCACGAAATTAAAGAACATCAGAGCTAATATTATAATAGACAATACAACGATTGAGCGTGTGCCCTGTTCTATAAATATCTAGGTGCTTGGATCACAGACGATACTGATCAAACAAAAGAGATTAGATGTAGAATAGAAATCGCAGATCAGTCTTTAATAGAATGCGCAAACTCTTTTGCAATCGTGATATCAATATAAAGTTACGAATACGAATGCTGCGGTGTTATGTCTTTTCTACCCTGTTATATGGAGTTGAGGCTTAGACACTAAAACAGTTGACCATAAAAAACATCGAAGCTTTCGAGATGTGGTGCTATAGGCGCATTCTCAGAATATCATGGACTTATCAAACTTTAGACAAAAGATGCGAAATTCTAAATGAGATAAAAACTAGAAAGATGGAATACTTTAGGCACATTGTGAGAGGTGAAAAGTACGAACTTTTAAGAAACATCATGCAGGGCAAAAGAAGTGTGGGAAGAAGAAAAATATCGTGTCTTCGTAATCTACGTGAATGGTTAGGGTGTAGTTCGATTGAACTTTTTGGGCGCGCTGCTAACAAAGTCGCAGTGGCCATGATGATTTCCAATCTCCGCTAGGAGTGGCACGAGAAGAAGAAGAAGATGTAGATTAAATAAATAAATATATATAAATAAAGACTTTAATAAACTAAGTGTTAGAACATTTTATAAATAATAAATAAAATTTATAAAAAAGTTCAACCTAATTGAAATTCGTAATTACGTGAGATTTTGATGAAACTGTATATATTTTGATAAAAGTATTTACGGATAATTAAATCACCACTAATACCTAAACTACTGATTATGTTTCTTATAATTAATTTATAGATTTACTATAGGAAAATGATGAAAAACTTCGAAACCAAGTTTTAGGTGTACCTAATCAATTAAGTTCAGGACCGCACTGAAAAGATCATCAGAGTATATCGGGTAAAGGACCTCCTCTTTACAGGATTGATATTTATTATTACATAATTAATGTCCATTATATTTTGATGGTTTTCTCCACATTCCTTTATTGCTTTTTTCATTTCAGTTGATGCGTGCATACTTCTTTCAATCTGCTGTCGTTATACTTTTTAAGTATTCTTTAACATTTTGACTCTGTTATACCGCTCTTTCATTTTATTTATTTAATTTACTGTTTTTTCAGGTCTATCCAAATCAATTTACTATTTGTGACTATAACCCTTTATTTTTTGTTTCGTGGTAAAAATTTATATATATATATATATATATATATATATATATATATTATATATATATATATATATATATATATATTGGATTTGAAATTTCCGCGGGAGCTATATGTGATTTCAGTTGTTTTCCGGGTTTGACTCCGCGTTAAGTAATTTTGGTTTTTAGAAAAACCATTGTTTTGACGACGTTTCGGCAAGGACACACTTGCCATTGTCAAGTCAGATTAGTTCTGCTTCGTCTTGATGTTTCAGGAGAACTGAACTTTCTACATTCTTTAATTTATTTACGAAGAAATCAATTACATTTCGTTAGTGGCATTATATGTTAATTCGCTTACGGAAACGTTGGAACCAGAAGTCATTTGACTGGTATCAGCATTTTCCAAACTTGTGGTTAATGTGTCCTCGGCAGTCATATCTCTTTTAATGGTAGATTTATACCTAGCTAACGGAACTTGGTCATATTCATCGATGATATATTTTATCCATAAATCTTTGATGGTAATGAACAAATCTTTTTTCGACATTTTGTTCTTATTGATAACACCCAATCATTTTCTCATTTCTGTGAGTAATATTCTATTATGCCTAGGAAGTCGAAATAAAATTATTTAGTTTTCTAGGGCAGCTTGTAAGTCTTGCACTTATATGGCTTTTGTGTCCATCAAACATTAAGAGTGCTTTAGGCTCCACATTTGGCAGTGATCTTTTAACCTTTTTCATATGGGCTTTAAACTGACCAACAAACCAATTAAAGAAGAATGGCTCTTTCATATATCCTTTAGGAGTTGACAATACCTTTAAATAATTATAATTCTTCTTTATCCATAGAATAACCAAAGTCGGCTCTCGCTAAAATTAGCCGTTCTAGTTGACCCACAACTTCTTTTGAAAGGGCATTATGCCGACCAGCGCCAAGAGATTCCAGTTTTTCTTCCATGTATTCGGTTAAATATAACGCTTCTTAACGTTTTCTGCCGTGTAAATTTTCTGTGGCCTAATTTTAATATATTTTCTTACCATATTACAATTTATTTTAACCTGTAATGAAAAAATGAGTATCAACTAGAAACCAAGTCTCTATATAATAGTAATTAGGGGTAATTGGGGACGCGTCCACAATTGCCCCAAAATTCTGTCTTCATTTACCTCTTGTACATATTATTTTCTTCTCGTTGAACGAGAACTTTAACAATCTTCATACATCACACTTCGATGTAAAATCCTTTCCAAAAGGAACCACATGGTTCCCAAGCAATGGCCATCATTAAATTTTATTACCAGCCCTTTTAATTAGATTTTAAATAAATTGACTTTTCTATTCTGTCCTGTAAATAAGTAATTTTTTTCATCTGTTAATTTTTCATACAGAGACTGATTTCCAAAGCCATTTTATTTTTTGTTTGTATTTTCCGAATATTAGATCCCCATCTATATATATATATATATATATATATATATATATATATATATATATATATATATATATATATATATATTAAATATCGGATGAAGGAAGAAAATCAAAATATTTAGACACCTAGAATGAACTTAAATGGCGATTAAAGAAATAATTTATAAATTATATACTAGAGAATATTAAAAAAAGTATTTATATGAGGGCATCCTTAAGAAATTAGGATAATAGTTTGTTTAAAAAGTTTTTATTTTGCAATGTACTTGCTGATTTTAATAGTTATGAGATTATAACAAGATATGTTTATGCCATCTTTATAGGTAACCATAGATAAACTGAAGTAAGTTTGGTTCTTGGAACTTTTGTGAATAAGAGTGACATGGAACAGAAAGTGGACATTTGAAATAATATTATTACGGATTAAAATAGTGTTATTTATTAATTTAAGATGTTTAATTTATAGATAAGTTTACATTCTGATCTGAAAAGTCAGTCAGTATTCGGGATTCAGTATTAAAAAAAAATAGTAGATATATAGTGTATTAGATGGAGATTAAAAATAGTATTAAGATTAAAGGTCAAGATTAAAAATTATATTATGTATATGGAGATTAGAAGAGATTAAAAATTGTATTATTTATATGGTGATTGGAGATTAGAAAAAATTAAAAATTATAATATTTATATGGAGATTGGAGATTGAAAGAAGAAAAAAAGATCATTAGAAAGAAGAATAAATATGAAAGCAATAAAGAAGGAAGCATAACTTACCCATTTATAAATGTTAAGAAGAAAAATATTTTGAAATGGTGGAAGCTGATAATTGAAACATTGTGGTCTATTTGGCAAAGCGATTTCATAAAAAGAAGGATAACCAGATACTGATAACGGAGACATTAAGTGGTGATTAGAACCTTTATTTTGGAAAACAATTTCATTTAAGCATTCAGTGACAGAAAGGTACCAAATTTTGTTCTTCTTCTTCAGATGCAAATCCACTAATAGATGTTAGCGATCACATTTTCCATTAACTCTCTATTTCTTGCAATATGTATCAGAGATTGTATGTCGTTAATCCCTGTCCATTGCCTTATGTTTCGGAGCCAGGACATTTTCTTGCGTCCCATTCCTCTCTTGCCTTCAATTTTACCCTCGATTATAAGTTGGAGGAACTGGTATTTTTCATTTCGCATGATGTGACCTAGATACGCCGTTAGTATAATTTAATTGTTGTAATAAGAATTTCATTTTAACGATAGGTTCTTTTACATTTATATTTAAATATTAATATGTGTGTTTCATAATAATTATAATAAAGATAATTTCAAAAAATGCTTACAAACTAATTCTTTGAGAACAGCGAGACAAAAACCCTATATATATATATATATATATATATATATATATATATATATATATATATATATATATATATAATATATATTATATATATATATATATATATATATATATATATATATATATATTATAATGAGAACAGAAATACAATAAATTAACATAGACATATATACAACCAGATATACAATATTAAAAAATTTATTTAGATGATGGTTGAAGACATAATTTATAAGTTATATACTAGATAATATTATTAAAAAATAATTATATGAGGGCATTTTTAAGAATTTAGCATATGAATTAAGTTTAAGAAGTTTTTTTATTTTATTTTATTTAATGTTTAATATGTTTAGTCAGCCATGTGCTATGCAACCAAACATACACTGTAGTGTCAAAGTCAAGAAGTTATTTATTTTTGGAATGTTAATTAAGAATATAATTGTGGATGTAGAATAGTAAAAATATATTTCATATAAATGTTTAAGTTACATATAATAGTGTAGTTCTGATCTGGAGAGCCTAAAGTCGAGTAAATTGTAAATGGAAAGTTCTGGAAATGTCAATGGGACTCTATGCATAGTACATAACAGACAAAAAGGATTCCAGAGTTTTCAGATAGAACAAATAGAATGATTCGAACATTATTTGTTGCTAGATTACTCTGGAAACAATGAAAAACATATAAAAAGCCATGTAATTTGGAGGAGCGGTCAGTTAGAGTTCAGTTACCAGTTCAGTTCAGTTATCAATATGATCAGTTATCAGTTAGAAGTCAGTTAATTAGTTATTAAAGTGAGTTAGTAAAGTTATAATTCAAGAATTTAGTTACAAGAAGATTATTAATTGAGTTAAGTAAGTTAGTTAGAAGAAATTAAATCGGTTACAAGATTATTATTGAGGAGTTAGTTATAAAAATTCAAGGATTATTAAGTCAATTACATGTGATTATTAATTACAAAGCATAATTAACAAGAATTTATGAGGTACTGAAGAGATTATTAGCTGGAAGAAGGGATTGATTAAGTTAAATGAATTATTAAGTCTAATACAGTTGAGATTAATTATTACTACAGTAATATAGTGATAGTATGAAGTTAATTCATTGAAGTAAGCATTCAATAATACAACCACAAGATCCAGTATATTTGAAAGTACATTATATGGAAATTACGAGGATATAAATTTATATATTTATATGGTGAGTGGAGATAATTAAGAAGAAACATATTAAAATTGTTGGATAACCAAGGCTTAGTAAAAAGATATCGAATGGTGATAATAACTTTAATTTTGGAAAAACTTTAGGCGTTCAGTGATAGAAAGGTACCAAATTTTGTTAATAATTTAATAATTGTAAGAATTTCAAATTTTAGATAGATTGTTTTAAATTGATATTGCTTATATTAGATAGATAGGTTTGTTTCATAATCGTTATAATAAAGATAATTTTAAAAAGTACTTACAAACTAATTCTTTGATAACCGCGATAAAAACCCTATACTTACATATATCATTCAAATTTACTCATGGCTCATACAGAAACAACACATCATAACAATTTTGTCGCCCAACGCGGGGCTCTCTCTAGTTAAAAGAATTAGTTTGGAAAGATAAGTGTTCTCATATAATTAAATTAATTTTCATAAAAAAAAATAATTATAGATTTTATTTTTAATTAAATTTAAACAAGTAAAGTCTCAATATGTCTCAAGGAAAAAAGGTACAAGAAACAAAAAGAATGAAGAAGATGTGGAAATAGAAACACAAGCTGTACAAGAGGAGATTTTAGTCCAAGTTCCACAAGATACAGTGGAAATGAATCAAGAAGGAGAAGAAAATGTCAATATGGCAGCTCTGATGGCAATAATGATGCAGGTGAACAAGACAATGGAAGAGAACTCGAAAAAAATGGAACAGAAATTGGAAGAGAATTCAAAAGAAGTGAAAGAAGACATAAAAAGAAAAATGGAAGAGAATTATAAAAAATTAGAAAAGAAAATAGAAGATAATAATAATAAAATTTTAAAACAAATAGAAAAACAAATAGATAAAAAACTTGAAGCTGCAGAGAAAAAAGTAGCCAATGAAATAAAAAATACAAGGCATGACTATAAGAAAAGGATAGAAAATGAGAGAACAGAAGTGAATAGGATTATTCAAGATAATATGATAGATATAGAACAGAAAATAGAGTTGCAGAAATGTAACTTAGAAGTCAAAATGAACGAAGACAGGAGAAGCACAGAAGAAAAATTGGACGATATGCAACAAAATATTCAAATAAATAGTAATCAAATAAGAAATGTGGAACAAAGAATAGATGATATTTCACAAATGAGAGACATAGGGAGACCTTACTTAAATTTAACAAATGACACTGGGATTAAATTCTCTGGTAATATCAAAAATTTGCATCCTAGAGTTTACATAAATAGTTTAAAACATAAATTAAGATTAGTGAATAATATTAATGAAATTAAAGATTATATTAGAATGACATTAAGTGATAATGCGGCAACTTGGTTTGCCAGTGTTGAGAATGATTTGGACAATTTTCAAACATTTGAAAATAAATTTTTAAATTATTATTGGGGTGAATTAGAGCAAGCTAGATTTAGGGAAGTTCTCTATTTTGGAAAGTATAATCCTAATTTAAGATCTAATATGGTAGATTATGCATTAAAGCTGATAACAGTTGCAAAGTATTTAGAACCACCACTTAGAGAAGATGAAACAGTTTTAAATGTATCTAGACATTTTGATGCAGATGTTGTACAAACAGTAACAGTACAAAATATTCAAACAATAGATAGTTTTATCAATTTTATTCAAAGAATACAAAGAGGTAATATGACAAGTAACAATGATAACAATGATATTAGGATGAATAATAATAATAATAATAGAAAAAACAATAATAATTTTCAATATAATAAGAATAATAATCAACAATATAGACAATCATATAATAATAATAGATATGGTAATAATATGCACAATTTTAATAACAATAATATTAATCAAAATAGACAAAATGTTAATAACAATACTAATTATAATAGACAAGATTTTAACAATAGGAGAAATACAGAACGGCCTAATTACAACAGACAGGTAAATCATATACGAAGGAACAGAAGCTGCGAAGATAGATAACGATATAGTACAAGGCAGGAAAATATGAGAAGTCATAAGTAGTAGTGAAAGACACAGGACATTAGAACCAAGTGGTCAGACACAATTAGAGAATAATTCTAACAATCCAAATTTTATGCAGTAAACTTTCTGAATTACAAGTGTGGTCATTGTCATTATGAGAAACCTTCTGAATTTATTTCTTTAGATGAAGATAAAATTATTGAATCTATTAATTTAATTTATATAAATGCTATGGCCAAAAATAAAATGATTAAGATTATGATAGATACTGGTTCAGAAAGTACTTTAGTCTCGGAAAATTTTATTTTTAATACATTAAAACTATCAGATATAATGAAGATTCCAAAAATTAAAATAGTTGGTGCAAATAATAAGAAGTTGGGTGAAATTGATAAACTAGCCAATTTTAAAATTAATATTCTTAATAAAGAAATTAATATGCAAGGATTTATTGTCAAGGATTTATGTGTTGATATATTAATGGGAAATGATGAATTGGAAAAGAAGAAAGTGAAGATAGATTTTGAAGAAAAAGTTGTAACTTTGGAAGGGCAAATAATTAAGTTTATGCAGAAAGATGAGGAGGAAGAAGAAATAAGAATTGATAGGATATTATTAAAAGAAAGTAATGATGTTTATGAAGAAGAAATGTATTTTGATGATAGGGAGATGTCCCAAAATAATGTAAAGAATAATTGTAATGAATATTTAAGGAATGGAAAAAAGCAGATGGATGCCTACGAGGCGGAGTGCCTAAAACTGGAAGCAAGGAATAATGATTACATAATGAAAAATAATTTTATTTGTAAAGAAGAGGATATGATAAAAGTTTTAAGTTGCCCTGAAGAATATAAATCAATAGTCATTTCCATATTGCAGCAACACAAGGGACTTGTTAATAAAGAAAATAGAATTGCACACAATTATATTCATAGTATAAAAGTAAAAGAAGAAAAAGATTTTAAAACAAAATCGTACCCAATACCATATAAATACAGAGAAGAAGTAAATAGAACAATTAATAATATGTTAGAAGATGCTATCATTGAGAAGGCAGATACACATTTCATTAACCCTATAGTGGTAGTACGAAAAAGATCAAGTGAAATCAGGCTATGTTTGGATGCAAGGAATATTAACAAGATCACTGAAAAGCAATTTGAAGCACCAATGAGCATAGATGGAATACTAGGATGAATTACAGGAATGTCATTTTTCACTAAAATCGATTTACAGCATAGTTTTTGGTTAATACCTCTAGAAAGGAAAAGTAGACAATATACAGGATTTCAGATAGATGGAGTAGTATATCAATTCAAAGTAGTACCATTTGGACTTCAATCATCGTGCAGTGCTCTATGTAGATGTATTCATGATATTTTGGATCAATATGAACAATTTGTTATTCATTACATTGATGATATATTAATTTTTTCTAAAACTGCTGAAGAGCATGCGAAACACCTAAAAATAATAATGAACATATTAGACAAAGTTGGACTAAAAATAAATCAAGAAAAATGTACATTTTTTCAAAAAGAAGTAATATATGTAGGTTATAAACTAAATACTAAGGGAATTGAAATGGATCCAGAACGGACACAGGTTATTCAGGAATATAGAACACCACACAATTTAAGAACTTTAAGAGGATTTATTGGAATAATTAATTATTATAAAAGGATGATACCAGATCCAAGTATAAAAGAAATTCCATTACTTGAACTACTGAGGAAAGGTGTAAAATGGAAATGGGACCAGCGAAGAGAACTAGTATTCCAAGAAATCAAAAACATTTTTCTGTCAAATTTAAAAAGATACCATCCTGACTATACAAAGCCATTCATATTAAGAACAGATACCTCAATAGAAAGATTATCAGGGGTATTACTACAAATACATGATGGGGTCGAATAACCAATATAATTCATATCAAGAATTACAAGGAGATTAAATAATGTTTTATATACTTTTAACACTGTTAACATCACAAAAAGTTCACTAAACACTTAACTCTATTCCATTAGACAATCTTGTTTGTTGACAAAACAAAACATGGTAAATCATTGTGGGATAGATAATGTATCAATTATTAATTTGACATCATGTCTTGAGCAGCTATTGAATTTGTCCTTAGTTTGAGTCCTAAAAACCATAAATTTAATTAGAGTTAAGTATAAAATCACTATCATATAATTTACATTAATTTATAATATAATTTGAATTGATCAGCATTGTGTCATTATGGAAGGTGAAGTATCTTCGTTATGGATAGTGTTAAACAAAATCTTATTTACTAATGGTGTTGGATAAGAGTTTGAAATAAAAAGTTTCTGAAGGATTTGTAGGTTTTTTGTAAACTGATAGTTTAATTACTCTATTTTTCATCTGTTTGATTAAGTTGACTTTGGTAGAGTTATTATGGTAAGAGTGGTAGTTAAGGTATCTACCAGAATGGGTCGGTTTTTGATACCAATCTATTTTAATGTTGTTGTTTTTCCTAATCATCCTTATGTCGAGAAAGGGGAGGGAACAATTACCATCTTCCCTCTATATAGTGAACTGGATGTAGGGGTCATAACTGTTAAAGGTGTCTAATAGTTCATCTACCTTGTCATTGGGTATAGCCAAAATTATATCATCAACATATTTTTTAATAAATGGAATTTGAAAGGATAGTAAAGGATAGTAAAGGAATGACTGAGTCTAACACATAATCCCTAACGTAAGTTGCAATGATAGGAGAAATCTTTGCTCCCATAGGGGTACCGAAAGGTTGTTGATAGAATTTACCATTAAAAGAGAAGTAAGTGTTATTGAAGAGAAATTCGACGATACTGATGAATCTGTCATAAGACATGGAACAACAACCTCTAATACGGTCCCAGTTGATCTCTATTGATGTCAAAACATATTCCTAAATTAACGTTGCTGAATAAGGATACAACGTCAAGGCTAACGAGGACATAATTAGATGGTAATATGTAACCATTATATTTATTTACCACCATAGTAAATGGACATCATCAGCGTATTATGTCCATTTACTTGAGTTTCATTCACATTATTGTAAATAACTTTGACTGCTACATGTCTTTTTAAGGTAACAATTAACATCGTTTCCATGATTGTGTGGTTCTCATATTGTATTTTTTAGATGAACTGATGATGCTTTCAAAACTCGAAAGCGAAACGTCTTCAAAATAGATAAAGTAGCCTATCAAGTTTGTCATTTATTTCTCCACCTTGAGACCGATATAAGAACCCACCACTCGTCTGAGTGATCCTTATATATATATATATATATATATATATATATATATATATATATATATATATATATATATATTATAATATATATATATATATATATATATTTACGGCATAAAGTGAACTCCGCCCATGTTAAAATTCAGGTTCAAGTGAGCTCCGTGGTCAAGTGGACACCGATATACGGAGCTCACATGACCATTCCATAATATTGGCTCTGTCGATTCGTTAAGATGTATAGTTTCATAATTCTTAATAAAATTTTGGAGCTCATAAGTACCCCTGTATCGTAAATGTATTTCGCTTAGTTCACGTGTATATATTATAGGGGTCGTTCAGATCTTTTTCACTGTATATTGGAACCATAGGAATATCGGTTTAAGTAAGCTCTGATAGTTTGGCAACTATGCACTTAGGCCAGCGTTCTTGATATATATATTTTATATATTTTTAAACGGTTCATACGGACTCCTTTTCATACGCATTACAATATGTAATCTTCTTCTTCTTCTTGATGTGCCTATCCGTTATGAATGTTGGCGATCATATTGACAATATGTAATAGATATGTATAATACCAAATACCTGTTTTTGGTAGGTACCTGCTATTCTAAAAATAGCTTTATAAATACAAAAGGATTTCATTACCAAGTTGGACGTGTTTTTTCATATGCGAATATTTCCTAATGTATTTTGTTAACATGAATATGTCTTTATACGTTTTCTTTAAGAATACGATTAATAAGAACTTTTAGTTAATCCATTGTTTTACGATATCTTGTATACAGCTTCTTTATTATTTTATTTCTGGTTTTATCTGTGTACTACATATAATTCTGGATAGGTTATCTTAAAATAAATATTTAAGTGCAAAAATAGATATTTTTATGTAAAAATTGGTAGTAGTGCACAAAAGAGGGAAGAATGCTTAATTTATATAAGAAGAATGTACCAGTTCACCAATATTACATACTTCTAAATGTTTTATCTGCTATTTAGGGGTAATATGTAATCAATAAACGTGGAGTTAGTGTCAAATTTGCAATAATCTTTGGTCAGTTTTTTTCTCGATTTTAGTCATAAATTGAGCTGGTATTCGTTGAGTGGATGTTGCGATTCTAGACTTTGTATCTTTTAGTCTCTAGCAGTCTAGCTACTTATCTTCGGATATTAGGTGAATTGATAGCTACGATATTGTAGAGCTTATGTATGGATGTGTGTGTGTGTGTGTGTGTGTGTGTGTGTGTGTGTGTGTGTGTGTGTGTGTGTGTGTGTGTGTGTGTGTGTGTGTGTGTGTGTGTGTGTCTTAATAATCGCTGAATTTGGCTGTCTAATTTATAGCTAAATCTACGTGTTAAATATGTGTTGGTGTCATCCATACTTGCAAGGTATATTCGGTAGCAGAAGCATAGAGTGCAAGCGTCTACGTTTTAAGGATGAAAGGATGCTTCTCATTTTTAGCTGACAAGTTTGCAGAGATTATTTTTCTGGTCCTCAGTTTCCTTTTTAGTTTTAAACAATGTTCTATGAATGACAAAGTGTGATACAAACTATCTTCAAGGTATTTATAGCAAGTCCAGAGTTTAAAAATTTCATGACACTATTGGATGTTTAGATTTTTAAAAGCAATTCTGTTAGGGACATTAAAGCAGGACCTCTGACTTTTCTGAGGTTTGGCTTAAAATTGATTCATAGTCTATTTTTATTGTGTTTAAAGTATGATTTAGATTTTTCTATACTTCAGCAACAAAAGTTTTTGGTTGTGCAACAATATCGATGTATCGTCTACATAATAAAAGTCCTAGTATTTACTGGTATGGGTTGTGTAAATATTATACAGTGTAGGTACCATTACGCTACCCCAAAGGAGACCGTTCTTCTGCGTTTTCCATCTGTTATTTTTACCATTGAATGATAGGAAAAATCTTCTGTTGTGTAGGCATACCCGGACAATACAAGCCATTGTTGTATTTTTGATCCAAATTTTAGAATTAGTTTTGTGCTCAGATCTTTAGTCAGGAGCCGTAATATTGTTCATTAGGTATATACGTAGATAGCAGATCCAAGCTCAACACCGTTGAAAGATTCCCTTAGCTGACTGGTTTTGTCCCCTCTCATTTTAAGTTTTTCTTTTCTTGTTTGCCTATGTTTGGCCCTCAATGTGTTTCCTGCACTAGAAATACGTCACATTTGTGTTAACCGCATATGTCTGATAAAGTTAAGTAAAGGAAAGTACCTATCTTTATCTCTGGATATTCCCTTCTCTAATGTTTATAGACATAATTAGGATAGTTGGCATTAAAAAGGCCGATTTGGCCGATCTTTAAACCCTATAAAATATGGCTAATCTTTTACTTTTCATTAAAAATTTTAATTTTACATACTGTTACTTTTAGACAATATTTCGATCAGATTTGTATAGTAATAAATGTAGTTAATATACAGTCTCTTTGTGAAAAATAAATGAGTTTGTAATATCGGTCACAACTCATATATGGATAATAAGGAAATAAACGGTTAAAATAGGTGTACAAAATTTTAACTACATATATCGGCGCCATTGTTCAGGAGTTGGGTTTATCTCAGATATCAAAAGTTACGTTACATGCATATTCCAGGTTCTATTTACGTATTTTCATTCCTAAAAAAGTATATTTATAATAAAGTCCTGAAGCTACCTTTAGATTCTATGAAAAGTAGAATCTATGGAAATTAGCAAATTAAAAAATAAAGACATAATTCTGAATGGCCAACTTGAGACAAACAATTCTCCCTTCCTTAACTTATTCAGTTACAAACTATAACGTGTAAACGCATACATCTTTTATTGTTAGAAAAAATGAATTTTTATCAAGTAACGGTCGGATCCATCACTTACTAAAAGAGTAGAAAATGACATGCTTATGCTTTAGAGTACGGCTACTTTAGTACAAAGTACCCTTTGCTTTTGCCAATTGCTTTCTCACTTTCTTAGCGATGGGCCTGGCTTTTTCTTATCAATAATGTTCTCGTTCGTTATAGTTATTCTAAGATATTCAGATTTCACTATATGCTCTACATTTGGTTTTATCTAATATAAATTTACAACTATGACGAAATTTTTATAATATTTTATGCATTGATACTAAACTGATATTAAACTGAGGATATAAAAATGAACAATAAGACCGATAATGACGTACATAGCGGAAACAAGAGCAGATACGGCGAAAACACAAAGACTGCTAGAAACAACAGAAATGAAAGTCTTACGAAAAATAACAAACTAAACTCTAAGAGAAAGAGTAAGAAGTGAAGAAATACGAGCGAGATGTGGTTTAGAGGAAATAAACGCGTGGACCAAAAGAAAAAAGCGGAATGGAATCAACACTTCGAAAGAATGACAGAAAATAGAATAGTACGAATAGCAAGAGACAAATCGCCAAATGGAAGGAGATCATTGGGACGACCGAGGAAAAGATGGTCAGACAACGTCAATTGAGGCTCAAAACCGAAGTAAAACAGGCATTAAGCCTATTTATAAAGAAGGAAGAAGAAGAAGAAGAAGATATTAAACTGGAGTAGAGCACTTGGTAGATAATATTTATTTGTTTTGAGTATACCTATTTTACAACATCGTACATAAAATAATAAATATTTGTGTGCTCAGTTTTTTGCTCTGAATTGAAGATTTTATCTCAAAATATGACTGTACTTTATACAAATATTATTATTTTCTGAGATACCGGTATAAATATAAATTTTGAATTTCGCAATGATTTTTTAAAATTATTTTCTTGTGACGTTATGTCAGTGTTTAAGAATAATGCTGGGAATAAGGTTAAATAGGTTTTTATATTTTATTTGACGTTTAAATATTTAAATCTGAGTTCATTTTTCGAAAAACTATAAACTTGTGACAACAAATTGCTATATAACAGTACGAGGCAATATTCTTATGCTGTGACAAAATCATCATATTTGCTTTACATTGCCGTTTTTCCTGCCGTATCATATTTTAGCATAGTCTTCTGATTCATTTTATAGACAAGCGGTAATGGATATCCACAATTTGTCTAATAATATTAAGTTTTAAAAACAGCTGTGCTTTTATGCTCATTCGTTTACCTTTTGTAAAGCCACCTGAGTTATGAATAACTACTTTTTTGTATTTTTAGAAGACATACTTCTATCGGGCATATTTTAATGTGTGAATATTAGAAATTTATATAATCTTTTTGTATATATAATTTGTTTATTGATTTTACATTTTAGATAAAATTTCATAATTATAGTTCTCTTCCGTTTATTTTTTATAGTAATACATATACAAACCCAATTCGAAATGGGGAAAAACCAGCGAGTTCTAGATTGAACATAGACATTCGTCTCTCTTTCTCCCTATATGTTATATAAAGGTCATCGTCATCATATAGTCAGAACGCAACAAGGTTCTATTACCTTTTCTTCTTTTTGTCTCCTCATTAGTATTGAAAACTCAGCCACGTAAATGACGTTGTAAAAATTTATTTCCCTATTTCTGAAGTGCCTTTCCTGGGATAACTTTTTCAAGTCTAGTTCATTTGATTACTTGTAATTGATTTGATAATCCCTAACAAATAAGTTGTTGATTGTAGGTAGGATAGCATGTGATTGAACAGGGATGTGTTGATAAGATGTAGGTAGTCTCATTATTCCTAAATCTGACCATATGTTACTTCCCTCCTTCATTCGTGGACGTCCTAAGGGCATTTTTTTTCTCGATCCTCCCAATTTAGCTTGACAATGCAGTTATTAGAGAGCCTTTGGATATAGCCAGCGCAAGCTTGGCGCAACTTTGGCGTTGAGATTTAGTTTCTTGTACGACGTTGCTACCTTTGTATATGTGTTTGACCTTGGCATTAGTTCCGTTTGGTATTGGTTAGTACTCGGACCTATATAAGTTGGAAAATACTTCCGATGACATTTCTAGCAATCCTGATCTAATTACTACTTGAGTTTTACTTACATTGTTTTGACAGTGTTCTCGTCACATATCCACACAGTAGCACTGATTTAATTATCTTCTTATATATCCTGATTTTATAGATTCCTATTAGTCTTCTGGATTTAAAAGTGTTATAAGGGTTATAATATATACATCAGTTAGCTACCTAAATATTCATTTTTATTTCTTATGTGAGAACGTTATCTACGATATACTAAATACTGCAATGTTTTAAAATGATATGGGTTTATTGTAACATTATGCTCTACTCTATATCATCTTTTTTTGCATGTTAAAGGACATTTATTTAGTTTTTTACTGATTATCAGCAAATTTTTTTGGTGCTAATAGCATTATTTTATAGCATTCCAATATTTATTCTATGGATTAAATCTGGATAGCAAATAAATATTCTTCACTTTCTCGGAGAAATAATATTGCTACTAATTTCAAACCTATTTTAATACATGGATACGAGTAATAGCAAATGACTAAAGCAAGTGAGGAAGAACTCCGAATATTTGAAAAGAAAATAATAAGAGACAACGATTTGAACCTTCGTCGAAGCTAGATTTATTTAATTACCAGCCTAATCGCACCTAGTTTTTGTGCTTTTATTTATATCCAGTTAATATTAAAAGTGTAATAAATTGTTGTGATACCGTAAATAACAATGGAGAATAACAATGGAGAAAATCGGTAAGGAATTTTAATCTAATTAGATACTTACTTCAAAACAAGTTCATATTATTTATATAACCTGATGTCATTAAACAACGAAAATGGATGATGTTAATAGTTCAGTGGCGTCGAGGCCCCAAACGTTATTGACATCATATAAAACTTCTTCATATTCTGTAGCGTTAATCAATTCAATTCCAAAATTCCAATATCTACTTGCACTGTGAAAAATTATAGAACCAAGATATATACATTTTTTCATCATGAATTTCAAATCACCGTATTTGTATTTACCTAGCTAGTGAAGAATTAGAAAAAACTGTCATGAAGGCTGACAACGAAAGAATAACTATCAATCATCAAATAATTTATGCTCGACGCTTAATTACACCAAATGAAAGATTACTGATCTCTAATGTTTGTCCTAGTATTTATCACACTTTCATAGAATATGAACTTAAAAAATTAGGCCTCAATTTATTACCTTCAATTAATTTTTTACGAAGAGGTACAACAAACCCAGTATATAGATATATAATATTGAGCTTTCCAAGACATACATTTATCTTTCCTTTGAAAGCTACATTAATTCCTCCCTCAATTGTCAGAAACCACGATCAAACATCTAATCGTATTTTCTTATCTTTAGAAAACAGATGTGTTACTATTGTAAAAAATCTGACCATTTTGTAGCAAATTGGTCATTCTGTACAAATCCAAATCAGAACTTTACAACAACAGTGCCAACTACTACTATAAATACAGTAGTTAATACTCTTCCACACATGACGTCCTGATCACATCAGCATCTTCAGTGAAGTCCTTTTCCTTACAATCCTCGACTATACCTACTTAATTAACTATACCAATATTAACTCCATCTCAAATATCACCCTTAACATTATTCCCAAGTTCTCAAACTACATACACAGATAAAAATATAACAACTACCCAGTTATCAACAATACCTAATATTTCACAACCTCATATATCAATCCCAAACTATTCCTCAACACTTGCATAACCTATCAATAACATATCAATAAATACTGTAATTTAAAAACTAAAATTGCGTAGCCAAGAAAAAGTAGTCGTAATCCAAAGTGTTTTAACAAAGGTGAACGAATTATTAGCGTAACAGCTGTTTTGAAAACTAAATATTATGAGACGAATTGGGATATTGTATTACACAAATTAAACCGCTTGATTATGGTTTGTTGATTAAGGAAAATATGATATGACAGGAAAGACTAATGACTCTATAGCTAATTGCCACATAAATATCAATGTAACGCAAATCGTATGCTTTTGTATATAAGACAAATAATATTATATTCTAAATTATACCTATAGAGATACAAATAATAAAACAAACATAATAAACAACTATTATACAACATAGTAAATATTTATTTAGATAAACGTAAAGGTTAAAACATGTTTTTTAATTCGCAGTAAAAGATTTATTAGAGTTTAGCACATAAGATAAATTCGTAACAAAATTCATATACCAGTAAATGGTACTCGTTACAGCAGCGAAGTAATTTTAGCAACAGATATGTAGGCTGACCTTACCCCTTGACATACAGCAACCACAAAAGAATCGGCGATAGCGCAAAGGGCAGCTACCCCTTAACCAAGACACGACTCTCTTGTTTGGCAGATAGCACTTGTCTCTTCGACGACTAGGCAGCCTTCACCCCTACTGGATAGAACGACTGTCTTTGATGACTAAGCAGTCTTCATCATTACTGGATAGAATGATTGTCTTTAATTACTGAGCAGCCTCCACTCTTATTGGATGGAATGACTCTCTGTTAATGGGCTAATTATACGGGGAGAATTAAAACATGAAACATGGACGACGAAAAAACAAAATAAGAGCCGATTGAGCATCGCAGAAAGAAGAATTATTAGAGAAATATATTAACCTGTTATCGATAATATTACAAATCAATACAGAGTGCGAAACAACCGCGAACTAATTGATTATTATGACCAACTAGATAAAGTAAAAACATTAATAACATCTTATACGTAATACCTTGTA
This sequence comes from Diabrotica balteata, assembly GCA_918026665.1. Taxonomy (NCBI): domain Eukaryota; kingdom Metazoa; phylum Arthropoda; class Insecta; order Coleoptera; family Chrysomelidae; genus Diabrotica; species Diabrotica balteata. The sequence goes on from OU898283.1 coordinate 56,668,698, forward strand.
AAAATAATATTGTACATTTTTAAGAACGAACTCCTATTTGAACATTGAAGCGTCAAATAAATAATGTAGTACATAATAAATATTGTGGCATATTTCTTTTATTCTATCCAAAAAATTAAAAAAAAATAAAGTCAGACATATTGAGATGGATTACTGAATACTATTATAGCATACAAGTAGTTTGAGCTACCGGATATTTAAATACATTAAAACTTGGTGTGAACATTTTGGTTAAAAGAATAAATTTGATTTTTATATTACACATGTAGTTGACGTTTCTATCTCCAAATTCTTTTTTAGAGTTCTTTTCTAGACACGTACTAAACAAATTTTGTTTATATTGCAGTTTCTTCTTTTTGTAGTTTTAATAGTGATATGAGGATATCAGTTTGCTACATATACATAAAATACAAATAGACTGACTGTTGCAATACAGGTCCGTTTCCTCACTGCGACAGAGAAAACTGGCGAAAAGCAGTCCCTGCATCTCTTTCTAATTTACCAGGTTTATCGAACGCGTGACCTAAATGACCAATGAGAAGGTCACGTGGTCGATAAACCCGTCCCATTAGAAAAAGATACAGATATTGCTTTTCGTCAGTTTTCTCTGTCGCATTGCGGAAACGTGAATGTATGGCAGTATTCAGTCTATTTGTACTATATGTCTATGGTTTGCTACATGCATTTTCGCTTTTATCTTTTATGTGACAAAGTTATCAGCGATATCTAAATAGCTCCAATCCTTCAAAAGTATATGGTTTTATTGTTACATTAATGCTCCGGTGCTATAGTTATGCTAACTATAACACCGTTTTTTTTATGCTAAAAGCATTATTCAATATATTATAATGTGTAATTTCTCTGGCTGCTGACAAACAGAAGTTTTTATTAACTTTTCTTTAATATAATTATATATACAGATTTGTATTTTGATCTTCTCACGGTGCTAAAGAGCAAATGTAATAGTTTATTGTATTTTTCCATAAGATTTCTAGTTTTTCACTGTGTCATGGCTCCTCTTATTTCTTTTCCTACGATTTACATTAATTCATTTAATTATTATTTCTGAAATTTCAAGTTTATACACAATTTCTTTTGTTCCGCTTATTTATCTAAGATATGTTATTCATTCTTATCTATCTATCTATCTATCTATATAAGGATTTTTACAGCTGTCGCCGCCTTCTTTCTTTCAGCCAACGTCTCCAGTCCTCTCTGTTCTGCCATTCTCCATCTCTAAGGTCTCGTTTAGGGGTCTACCTCTTTTTCTCCTTCCTATTGGGCTCCAATCCGAAATCATTGCTATCCACCTTGTATGATCTGTTCATTCTTATCTATAGATGTGCTTATTCCCTATCAATTATCTATCAATATTTGAAGTCTTTTTTTATTTGTTTTAGTCATTGTAATGATTCGCATCCGTACATAAAAATAGGTCTAAAGCTTGTATTATGCTCTAAACTCCTTCAGTGGTAGTATTACCAACTGCGATTATTGTTCTAAGATATTTAATGTCTTCCATACTTTCGAAATTGAAATTGTTGACTTTAACGTTGTATCTAGATTTACTGACGGTCTCTTATGTTTATGCGCTGGTATTTGGTTTTCACTTAGTTGAGTTTACTTGAAACTTTTTTCGTGCTCTCTGGACTTTGTTCAGTATGTCGTTTACATATTTATAGATGTAATCATCAGCATAACTAGGAGCTGCTTTGTACCTTAGGCCGTTAATGGATTACATCGTAAATCGGCGCTGTTTCTATTTTAATAAATTGTTCTTTAATTTTTTTACTATTTAAATCGAGAATCTGTATTTTATTCGACTGTTTATTAAAGCAGAGTTTCTTGGGGCCAATTTCTCTCTGAAGGTTTTGTTTCCCGTATCAATATTACAACAATTTTGCTGGATGCCGACATAGGAAACCCGTTGGTATGTACATACTGTTTCGATATCTTTTTGTCTCGTTATAAAGTGAATATTAGTTTATTAGGAAATATGATATTGTTTTGCTTTGCTTTCTCAGACTGCCACCGTCGTACCTTCTGGTATTTGATATTTCAACCGTCAAGCAACAATTCCTATATGCATTAACTTAATGCTGATATCCTGCTTCCCCAATCCAGTTAGCAGTCCCGAAACCAATAAAATTGCTACATTCAAGTTTTCTATTAAGCTGCCCAGAACTATAGGTACGCCTTATTATCTTACTGATGTTAGTGCTGCCCCTTATAAGTGAATAAAATATGAAAGGAAGGTTTTGGTAATTTAATAAGATCCTTGTGTTACAATATAATGTCTCCGAGAAAGTAAAGTAATATCAAAAAGCTCTTCGGATTTATTCCATAGCTAAAGTGCTTATTAAACATAAAAATAAAATAAAATTATATTAACAATTTATATTATAATATATTTAAAAACAGTAGCCAAATATTCTTGGAATTCCTCGATGACTAACCTGGTGGATATTTAAATAAATTTTAAGTTCTAAAATGTACCTGCTCTAAAATTTGAAAATCTACGACTAATACAACTACTGGCAACATCGCAGGAGCTTAGTTGTGTACGCTAAAAGCTGTATACGGATCCCAAAAATGTTTTATCCAGTTACGGAGTCCACTTGATCCGACGTGTTGGTCGGAGTCTACATAAAGCGCTACTCAGATAATAATATACACGGCGTATATTCTCCTGGAGTTAGTATAATACCGTTTTAGTACGGAGCCCATATTAACCGCTAGAAGTATATATATATATATATATATATATATATATATATATATATGTATATATATATATATATATATATTATATATATATGTATATATATATGTATATATAAGTATATATATATTATATATATATATATATATATATATGTATATATATATATATATATATATATATATAAATATATAAATATATATAATGTTGTTTATTAATATCTCCCATTAAATATATTTAACCTTTCCAACAAATATATTTAAGTTTTTCTCAATACCCAAAATATTACCTTCTCTAAAATTTATCTGGACAAATCTCTAGGGCAATGGGCGAGAAAATGTCGGAATATGGGAATGGCAGTAGAAAAAGATGTTATTCACACTGTACTTTGAGGATTACCAAATAGGGTTTGTGAAAGAGCTATAAGGAGAATTTGATCTTGTGGATCTTGCAAAACATAAATATCTAATAGTGGTTAATGTGACAAACCTAGAAAATAAAAATATTTAGGTGTAATCTGCATTGTCATTGGCTTCCCGGTGGAAGATCGCTGCTAAATTGCAATCACAAAGTGTATAAAAAGGCAGCACATCTTCCGATCGGGATCTAGTTGTCTACATCACTAGCCCCTGCTTGACCTTGTTGGCCGAGTGCCTTTACCACGATTCTGCGTTTTATTATTACCTGAGTGAACATTTCTTCGATCTAAGAATACGTCAAAGCGAAGACGATTCCAAAGCTCTTTAGTGCTTGAATGAATACGAAGCCGTATGGTTACGATATCAGTCGAACCACAAGGGGTACAAGAACCGCCGATTGTTGACTGACGACCTACCTTTTGTGGAGGTAAAGGAAAGGACTTATAATTACCTCGCAGAAGCCGGCTAACAGCTCGGAGAGAACGTTCCCTGGCCAGATAGACACGATCTTTGAGATAGGAAAATACAGGGTGTCTTATAGCTATTTCAGATCGTATCGAACTGACACAACGCTCCACTGGTCTACTGACGGTCAAAAGTAAATAAAAGCCCCAATTGGGCTTGGAATTACTTCTCACTCGGTGGCCGAGCTGCGGTACCACTCCGCCGCCAAAAAATCTCTTATAGAAATAATAACCCTCCTTACAGGACTACAAATTATTTTTCGAGAGGTGGCGATCCGAAGTGAAGGGTACGAAGGGTCAACACTCTGCCGACGTTTCTGTACCTCTCGAGGAGTGTGAACGTAGCCACACGGCGAGGTGTGAAGTAAATATTCATGTAAGACAAATTCACGTAAGAAATAAACATCGAACTGTTAAAGTATTCTGGTTGCTGGTGGCACCTTGTCGACCGCAGTGTCCCCGGTAAACTTCTAGCCAAGCGGAAGCCTAGATCACATAAACTCCACGAACACCGTTTTGTTTTGAGAGTAATTTCGTCGTTGTCCAATCTTCTGGTATTTGCTTGTCTTTTTATTGTTATTGCTTTTATAGTAGCACTATTATAGGACTTCAAATTTGTTTAAATAGTTCGTTCTAATAATTCTTCCAGTATTCGAAACATCACATCCTTTAAGTGCTAAAATTTCGGCCGTAACGGTTTATTTTACCTAAACCCTGATTTATATTTTTCTATTTTTATTCTCCGGTATTTAATAGTTTCTAGTCTACTCCTAACAATTCTACTCCCCTGTAGTTCTGGTCCCTTATTTTATTTCTTTTTTTTGCTTTGATTCTTTTTTGTTCTTTGTTTATTATTTTGGTTGATAGTATTATTCTTCCCTAATCTTTCTCTGATTTTTTACTTGATTACTTCTTAAGTAATTTTACTTGATTCTATTATTTATCTGATACAACGTAGGTTTTAACTATATCAATAATGTTCTTTAACTAAATTCTAATAATACCAGTACCGTTATTAAAAATAAATTAAGCAGATATTTTCTCACGGCCTACATATTGATAAGTTTGTCATCCAGGCGTAGGTTGCATAAACATAACAACGTTGTTTGTCATACTTTATAACAATATTTGTATTATTGTAGTTATGTCTACGCAACCTTCCTTCATTTATGAAAGACTTATATATATATATATATATATATATATATATATATATATATATATATATATCCTCATACCTATATTGCCAAAATATCAAAAATGTAATTATAGGATACATCTGATATTTTATGAGAACGTTTTTGTCTTCTTCATCGCTATATCGATATCTCCTATATTTATTGGAATTAAATATTATAATGGAACTTTAATTTAAAATACGTTCTACTTGACGTTTTAATTTATGTATCCAAGATTATTTTCAAAATAGGTACAAAAGTTCTGAGGTGGAAATTATCTCCTAGTAAATATAGTAGATAACAAAAATTCCACAAGAAAAATATTCAAAATTCAGAACTATCTTAATGAGATTCTGCATCGATAATTAATCATAAAAAACATGAAGAATACAAGAAAACACCATGGTTCAAAGAGGAAGTGAAAATAAAATGTGAAGAAAATAAGAAAGCCTTTTTACAATACATAATGCAACAAACACAAAAGGCATATAACCACTATAAACAAATCAAAAACGAAACGAATACTTTAGTTGGACAAATAAAAAAGGAACACTGACAGAGTTTTTCAAAACAGATGGAATACGACTTCTGCGGAACACAAAAAAAAGGTATAACAAATAAACATAATGAAATTGTAACACTAATAGAAAAAGAACAAGGTTTTAGGTCGGGAAGATTATGCGCTGACGCTATATTTATAATGAGGCAAGCGCAAGAGAAATCATTAGAATATGTTTTATAATTTATGGGTTAAAAAGTTAAACAATATTGTACTAATTAAACTTATATTTTTTTACTGTTTTATACAATATCAAGAACATCCATATGTCAATATCTCGTAACATGATTGTTGACTGGCCTGAAGTAAGCCATGTCATGTGTATGTAACGTAGTCCCCGGCTACACTGTTACACAGCTATATATTACATTAAACACCTTCCCCTAAGATCGATATCTATAAGGGGTTTTTATATTACGACCAACTCTAGTCTTATAACTGTTAGAAGTCGTCTCAATATTTGTGTTGACATTATAACTCAACATAGGTACTGATTTTACATTTGGGCTTGGACACCCAATTATTTTATTAACACTATCATTTACTGTCTCCGGAGGCGTGTCAGGTAGAAGCTGACCGCCGTGCCGGACGCATTTAGAAATTCGGAGAAATACTTGGAAATTCCAAGTGTGGGCAAATCCGAATTTCTAATTGACTCGATGTAGGGAAATTCCTCTTTTACTACGTAAAACAAAGGATTTGTTTTATATAAAAGCAGACGGAATTTCTCTCATCGGTCAGTCGAGCTTGCCTCTTCTACTGTAGACCTAGTCGGTGCTATTATTGCTCCAACTAAGTTATTGTTTTATTTCTGATTTCCTATATACCATTTTTTTTACTTTAGCATTATTGTATATTCAGACCTTTTCAGGTTAGAATATTACACATTGTTCATGTACTTATTGTTTGATATTTTATTTGATTATTGTGATTGATTATTTTCTTGTATTTGTATCTAAGCTGTTCTTTCCGGTAAGTCAAAGAACTCTTAGAAATATTGCTTTGCTATTTTATTCGACTTGTTAATTTGTGTGCGTCTAAGTCGTTTTTTTTCGGTGAGTCAAAAGAACACTTAGAAGTATTTTCATATTTGCATTATTATTTCTGATACTTTTATCTAAGATATTATTTCATATTATTGACTATTTTATTTTTCCATTTTTCGTTAAGTTGTTTCTTCCGTAAGTCAAGAAACATTTAGCAATATTTTCACATCTTTTCTGTATTTGATTTTCTTGTTTCTATTATAAGTTGTTCTTCCGTAAGTTAAGAAACACTTATAAATATTTGTACATCTATTTTACCATATCTTATTCTCTTGTTTATTTTCTGCTCTAAGTTGTTTCTTCCGTAAGTCAAGAAACACTTAGACATATTTCTATAATCTATTTCCCTTTTGCATTTCTTGTTTTATACTTTGAGTGTTTTGTTTTCTAAGCCGTTTCTTCCGTAAGTCAAGAAACACTTAGAAAGATTTCCATACTTTATTTTCACATTTGCATATTTTCACTTTCTTTTATATTTCTGTCCTAAGTTGTTTCTTCCGTAAGTCAAGAAACACTTAGGAGCATTTATCTTGTATTATATTTTTATATACCGTTTGATTTATTTGATTTACTAAGCTATTCCTTCCGTAAGTCAAGGAATACTTAGATTATTGTACCTGTTCTGTTTTCTATCTTTGATCCGTTATTTCGTAACCGTTCCTTGGAACTGTTACCTATAACCGATACTTGTCACGGTAACTGTTACTTTATACCAGTAGCGATTATTAACCCTTTTGATAGCGACAAACAAAGATGGTCAACACCCGATCAAATTCCGGAGACAGGAAGAAGTCCGAAGAGCCGGCGATGGGTCCCACAGGCCCAAATGCCCCCTCTCGGCAACATTACGTGGCTGCTAGCAACATCTTTATAAACACTCTGTGACTGAATATCAGGGTACAACTCGGGTTCTAAAATGAATTCTTTTTCAAGTGTTCTGGTACATGAGTGTTTCATTTGGTGTGAGTTCCGTCTAATAATTCTATTGTTACCTTCTTTTCTCACCCAATATGATCTAGGTTCATTTGCCTTTTCTAATACAATTGCTTTATGCCAATAATTATCTTTTGAACTTCTTATTACTACACTATCTCCCTTTCTAAACTCTACTGGTTTTCTTTCTTGATGTCTTATCATAATGTAATTGTAATTTTTCTTTTTCCATGCACAAATTCTCATATACTTGTTTCTGGATTGTAGGTTCTAATTTATTAGCTGTGGTTGGTAATTGTCCTCTCAGGATCCTGCTCTGTAAAATTTGAGCTGGAGATGCATCGAGATTTATTATGCAGGTATTATTATATTCCATTACAAGATCTCTAAAATCATTATTTTCCTCATGGCTTTTTTTTTAAATTTGCTTGCTTATATTGACTGCTTTTTCTGCAAGTCCATTACTCTGGTGGTAATGTGGGGTGCATGTCATAATTGTAATGTCTTTTTCTCTATAATAACTTTTACATTTCGCTGATGTAAATGGTAGATTATCTGCAATTAAAATTTCTGGATATCCAAATCTACTAAAGGTATCTTGAAATGAGTTGATTACTGAACTGGAGGTTTTATCTTTTAATACTGAAATGTCCACCCAATGCGAAAAATAATCTACAATTACTAAATATGCCTTTGAACCATACTCTAAAATGTCTGTACCAACTTTATTGAATCTTAGTCTAGGAATGTCATGAGGCATCATTGGTTCTTTAAAATTATTTGGTCTATATTTCTCACATATCCTGCACTTTTTTATATAGTTTGTTATATCATCATTAAGTCCTGGCCAATAAAATATACTCCTGGCTTTTTTTATAGTTTTACTGACTCCTATATGGCCCTTATGAAGCAATTTTATCATGTCAAGTCTAAGTTTTCTCGGAATTATTATTTTGTCATGAATGAATGCAATACCAGCTTCAAAATACAGTGAATCTCTTATACCATAGTACTTTTTACATACTTGAGGAACATTTTTTTCTTTTGGCCACCCATTGTAATAAAAATCAAAAATTAATGCCAATGCTTCATCCTGACTAGTAGCTAGTCTTAACTCAGATTGCTTTTCCTGACTCATAGGTAAATGTTTACTTACGGAATGGACCATTTCAAACATTTCTGGATCTTGTGTATTTATATTTAAACTAGACCTAGATAGCATATCAGCAAAATGTATGTCTTTTCCAGGAACAAAATAAACATTTATTCTATACTTGAGAAGTTTAAGTCTTAAACGTTGGAGTCTAACTGATCCAATTTTGCAAATTGGCTTATTCATAATGGAGATTATAGGTTTGTGATCTGACTGAACATCAACATCAAAATTATAAATAAAATTGTGAAATTTTTGAGTAGCATAATAGATTGCCAATAGTTCCTTCTCAGTTTGACTATAATTTATCTCACTATCATTCATATTTCGTGATGCACAAGCTACTAATTTTAAAACTTTCTCGTATTTCTGGAACATACAAACACCTAAACCATTTTTAGATGCATCACATTGTAAAACAATTTTTTGATTAGGATCATATGGGACTAAAGCTGGTGATTTACAAATGATGTCCTTTAAATTATCGAAACATTTTTTATGTGAAGGGAGCCACACCCATTCTACGTTATTTTTAAGTAATTGACAAAGAGGTTGTATATGTTCAGCCATATTCGGAATATACCGTCTAACATAATTGAATGCACCCAAAATTCGTTGCAATTCTATTTTACTATTTGGTTCTTTGAGTTTGCAAAGTGATTCCACTCTATCAGGATCTATTTGCATCCCTTTGTGTGAAAAAACTTGGCCCATAAATTTGACCTCTTCTTGACAATATTGGAATTTGTCACTATTAAACTTCGCTCCTACTTCTTTAGCCCTTTCTAAAACTTTTTTAACAGTTGTGTCATGTTCTTTTTTTGTTGTTCCCATAACAATCATATCATCATGACAAATCAATAAATTCTCTATACCTTTAAATTTATCTTCTACTACTTCTTGAAACAGATCCTGGGAATTTGATAATCCATACGGCAATACTTTATATCTGAAAATTCCATATGATGTTGCAAAACAGCATTTCCAGGATGATGCCTCATCAAGTTCCAAATGATGATACCCTTCAGAGAGATCAAATACAGAGAATATATTTTTACCCATCATTTGTGCACAAATATCTTCCAATTTATGTACTATTCTTGGTTTGCGGACAATTTGTTTATTTAAGTCTGATGGGTCTAGGCATAAACGTAACTTACCATTTTGCTTTTCCACAATAACAATGCGGTTTATGCTTGCCCTCGGGTCAATTTCGTTAACTTTCACAATTGCCCCTCTTTTTGTCAACCTATCTAATTCATCTCTTAACTTATCTCTAATTGCAACAGGTACATTTATGGGTGGGTAACTTACTGGTTCAAAATTGTCTACTGTAGTAATCCTATGTTTACCATAAAATTTACCATGACCCCTAAAAACATCAGGGTTAAGGTTTATAAATTTATTCCTTTCGGCTAGTTCTAAAGTACCACAACTCTCAACATTGTTGATTCGTTTAACTAATCCCAATTCAACACATAATTTACCACTTAAAAGAACTCGAGTTGCCCCATCAATAATAGTGAAGTCATCATAAACATACTTATTTTTATATTTACAAACTAAATTTACAACACCTATTGTTTTAGCCTGAGTACCCTCAAACCCTTTAAGTACATACTGATTATGCCTAATTTTAAACTGTTTATCAATTTTCTTAAAAATTTTTAATGGAATTATACTTACATCAGCACCTGTGTCAAGTTTTACTTTAATTCTTTTATTTTCAATTTCTATAATTTCATCCCAAATATTTTGACAACTTACATCTTGGTATACTTTATTAACATTTCCTACAAAAATATCAGATGATCCATCACTGCTACCTTCATCTATGACATCAATATTCTTGACTCTGCACGACTTTGCAAAATGGTTTAAAATCCCACATTTCTTACATTTCTTTCCATATGCTGGACATTCTCTGGCTCCATGAGTTAATTGACACCGTTTGCACTTGAATTTTTCATTAGTGTTGGTTTTATTTTTAGAGTTATTATAGTTTCTATGGCCCTGGAACTTATCTTTATGAACTTGTCCTATATCCACATCTTTCGTTTCGTTATGAAATTTCAAATTTTGGTTTTTGCTTTGCTCACTAGTTCTACAAAATTCGATGGCCTTTTGTAGGGTAAGTTTGTCTACTCTCAATAAAGCTTCTCTAGTAACTGAATCTCTGATGCCCATCAATATCTTGTCTCTCAGAGCTTTATCTTCGGCTGTTTGTTCTGGATCAATTTCATTATAATTACATGTTCGAATCAAATGTCTACAACTAGTAAGAAACTGCTCAAATGACTCTCCTTCTTTCTGAACTCTCCTGATAAAATTGTATCTTTCAAATGATTCGTTCATCCTTGGATTAACATATTTGTCGATTAGTGACATCATTAAATCGTACTTATTGGTTTCGTCTTCTGGGATGGCGAATGTGGACATAATTTTGGCAGACTCAGTTCCAATTATATTTCTTAAAATTGACAGTTTTATTTTATCTGCTGACTGGTCTTGTCCTGTTGCTAGTAAGTAATCTTCGAAACAGGTTTTCCAAAACTTCCATTCACTTGCCGCATTTTGTCCCTGTAGGTCAAAATCTGGTGGTAGTTTTACACTTATTCCCATTGCCATTTTAGGTTATGTTACCATCGTGCCACACTATGTTCAAAGTTTTGTTTTTCTTTTATGTTAAAATTTAGTTTTTCGACTGTACACAGCTAACTGTTTGACTGCGCCATGTTTTATAATTTATGGGTTTATAAGTTAAACAATATTGTACTAATTAAACTTATATTTTTTTACTGTTTTATACAATATCAAGAACATCCATATGTCAATATCTTGTAACATGATTGTTGACTGGCCTGAAGTAAGCCATGTCATGTGTATGTAACGTAGCCCCCGGCTACACTGTTACACAGCTATATATTACATTAAACAGAATACAACAAACCGGCATATCTATGTTTCGTTGACTTTGAGAAGGTATTTGACCGGGTTAAATTAAAGGACGTTTTCCTCTTATTGTGCGCAAGAGAGATACCTCAAGGAATAATCAAAACGATCGAAAATATCTACCAAAACAACACAATAAAAGAAGCTGGCAATGGGATAAGACAGGGAGATTCCCTGAGTCCTTTATTGTTCAACCTGACCTGCTTTGCTCACTAGTTCTACAAAATTCGATGGCCTTTTGTAGGGTAAGTTTGTCTACTCTCAATAAAGCTTCTCTAGTAACTGAATCTCTGAAGCCCATCAATATCTTGTCTCTCAGAGCTTTATCTTCGGCTGTTTGTTCTGGATCAATTTCATTATAATTACATGTTCGAATCAAATGTCTAGAACTAGTAAGAAACTGCTCAAATGACTCTCCTTCTTTCTGAACTCTCCTGATAAAATTGTATATTTCAAATGATTCGTTCATCCTTGGATTAACATATTTGTCGATTAGTGACATCATTAAATCGTACTTATTGGTTTCGTCTTCTGGGATGGCGAATGTGGACATAATTTTGGCAGACTCAGTTCCAATTATATTTCTTAAAATTGACAGTTTTATTTTATCTGCTGACTGGTCTTGTCCTGTTGCTAGTAAGTAATCTTCGAAACAGGTTTTCCAAAACTTCCATTCACTTGCCGCATTTTGTCCCTGTAGGTCAAAATCTGGTGGTAGTTTTACACTTATTCCCATTGCCATTTTAGGTTATGTTACCTCGTGCCTCACTATGTTCAAAGTTTTGTTTTTCTTTTATGTTAAAATTTAGTTTTTCGACTGTACACAGCTAACTGTTTGACTGCGCCATGTTTTATAATTTATGGGTTTATAAGTTAAACAATATTGTACTAATTAAACTTATATTTTTTTACGTTTTATACAATATCAAGAACATCCATATGTCAATATCTTGTAACATGATTGTTGACTGGCCTGAAGTAAGCCATGTCATGTGTATGTAACGTAGCCCCCGGCTACACTGTTACACAGCTATATATTACATTAAACAGAATACAACAAACCGGCATATCTATGTTTCGTTGACTTTGAGAAGGTATTTGACCGGGTTAAATTAAAGGACGTTTTCCTCTTATTGTGCGCAAGAGAGATACCTTAAGGAATAATCAAAACGATCGAAAATATCTACCAAAACAACACAATAAAAGAAGCTGGCAATGGGATAAGACAGGGAGATTCCCTGAGTCCTTTATTGTTCAACCTGATTATGGATGAAATAATATAAATGTAAGAACTAAAAAAGGATACCAAATGGGAGAAAAACAACTTAAAATAATCTGCTATTCAGACGACGCAATACTACTGTCTCAAAATGAAGATGATTTATAACGTATGCTGCACCAATTTAATATAACCGCCAGAAAATTTAACATGTTTCAGTTCCCCAAAAAAGACAAAATGCATGATTAAAATAGCAAATTTACTAAGATGTAAATTGTAGCTGGAAGGTCAGATAATAGAACAAGAAGTGATGGAGTTTAAATATCTAGGTATCATATTATCTAACTACGGAAAGCTCGAAACCGAAGTGGAAGATCAGGTGATTAGAGCAAATAGTGCGCAGGCTGCCTGAATGAAACAATATGGAGAAATAAAAAATATCGGCAAAGAAATGAAAGGCAGAATTTACAAAACATTCATCAGACCAATACTGACATACGCGGCAGAAACACAACCTGACACAGAGAGGACAAAAAGGATGTTAGAAACAGCAAAGATGAAAACACTTAAAAAATTGATGTTAAGACACTATGGGAGGGAGCTAGAAGTACAAATATACGATGTAGATACAAGGTGGAAAACATCGAGAACTGGGTAAGAAATAAAAAAGTAGAATGAAACGATCATATAAGCCGAATGACAACAAACAGAGTAGTAAAGTCGGCAAAAAAACGGTTCCCCAATAGGAAGACGATCAGTAGGAAGGCCACGAAAACGGTGGAATGACAACTTATTAGAGGCACGTTGAAAAACAGACAAGTGAAAGTGTAAAACAATGGTAGAATTACAATTAAAATGAAATGCATTTTTTTACTTTCATTTTAATGTCTTTTCTCTACGTAAAGACTGGAAAAGATGGTATTTTAAACGCTGAACTGTAGATGCATGTCGAAATAAAAGGTTATTTCTAGTATCGTTCAATACTGGTTTAAACCCATATAAACACAATATATAAAAAATCAAGTACCTTATCAGTAAAATGTATTTATCAATTTATTTATTTAACCACTTTACAATCTGATACATAAATAATAATTTTCTGTCGCTGTTAAAATATATATTATATTTACTGCTCATTCTTTAGTTTAAAATACTTCTTGCGTATACGGTCTTTGAGTAGACACTACCAATTATAAAGTGACCTTGAATCCTTTGTTGGTAATTTTGCCACAAGGATTTGCTAAATTTCTAACAGTTAATAATTATTCTTTCAGAGATACATAACGTAGGTAGAAAACTGCTCGTAAATATCTATGTTATTCGAAAATGAAAGAAAACATTAAAAAAAAAATAATTAAACGGTTCATTTTCGCTATACCATGGATAGATCAAGGTGGTGTTTTACTGAAATCTGACTCATTTTTTTATTAGGTACCTATCTATTGTTGCGTAGGTTGCCATTTTAAATATAAATTTTGAATAGTAATAAGAGACCGCCTTTATCCCCGTGCGGGGTTGAAATAGAGTAATACGAGTATAAGTATAAATCATAAATAATTATGCCTACACCTCCAAGGTATAGTTTAATGCTAAAAGAATTCTTTAGCAATATACTGAGTCCAAGGGGTGTGGACTTTTAGAAAATGTTTTGCGTTCTATGGGACAACGTCGCAGGGAAATATATAATAATAAAAATATTAAAATCCGTATAAAAATAAGTACATTTAATATAAAAAGTTGAACAGTCTAGATAAGGTTATTTCACTGATAGACGCTATTACAACCAGCGGCTAAAACTTGATAAATAGACACGTTGTGGCGGATTGTTCCTTAATACCTAAGAACAAAATAGTTTTGCATAACTTACCAAAGAAAAATGATATATAAATAACGAATACGTCAGATGAACGAAAAAGAAAGCAAGTTGATCTCTATCTCCGTTTAAACAGAGAAACAAGCCTAAAAGATTGTTAGATCACCATTTAAAAGGTCGGCATAACGGTAAATTTTTACTTCGTTAAACTTTTCTTTTTCTTATGGTGCCCTATCCAATTCCTATTATTCCTCTAGATCTTGTGTGGCTCTAAAAAGTGCATGGAGGTTTGTCCAATCCCTTATGTTTTTAAGCCATGAGTATATCTTTCTTCCGATGCCCCGTTTTCCTTCTATCTTCCCTTCCATAATAAGTTTTAAGAACTGGTACTTGGAATATATATAACAAGAACATCCAAGAGGTCCCCAAGTTCAGATATCTCGGTAGTTGGATAACTGAAGATCTAGATCCAGACATAGAGATACGTAGTAGGATTGAGCAAGCCAGAACAGCATTTACTAATATGAGAACCTTGCTAAGCACCAGCAGCCTCAACTAGACGCTTCGATATCGGTTTGTAAAATGTGGGTTTTTAGAAGACTACTTAAAATTCCCTGGACAGATCACACAACAAATGTGGAATTATTAAATCGAATGGGCAGAGAATGAACTGCCAATAATAAAAAGAAGAAAAACTGCTTATCTGGGTCACATATTTCGAAATTCCAAGTACCATATATATATATATATATATATATATATATATATATATATATATATATATATATATATATATATATATATATATATACTTACTTACTTACTCCGTGGCGTTACAACCCTTCGTGGGTTTTAGCCGACTCGACAACATGCCTCCACTGTTTTCTATCTTGAGCAACCTCCATCCAATTCTCCACGCCCATAGTGCTTAGGTCTCCTGCTATATTATCTCGCCACCGAAGACGAGGGCGTCCGCGTGGTCTCCTTCCAGTTGGGACTTCCTCCCACACCAGTCTTACTGTTCGTTCATCAGAATGTCTTCTGAGGTGTCCTGCCCATTGGAGTCTTCTGGACTTTATTTCTTTTATGATGTTGGTGTCTGGGTAAAGTTCTTCAAGCTCTTTATTAGTTCTTATCCTATATTGTCCTGATGCTTCATCAAGCACCGGACCAAAGATCTTCCTTAGGATTTTTCTTTCCCAAACACGTAGTCTCTCTTCATTTGCCTTTGTCATCGTCCACGTTTCGCTTCCATACATCACAACGGGTCGTATGATTGTTTTATAGACCTGTATCTTCGTACCTCGTGTTAGTTGTTTTGATTTTATAAGGTTTTGGAGGGCAAAAATACATCTGTTGCCGGCCTGAATCCTGTTGTTTATTTCTTGTGATCCGTTATTGTCTTCAGTTATTGTTGTTCCAAGATACTTGAATTCTCTAACGCGCTCAAAGTTAAAGTCATCGATGGTAATGTTCTGACCGATTCTGTCTCTGCTTTGGTTATTGCGGCTCATATACATATATTTCGTCTTATTTTCGTTGATTTGGAGCCCCATCTTCCCTGCTTCCTTCTCAAACCTTACGAAAGTCTCCTTCATCTTTAATCGCGTGTTTCCTATTAGATCTATATCGTCTGCAAATGCCAGTAGTAAGTTTGGTCCTTCTCGATGAAATACTGTATTCGGTTTTTCGATTCTTGCACTTCTGATTATGTGCTCCAGAGCTAAGTTGAAGAGTTGTGGTGAAAGTGCATCTCCCTGTTTTAGTCCATTGTTTATTTCAAATGTCTCCGAGTATTGTTGTCCAACTCTCACCTTACATCGTAACCGTTCCATACACATTCGTATCAACCGGACTAGTTTTTTTGGAAAGCCAAGTTCCTGCATCGCTGTCCACAGTCTGTCCCTACATACTCTATCAAATGCTTGTTTAAAATCTATGAACATCTGATGAAGCTCACGATCAAACTCCCAGCATTTTTCCATTATCTGTTTTATTGTAAATATCTGGTCAATTGTAGAGCGGCCCGGTCTAAATCCGCATTGATAATCTCCAACGATTTCTTCTGTGTATGTTTTGGTTCTTTCTAGCAGGATGTTTGCAAGGATTTTGTAGGTGGTGTTTAGGAGTGTTATTCCCCTGTAGTTAATACATTGCTTTTTGTTTCCTTTTTTGTGTATTGGTACAATAACCCCTTCTTTCCATTCATCTGGCATTGTTTCTTCTTGCCAAATGTCTTGAATTAGCTTGTATATCGAACTGTACAACGCTTCTCCTCCATGTTTTAAGCACTCTGCGGGTATACCATCGCTACCTGGTGTCTTATTATTTTTGAGTTTTTTAATTGCCTGTATTACTTCTTCGTATGTCGGGTATTGGTCTTCTATTTCAGCTGTATGTACCTCTATGTTTGATGTACTTCTGCTAGATTGGTCATTCAATAGCTGATAGAAGTATTCCTTCCAGGTTTTTAAGATTTCCTTGTCATCAGTGATAAGCTGTCCACTGTCGTTTTGAAGAAAGTTTCCTGTTCTTGCTTGGTACCCGGTCTTGATATCTGAAACTCCTTTAAAGAACTGCCTCGCTTGTTTGTTCTTTCTTTTTTCTTCTATATCTCTGATTATTTGTTCCTGATACTCTCTCTTCTTCCTTTTCATTAGTTTTCTTGTCTCCGTTCTTCTTTGTCTATACATTTCATTATTGTTGTGCGAGGGGTTTTGTAGCATGTTCCTTCTAGCCATATTTCTTGCTAATATGGAGTTCAGGCAATCATCATCGAACCATTTTTTTGTTGTTTTCTTTTTGTGTCCTAGTATTTCATCTGATACGCTTGTCAGAGCTACTTTGATATTTTTCCAAGCTGAGTCTATGTTGTTATAGTCTTCTGTCTGTGCTAGAGCGATTTTTATAGCCTTTTGAAATTTCTGTTCTGTCTCCTTATTACGTAGAACTTCGGTATTCCATAATTGTGTTGGTGTATTCTTGTGTGTTTTTTTGGACGCTATTCTTGTCCTTATCTTCGCTTTTACAAGAAAATGATCCGTGTCTCCATCAGCTCCTCTTAGGCTTCTTACGTCTAGACAGTTACTACCCCTCCTGGCATCTACTAGAACATGATCAATCTGATTTCTTGTGACGCCGTCGTTGGAGACCCATGTTTGTTTGTGTATATTCTTGTGTTCAAACATTGTCGATTTTATTAGTAGATTGTGGGATGCTGCAAAGTCTATTAGTCTTGTTCCATTATCGTTGCTAACATCGTGAAGACTATGGTTACCTATTGTTGGTTTGTACGCTGCTTCCTTCCCAATCTTTGCATTGAAATCTCCTAAGATAATATGCATGTCCTGTTTAGGTAAATTATTTATCAGTTCCTCTAGTTTCTCGTAGAAGTTATCTTTTATATGCTCTTCCTTTTCCTCTGTCGGTGCATGGGCAGCAACTAGGGAATAGTTATGTAGTTGTCCTTTGATTCTGATATAACAAAGTCTTTCATTAACGGGTTTGAAAGTTAAAACTGACCCTACAAGACTTTCCCTGACTATAAAACCAGTTCCGAATTGATGTTCTCGTTCGCTTCCGCTGAAAAATACTACTGATTTATTAGTTTTTAGTGTACCTTCTCCAGTCCATCTAATCTCTTGTAGAGCAGTTATGTCCATGTTTCTGGATTCAAGTTCTTTGACCACCTGAGTTAGGGCTCCAGGCCGATATAGGCTTAGTACGTTCCAGGTTCCTATATTCATTGTCCTTTGTCGTCGCTTTTGTCGTCTTAAAAGATCCGTCCTTATCCGAGGCATGTGCTTCGTTTTCATAACTATGTTTTTTTTACAAGAAGGAATAGTTAGTCCCTTGCTTAACCCTCCTCCTTTCTCATCCTGGACTTGGGACCAGGCAACGGCGGAGTTACCATATATATATATATATATATATATATATATATATATATATATATATATATATATATATATATATAAGCGAGGTTCCTACAGCCTCTGCCGCTTCTCGCATTTCGACCGCCATCGTTCTCTGTCCATCCATTCGTCTTCTTTGATGGCTCTATCTCTCATTAGGTGTCGTACATTTTCTTCCCAGGCAACTGAAGGTCTTCTCTTTCTTCTTCTTTGTTGTGGTATGTAATTTAAAGCTTTCTTTAGCCATCTATCTTCATTCATTCGCTTCACGTGACCATACCACACTAGTTGGCCCGTTTCAATTCTGTCTATAATAATAATAATACTTTATTTCCTTTTTGACAAATACAATTTGTATAGGATCAGTCACAGTTTAGAAAACAAAATTACTAAATATAAATGTAAATCTAAAATTACGCTAAACCTAAGGTTACAAACACAAATAGAAAATGTAAAATTACTAGCATATACTTAAAATAATGTCAACTACTAAAATATTCATCAACAGAATAAAACGTATTCTGCAATAAAAAATCTTTTAAAGTTAATTTAAATATTTTCATATTCTTACATTTTTTTATTGGCTCGGGTAACTTATTATATATTCTTTGACCTATTATTGCAGGTGAGTAAAAATGCATATTTCCTTTAGAAAAAGGCACATGCAATTTTTGATTCTGCCTTGTATTTTTATTGTGAATTTGACTATTAGTTTTAAATTTATCAAGATTTAAATGAATAAAAACACAGACTTCAAAAATATATAAGCACGGCACAGTTAAAAGTTTATATCTAGTAAAATAACTCTTACAGCTAGTTATTCGAGAAATACCAGCAATACAACGGACTATTCTTTTTTGAGATAGAAAGACTTCACTGAATTTACAAGACGTACCCCAAAATACTATACCATACCGCAAACGAGACTCCACCTGAGCATAATACAGCATAATTAGCTGTTTTTCACTTAGCTTGAGGTTTCGAAGTAGGTAGCATGCTGAGTTTATTTTGGAAATAATATCATCACATTGCCTTTTCCAATTGAGACACTCATTACCATACACACCCAAAAACTTTAGGCATTGAACTTTTTCAATTTGTGTAGAATATATTGATAGTTCAATATCTAACAGATGTTTCTGTCTATTTAAGTAATTTGAGGAAAACCAATAACTAAGATCACACAAAAGTTCGTTACATTCATTTTCAAGAGATATTTGTGATTTATCTGATATAAGTATTGAAGTATCATCTGCATAAAGTGTAAACTGTACAGCAGAATTTATTGAGACAATATCATTTAAGTAAATAAGAAATAATATTGGGCCAATTACAGAACCTTGCGGAACACCCATATGAATGTAAATATAATCTGATTTGCAAACATTTTCTGAGTGCTGGGATAAATCTGTTAAGGAGACATACTGACGACGTTCTGATAGGTAGGATTCTATCCATTTTAGAGAGAGATCTTTTATTCCAATATTTTCTAATTTATTAATGAGTAAGGTATGATCGACACAGTCAAATGCCCTACTGAGATCACAAAAAATTCCGACAGGGCATTCATCCGCATCAATATAGTTAGTTAAAGTCTCATAAAATGAATGAACTGCTGTGTTTGTAGACTTACCTGCCTGAAAGCCATGCTGACATTTATTAATAATACCGTTCTCCAATAAATAAGAGTTTAATCTGTTAAGATAACAGTATTCGAATATTTTCGAAAATACTGAAGGGACAGTTATTGGGCGATAATTACTAATATCCTTTGGATCACCTTTCTTATGTACAGGAACGACTTTTCCCACCTTTAGATAATCCGGGAAAATACCATTGCAAAAAGTCAAGTTTATTAGAAATGTTAAAGGTGATAGTATGAATGGAATTACTTTTTTTAATAAAAATTGAGGTATTTCATCAAATCCACACGATTTTGAAGATTTCAATTTTCCTATCAATAATTCACTCAGCTCATTTGGAGTGTAAGGATATAATTGTAAAAAATTTTTAGGCGGTTTCCTCAAAGTACTATTTTGATGACTGGGAATTTTAGAACGTACCTCAATTGGAGCATTTTTAAAGAAAACATTGAACATGTTAGCAACAATAGGGCATTCCTCTATTACAAAATTTTCTTCTGATTTTAGGCATATATTTTTCCTTCCATTATTGTCAACATTATTAGTCATGTCAGCAACAAGTCTCCAGGCACTTTTTGTAGGATTATCTGATAACGAAATAATATTTTGGTAATAGTTTATCTTTGTAAAACATAAAAGTTTCTGGTGTTTCTTTTTTTCTAACTTGTAATATTCACGAAGACACGGACAGGATCTAGATAAAACATGCAAGTTTTTTAAGTTACTACTAGATAAGCGTACTTCGGTGTTCACCCATTTTTTACGATCATTTATAACACGATCATTTGTCCTACTTCTAATATTTTCATTCCTGATATGATCTTTTTTGGATACACCACACGCTCTCCTTAGAAAATCCATTTCTACTACTTCTATTCTTTTTCTATCTTTTTTCGTGATCTGCCAAACTTCTGCCCCATAAGTCATAATAGGCTCTACCAAGGTTCGATAGATTGTCAATTTCGTTTCTTGTTTAATATCTTTAGACCATAGTAGAGAGTTTAGAATGTTAACCGCTTTTTTCCCTGCTGCGTTCTGTTTTCGATGTCTCTTTTGGTAGTGTCTTCTTTAGATATTATAGATCCGAGATATTTATATTCATTGCATGTTTTTGTGTTTCTAATTTCTAACTCTGATCTTCTTCGTCATCTCCTATTTTAAGATACTCTGTCTTTGACATATTCATATTGAGGCCCCATTTTTCATATTCTTTCTTTAGTTTTCTAAACATGTAGTCCATGTCTTCCTCATCATTCGCTACGACTACCTGATCATCTGCGAAAAATAAAGTTGTTAGACATTTACCACCGCCTATGTCTATTCCCATTCCGGATACTTGTTTCCTCCACTGCTCTAGCGATGATTGAATATATATTTTAAATAAGGTCGGAGATAGACAACATCCTTGTTTAAGCCTCTTTGTTATTGGAAATGATTCAGATATAAAGTTTCCTTCTTTAACGACACTTCTTGCATTTTTGTATATATTTGCGATAGCATTCACATACTCTCTACTGAGACCTACTTTCGTCAATGTTTGAAACAGTTTTTTCAAAGGTACCGTATCGTATGCCTTCTCTAAATCTACAAACAATAGGTGGGTAGATAGATTCCTTGCCTTCCGTTTTTCGATTACCTGCTGCAGAACGAATATACCATCAGTGCACGATCTTCCTGCACGAAATCCATTTTGTTCTTCTATGTCTTCGTATTCTGATTCTATTCTTTTTTTTATTATTCGACCGTACAACCTCCCACTGAGCTGATAACAGTTATTCCCCTATAATTAGAGCATTTGCGTTTATCCCTTTCTTGAATATTGAGCTGATGTATCCAATATTCCAATCGTCAGGGATATTTTGTCCTTTTAAGCATTTGTTAAATAGTTGAACCAACATCTCATGTAATATTTTTGGTCCATACTTTACCAACTCAATTGGAATGTCTCCAGGTCCTGCTGCTTTACCGTTTTTCGATCTTTTGAGGGCATCGTTTAACTCTCCGGTTGTTATCTCAATTATTTGTGTGTGTTCGGATATTTCTTCCATTTCGATCTCTTGGAATTTACATCTATCCTCTGTCAGTAAGACCTCATAATGGTGTTTCCACTGTTTCAGATCTATTAACTGTAAGTTAGATTTTTCCTTTCCTTCTCTCCGGAGAGACTTTATCACCTTCCAAGCTTGCCCAACTCTTGTTCCACCCATATACCTATCCACCTCTGCACATCTTCGATCCCACATCTCATTTTTACTTTTCACTACTTCTCTTTTTACATCTCGATTTAATTTTTGATATATCTTGTAATCTTCTCCTTTCTCGTTGACATCCATTTCTGATAAGCAGTTTTCTTCTTGTTGACTAACGTTTGCATATTCTCCGACCACCATTCTTGATTTTTTGTTTCATGTTTGTCTTTATAACCCAAAGCTTCACTTGCAGCCTCATGAATGCATTTTTTAAGTTGCTGGTATAATTCTTCCGCTGATATATTTTCTCGATCCACATTTTGTAGTTTTGTGGCCAGTCGTAATTTGTAAAGAAATTTCGTTGAATCTTCTTTTAAGCTTTCTAGGTTATATTTTGGGGGATGTTACTTCTTGCCCTTTTTCTATATTCTGTACCTGAGTGTTATTGTTTTTGCGATAGTTAAATATCACGTTGGCTATAACTAAACGATGGTCGGATCCACATTCTGATCCACGGTATACCCTTACGTCAGTTGTTTTCAGCTGGGAAGTTTGACGTGGGATTACATAGTCGATTATCGAGCGCAGATTTCTAGTAGGTTGTATCCATGTAAATTTGTGGATGTCTCTATGTTAAAAAAATTCATTCATAATTTTGAGAGACATTGTTTCACAAAAATCTCTAAGACGCATTCCGTTGTCATTGGTTATTTGTTCTCCATATCTTCCTACGACTCTGTTATTTTCTTCTCTCCCTTCTCTGCCGTTTAAATCTCCTAGTATAAAGATTTCACAGTTTTCTTTAATTTCAGAGAGTATTTCATTCATCTTGTTGTAGAAATCGTCTTTACTTTCTGGATCTGCATCTTCGTTTGGGGCATACACTCCGACAATTACGATGTTGTGCCCATTCTTTTTTATTTCCAGTATTAGCAGTTGTTCATTTACTTCAGTCCACGATTTAATATTGTTTTTAAGATTTTTTCGAATAGCAATAGAGACTCCTCTCTTAACTTTGTTATCTTTACTCACTCCACTGTAGATATATATATATATATATATATATATATATATATATATATATATATATATATATTCTCCTATTTCTTCATTTCTTTTTTCCTTTTTCTTGGTCTCGGTGAGAATACATATATCTATTTTTCTCTCCGCTAATTCTTTCAACACCTCTGCTTGTTTGGATCTAAGTCCTTGAACATTCCATGTAGCCAATATCATTTTCCTTTTTCGTTGCATTAGTCGTCTTTGGTTTGATCCATCCTTTGTATTCCGAGGCTTTTGGTCGAAATCTTTAGCATTTATTTGTTTTGACAAGGGATGAGTTGCTAGCCCATCGCCTCAACCCTCCTCCTTTATCCGGGCTTGGGATCGGCACCGGCATTTACTGAGCTACTCAATCCACCCAGCACTTACCGGAGGCGGAGTTTCTTGTTGTTTACTCTTGTATTTAATTGCATATTTCGTGTTCTACTAACCACCATAACCTTCATCTTGTCTACATTAATCTTCAAGCCCAGTCGTTCTCCTTCAGTGTTTATTTTATCTATTAGTCGTTGTAGCGCTTCTTGGCTATCAGCTATTATGACTTTATCATCAGCGTAGCGAAGATTACTAATAGTCTGTCCGTTGATTTTGATTCCATCTACAGTATCACTTAAGACTTTATCGAAAATCGTTTCAGAGTAAAGTTTAAAAAGGAGGGGTGACAGAACACAACCCTGTCGTACACCTTTTTTGATTGAGAAATATGATGTAGATTTCAGTCCTACTCTCACAGATGCCACTTGATTCATATAAAGGTTCTTTATTATTTTAAGGTCATTCTCATCTGATAAACTTTTACTAAAGTAAAATTATAATATTAAATTTTTACCCTAGAGTTAAATTTTTAACAATATAATTTTACTCTAGTCTAGAGTCAAATTTTTACTTTGTGTTAAAATTTTACTGTGTTTCGTAGTAAGTACCATATTAGAAAAGTTGATTTATCCTATGTTAAAGTAAGATATTTAGGTGCTTGTTTAGTTTATTCCCTGATTTGTGAAAATGACCAATAGTAAAGCAAATAGAGGACAATTTTTTGGAGCTTTACAGCTCCTCACCTATTTTCCTTATCACTGAGAATATATGTTCAACAATTCATTAAATTTCGTTAATTTTAATAATTATTTTAATGTTATTTCATATGTTACTGCTGTTAACCTCAATCAAGCAAGATATAACTGCTGTTAACCTCAACCAAGTAAGATATAAAATAACAATTAACTTGATTGTGGTTAACGGCAGTTATATCTTGCTTGATTGAGGTTAACGGCTTCTTCTTCTAAATGTGCCTATCTTCTAGAGATGTTGGCGGCGACCACATTGACCCATCTTATTCTATTTACAGCAGCTCAAAATAAACCAGTTGACGTTAGACCAGTCCACTTCCTAAGATTTGCCAGCCAGGATATACGCCTACATCCAGGGCCTCTCTTTCCTTCAATCTTGCCTTGTAGAATCAACTGTAAAAGTCGGTATTTATTATTACGCATTATTTATTAAAATAACAAATTATCATTAAATTGTACCATGTTTTAAATGATTGTACCTCTCATCTGATGATGCCAATGAAAATTGGCGAAATATAAATATAAACTGTTGAAAAGATATTCGCAGGGATAAGGAAGATAGGTGGAAGAGTCGTAAAACTCCAAAAAATTTGATATTTTATAATATACCTATATATATATATATATATATATATATATATATATATATATATATATATAATATATATATAATATATATATATATATATATATATAATATATATATAATATATATAATATATATATATATATATATATATATATATATATATATATGTATATATATACATATATATATATATATATATTATATATATTATATATATATTATATATATATATACATATATATATATATATATATATATATATATATTATATAATATATATATATATACATATAGGGGAAAGGTAGGTAAAGTGGAATAATTACCGATTCAAGCTTGTATCCCGGTAGAAGTATTCGTCTTAAAAGTTTGAGTTTATGGAAGAAGCCACTTACGTTATAGCCCTACGTAGTACTGTTAAGAAATTAAACTAATATATCACCACTTCGGAGAAAAACGTCAAAAGTAAAAGTGGTGTAATATTCCACTTTACCCGCCATATTGGAGGTAAAGCGGAATACAAAAACTTAAAATGGATTAATATTATTTATTCAACTAAGCATATAAACAGAGCTCAGGAACATTGAAAAACCCTCGTCTTAACTGTTTTGGTTCATTAATAATCATTTTAATGTCCTTAATGTTGTAATCTAATACATCATCTTTATTAGGCCATTTGAAATATTTTTGCGTCCTTTCCATACACTTTACAGACGCTGATTCACCTGATTTTGAAATTACTAAACCGGGAAATGTTTGTCCGTTGTACTCTACAGCTACATATATCCCTTCCTTAATATCTTCTGTTTTTATGGTAGGAATTTGAACTGGTAGGTCCAACTCTGAACCGCTGTCGGTG
>OU898283.1:56701975-57098975 GCA_918026665.1 Diabrotica balteata
TCTAAATAAAGGATAATTTTAGTCATTAAAAAAGCTACAATTTGGTAATTTTTATTTTTTTCATATATTCAGTATTTTCGGGCATATTTAAAAAAAGAAGGGTAAAAAATATGAAATTGTAAATCGTTTCTCGCTTTAAGCTGTACTTTTTCTAAAACTAAGCATTTTAAATGGGTCAAACTTCTTGGACGTATTAACAATACATGTACAAAGGGAATTGCAGAAGGGTGAAGATCGATTTTAATTATGGGGGTGGTTAGGGGGTTGTTTTCATCGATTTTTTCGTAAAAAATGAGGTATTGACCTTATTTTCATCATAACTCACTCAATTTTTGAGCTAGAGTCTTTTTTTATGATAGGTCTATTTATGCTCTTTAAAAAAGGTTTTGTGAGTTTTCTTCCAAAAATGCATCATTTTCCCGATATCTGACTTTGAATCTTTCAAATTTGGCATTTGAAGAAAACCGCTGAACATTGATAGGCCGTATTTCGGTTCCTATTATATCGCAAAAACATTTTAAAAAATGAATTGTATTTGTCTTTTTAAAAGCTACAAATTTGTTCTCTACAATTTTTTTGATAAAATGCACCATTTTCGAGTTATTCGCGAAAAATCGATTAAAAACGTGGATTTTTTCGTCTAAAAGTTGTTACTTTCAATCGCGAATAACTTGAAAAATATCATTTTATAAAAAAAATGTATAGCACATTTTTTGTCTAGAATCACTTTTTTAATCGAAACCTGTAGTTAAAACGTAAAAAAATTTTCACCCCGGAGATGGGGTGGCAACCACCCCCTAGGCTTTGGCGCACTTTGGTTCGATATAGATTTTGATCCTTAGGCTATTACCTACCTTCTGTTAAATTTCAAGTCAACCCACGCAGCACGAAAAAATTGCGAGGTGAAATGCTTCATTTCCTGGACTATAACTGGTTTGACAGCATAATAAAATCGTAGATTTATGTGTAGCTTTCAATTTTTATGAGTTCAGAATCCAGCAGCCCGCTGAAGTATGGGATTTTTATAATATAATTATTTGACAATCTTTTGTTGGCCAACCACCTACAGCAGAATTGAGCCGAAATACATTATATTCCTATGTTCCGAATTTATTTCGTTCAATCTGTATATATATATATGTATATATATATATATGTATATATATATATATATATATATATATATATATATATATATATATATATATATATACAGGGTGGTCCTTAACTAATTGTACAAAAAGAAACCGTAGATTCTACACTTTAAAATATTACGATTTACATATATATATATATATATATATATATATATATATATATATAATATATATATATATTATATATATATATACAGGTGGTCCTTAACTAATTGTACAAAAAGAAACCGTAGATTCTACACTTTAAAATATTACGTGATATTCCTTGATTATGTGGTAAGATATTATTATAATTATTTAATTCATAAAAATCCCAAAAGAATACCTATTGTTATACTTATAATAAGTACTGCAGCTGTTTCTTTAGAACCAATGATGCTATTTAATTTGAGACAATATTTTATAGAATGTTTTAACAAATGAATTAAAGAAAATGGTGGACATATCGAACACTTACTTTGACAAAAAGTTTAATGTTATTTAGTTTAACAATTTCTTAATTTGGTTTGTAAATAAAATGTTTTGATTATGACTTTAATTCAATACAAAACGTAAAATGTTTGATGTAAAATCCAATTATTCTGTTATTTTATCGAATTCTATTATTAATTATCCTGCTGATATATTTATTTTATTTAATATTTCGTTAACTATTAACTGTATTAAAGGAATTTTATAACAAAATTTAGAAGTATTGATGTTTTTATCTATTTTTCTTTAATTGCCTGGAGTAATTGCGTTAAATGAGAATTATGCAGTTGATTGGTAAAATGCGATTATCTCGAAAACTGTTGAGTTTTGAAGTTATTAACAAGTATACCTTTTCTTTGTTAAAATAATGTATCTTTAATATTTTTATCAAAAATACCGCTAACTTGAAGAACAAAAAAGTTAAGTGCAAATGTATGCCACGTATGTGGTATATGTGGCGCCCTCTATTGGCTATATTAACTATACTGGCTATATGTATCTTGTTTAACATCAACATTTTATTAAAGCAAGTTGACTTTAATCGTAATATTTTTAAAGCGTAGAATCTGCGGTTTCTTTTTGTACAATTACTTAAGGACCACCCTGTATATATATATATATAATATATATATATATATAATATATATATATATATGTATATGTGTATACATTGTTACGAAAGTTCCGTGTCATTTCTCCCACACGTAAGAAAGGACTTAGTCCGAAACTTTAACGAAACTCAGAAGGCTCGTACACAATCATGCAGAAAATAAACGATCTAATCGACCGAATCAGGTTTCAGCTAGAAGTAAACATAAGGTTCAAGTCAACACCCTGTTTGCATAACCGCAAAAGCTTAAAATTCGTCGAATATTATAAGAATATCGTACACCGAATTTCTGAATTGACAATAGCAAATGGTATTTACAACTAAAAATATTTATAGATCGCTTCTCATTAAAAACTGTACCATCCATTATGTGAGTGAACTAAAAATAACGTCGAGTGTTAAGATATAGCGGCTCATTGTAATTGTAGCAGAAAATAGCTTGGCATTAATAGAATTCAATTTGTTGACATCAATCCTACAGTTGAAATGTCATGGTTTGTTTTTTATTATTGCGTAGTTAATTTTTAAATACCTACTTGAAATATTGACCCAATTAATTTGTTTTTCGTTGCTGCTGGTCTACCGTTTCGAAGTCGTAGAAAGGCGATCACCGATTAAAAACAAAACAATAATAAACTATCCTGTAATAGTATTCTCATTATACCGTTCACCGTTTCACCGTTTATTAATAATTGTAATGAGGTGATTGTACAAAAATTACTATTATATCAAACGTCGCAATATATACCGCAGTTTTACTACTTAGAATATTGTACCTTGCAGTACCCTGTAGTACTAGTACATTTATTTATTACAGTATAGTATTTACAGACTAGTACATAGAGTTCGGTATTTTTAAAGATTTTCTCCACAATATTTCGGAAAAACCTTCACTCCAATTGGCGGTATTCTAGCTTTGGCATGGCTAATTTTTGCGCGTTGGACTCCAGCAAGTAATGTTTCCCATACATCTATAAAATGAAACGTGATGCATCTTGGAGTTTCAGAGATTTTTCGGGAGCTGGTAGTTGGCATTGAAGTTATGCAACTCGACCAAACTTTCATCCAGTGGGTAGTTATCTGTAAGTGCGAGTAAATTTTTACCTCCAGATACCCCCCCTTGGACTTGGTTTATTTCCACTTCCTCATCTACGTCGTGGCCTCCTCTGATTGGCATCAGCCAGTTATAGTGTACTGTCATTAGTTTTACCCTCAGAATCTTGCTAATTCGGTAGCTGACACAATTAATCTTCTCCTTAATGAGGTAAAAACCTTCCCAGAACTGTTGCAAGTTGGGTAAACAACTCTTACGCTTGTTTAGATTATAGAGCTATATTTTGTCAATATTTTTAAAACATTCCTCTTCAGCTTGGGTATCGTACCATTTCTCATTCTATGGCTAGCGATCTGAAAATGAGATCGGACAAACTCGAGTATGTCGTCTATTTTTCTTTATAATTCGTTCACATACTCTTCATTAGCTACCTCTTTTCCAGGTCAACATCCAATCTATAGATCATAATGTAGTCGTATCTCGTATCCAAATAGGACTTTTGCTGGTGTTTGAGCTGTAGATGTATTAACAGTGGATCTTTATGCCATTGCGAAGAACGGAAGCTACTGGTCCGAGTCTTGCTGCTGATTTGACAACATTTTTGCCAAATGCACTTGCCAACTGTGCTACTTGTTTTCTTCATATCTAATCTATCGTAGATTTGCTAAAATAGATCGCTTCTCGAAGTTCCTTCCTTGGTCAATAGGAATTTCCAAAGGTTCTCCAAATTGGCTGATATACTCTTTGATTAAACATCTGCAGTAATAGCGGCCTTCTGTTTTGGAATTGCGTAGATCTTGACCGACTTCGTGTCGGCCATCCCGGCCAACATGTATTTGCAATCATTTTCACTTAATGGAAATGACCCGGAAATGTTCAAATCAATTTTTTTAAAAGGACTTCCATCATTTAATTGTCCAATAGGAGCTTTTTTTTCGATAAAGTCCGTTACTTGTAGCATAAGTAGTACATTTCTTACACGAATTCTTTATACCGTCGAAACTTTTCATCCAATAAAACCGTTGCCAAATTCTCTGAAGGGTTTTCTTTATACCAAAATGCCATCCTGAAGGACTGAAGTGCAACTGATGAGAAGTATTTCGGCTATTCTGCTCTTTGGAATCACCAATTGTGTTATCTTCTCGGAACCATCATGATTTGCCAGTACTCATTTAATTAAACCGTCTTCCATAACAAGAGAGTCTCAATCGACTAAATACGTTTTAACTCCGGAGCATAGGTTTCATATTTCTGGCCAAGACTGTCGATGGTTTTCTTCTTTCGATTTTTAAATTTTCTGTAAAACTGGATCTTTTCTAATTCTAGTAAGCATCCACTCGTCGTTGACCACCGTAGTTATTAGCATTGCTGCTTTCTTGGATTCTATTTTGTTGCACGGCAAACACTCTGCGGGGAATAAATTCTAAAGAGAGAATCAGCGTTCCTGTGGCTAACTGCGGCTCGATACTTAATTTGAAATCGTATTTTTAGAGTCGTTAAATTCACCTGGGTCTGACCACCGTAGTTTTGGGTTGACCCTCTCACCACCGTAGTTCTAGCAGTGCTGCGTTCTTGGATTCTATTTTGTTGCACGAGAATTACTCCGCGGGGCATACCTTCTAAAGAGAGAATCAGCGTTCCTATGGTTAACTTCGGCTCGATATTCAATTTTGAAATCGTATTCTTGGAGTCGTTCAATCCACCTGGATATCTGACCCTCTGGATTTTTAAACTGCATTATCCACTTAAGAGTGGTATGGTCGATTCGGATAAAAAACTTCCTTTCATAAAGATATCGATAGAAGGGTTCAACTGATTTCACTAATGCTAAAAGTTTTCTTCACGTGATGCAATAATTGCATATCCTCGTTCATGTCGTCTTTAAATCTGAGATAGGCTTCCTCCAATCCCCACATTACTTGCATCTTTATTTAAGATAAACTCTCCTTCTGCCAGTGGATACAATAATATTGGTGCTGTGTTAAATGCTTCTTCAAGGTTTTACAGGTAGTTAGCAGTCTACATCCCAGCAGTAATCTCTTGATTCCTTTGTAAGTGGCAAGTAACCTCTGATAGTAAGTATATAGCCCAAGAAAACTTCTCACTTGATGTTTATCAGTCGATTTTCAAATTCAGTTCTTAATGGAATCGACTTTTCCATTATTCACAGCCACGCCTTCTTTGCTGAACATATGATTTAGATAATTGATTTGACTTTGGAATAGCTGGCACTTCTTGGGGTTTACCCCAAATTTTTACTTCCAATTTTTACAACACAGTAATTTTCATTGTAGACCTTTATAAAGGTGGCAAATAACCACCGAAAAAAAAGCTCTATTTTTTATTGACTACCACACCCAAAAAGAAAAAATTTTCCAAACTAGTCAAACAATTTCGGACTACCTTGTCTTACTTTATATATATATATATATATATATAATATATATATAATATATATATATATATATATATATATATATATATATATATTATATATATATATATACAGGGTGGTCCGTAAGTAATTGTACAAAAAGAAACCGTAGATTCTACACTTTAAAATATTACGATTTAAGTCAAGTCGCTTTAATAAAATGTTGATATTAAGAAAGATACAGGGTGTTAAAGTGGAAATTTAAAATTTTATTTTTCGCTATAACTTTTACGTTTGTCAACATTTATGTATAAAAATTTACAACTGGGTACTATTAAATATTAGAAATTATAATTTGATGCAAACTTTGATGTAGCTGATAGAGGGCGCCACATATGCCATATATGTGGCATGTATTTGCACGTAACTTTTTTGCTCTTTAAGCTACCGGTATTTTTAATAAAAAATATTAAAGATACGTTATTTCAACAAAAAAAAGGTATACTTGCTAATATCTTCAAAACTCAACAGTTTTCGAGATAATGGCATTTTAGGAATCAACTACATAATTCTGATTTATCGCAATTACTCCAGTCAACGAAAGAAAATTAAAGAAAAACATCACTACTTCTGAATTTTGGTATAAAATACCTTTAATAAAGTTAATATTTAATGAATTATTAAATAAAATAAATATATCAGTAGAATAAAATAATATGATTTGATAAATAACAGAATAATTGGATTTTCCATCAAACATTTTACGTTTTGTATTAAATTAAAGTCATAATCAAAACATTTTATTTACAAACCAAATTAAGAAATAGTTAAAGTAAATAAAATTAAACTTTTTGTCAAAGTAAATGTTCAATATGTCCACCATTTTCTTTAATTCATTTGTCAATACATTCGATAATATATCGTCTCATATTAAATAGAGTCATTGGTTCTAAAGAAATTGCTGCAGTATTGATTATAAGTGTTATAAGTATAATAATAAGTAATTTTTTGAAATGTTTATGAATTAAATAATTATATTAATATCTCACCGCAAAAATATGACTACTACAAACAATCTAATGTTCAGGAAAGTTGTATTTAAATACTGTCTCACTCCGCTTTCACTGTAATGTAATGGTTTACCATCTTGTAGAAACCACATATTTTGCCTTAAATTTGATGACAATTCTTCCAATATATTAATAAAACCATTTTATAAAAAATGTAAATAAATCTCGTGATTCAAATTGCAAGGTAATTCGCATATTCGTAAAAAATAATTATCAATGGTTCCAAACCATAGGACATGCATTTTACATATGAATTTTGAATGATGTTTTACGGATATGCGAATTACCTTGCAATTTGAATAACGAGATTTATTTACATTTTTTATAAAATGGTTTTATTGATATATTGGAAGAATTGCCATCAAACGTAAGGCGAAATATGTGGTTTCTACAAGATGGTAAACCATTACATTACAGAGAAAGCGGAGTGAGACAGTATTTAAATACACTTTCCTGAACGTTGGATTGTTCGTTGTAGTCATATTCTTGTGGTGAGATAATAATATAATTATTTAATTCATAAAAATTTCAAAAAATTACTTATTATCATACTTAAAACAACTATAATAAATACTGCAGCAGTTTGTTTAGAACCAATCATGCTATTTAATATGAGACGATATTTTATGGAATGTATTGACAAATGAATTAAAGAAAATGGTGGACATATCGAACACTTACTTTGACAAAAAGTTTAATGTTATTTAGTTTAACTATTTCTTAATTTGGTTTGTAAATAAAATGTTTTGATTATGACTTTAATTTAATACAAAACGTAAAATGTTTGATGTAAAATCCAATTATTCTGTTATATTATCAGATCCTATTATTAATTATCCTACTGATATATTTATTTTATTTAATATTTCGTTAATTATTGACTTTATTAAAGGTATTTTATAACAAAATTCGGAAGTATTGATGTTTTTATCTATTTTTCTTTCATTGCCTGGAGTAATTGCGTTAAATCAGAATTATGCAGTTAATTTGTAAAATGCGATTATCTCGAAAACTGTTGAGTTTTGAAGTTATTAACAAGTATACCTTTTCTTTGTTAAAATAACGTATCTTTAATATTTTTCATAAAAAATACCGGTAACTTAAAGAACAAAAAAGTTAAGTGCAAATGTATGCGACGTATGTGGCATATGTGGCGCCCTCTATTAGCTATATCAAAGTGTTCATCAAATTATAATTTCTAATATTAAATAGTACCCAGCTGTAAATTTTTATATATAAATGTTTACAAACATGAAAGTTATAGCGAAAAATGAAATTTTAAATTTCTACTTTACCACCCTGTATCTTTTTTAATATCAACATTTTATTAAAGTAAGTTGGCTTAAATCGTAATATTTTAAAGTATAGAATCTGCGGTTTCTTTTTGTACAATTACTTAAGGACCACCCTGTATATATATATATATATATATATATATATATATATATATATATAAATATATATATATTATATATATATATATATATATAATATATATATATATATATATATATATTTATGTATATATATATATATATATATATATATATAATATCCATTGGATTAAACCCATAGCGTGTAATCATTCTTCTTCTTTAAGTGTTATCTCCGCGACGGAGGTTGGCAATCATCATGGCTATTCTGACCTTCGAGGCAGCTGCTCTGAACAATTGCCTTGAGCTGCAACCAAACCACTCTCTCAGGTTCTTCAACCAGGAAACGCGTCTTCTTCCTACGCTTCTCCTACCCTCTATTTTTCCTTGAATTATGAGTCTCAATATGTTGAATCTTTCTCCTCTCATTACATGTCCGAGATATTGCAATTTCCTTTCTTTTATTGTATTTTCCATTGCCTTCTCTCTGCCTATTCTCCTTAACACTTCTGCATTCGTGACTCTACCTACCCGTGGAATTCTTAACAATCTAAATGTCCACGTGTTTCAAACGTGTTAAGTCGATTCATTGTATTCCTGTTTAATGCCCATGATTCAGCTCCATAGTAGAGTACACTGTGTACATAGCATTTAATTAGCCTTATTATGAGGGCCAATGTCAGATCTTTGCTGCATACAATCTTTTTCATTTTCACAAAGTTGGCACGTTTTTTTTCAATTCTGACTCTTATCTCTCCAGTATAATCGTTATTTTCTGTGATTATCGTTCCCAAGTAAGTATATCTTTTTACTTTTTACCGTTAATATTTCATTTGTATTGTTGTTGTTCTTACTG
Organism: Diabrotica balteata; assembly: GCA_918026665.1. Taxonomy (NCBI): domain Eukaryota; kingdom Metazoa; phylum Arthropoda; class Insecta; order Coleoptera; family Chrysomelidae; genus Diabrotica; species Diabrotica balteata. The sequence goes on from OU898283.1 coordinate 56,710,941, forward strand.
ATTTGTATGAATTTGTGTTATTCTCCACTATATCTTAATATTTTGTTCATTATTCTTTCTAAGTCTTCCAAGTTGTCGGCTATTATGACTGTATCGTCGGCATACCTAATATTATTAATTAAACTTCAGTTCAATTTTATGCCGATTGTCTCGTTTACCAAAGCTTCTTGTATGATTTCTTCAGAATACGCATTAAACAATAACGGCGACAGTATGCAACCTTGCCTGACCCCTCTCCTTATCTCCACTTCTTCTGACACTTCTCTTCCAATTTTCACATTTGATCGTTAGCTGTAGTATAAATTTGATATCAATGTTACATCCCTCACACATCCAGATTCTTGTTATTGAGTACTTCTATCAGTCGGTCATGTTTTGCTTTATCGAATGCCTTGTTGTAGTCTACACTGCCCTACTAAGCGAAAAGAGGGTATCTGTAATTTACATTGTTTTGAGTTAAGAAGGTATTTAGATTTCGTTTATTCGCATTGTTGTTTTGTGTATAATATTTAAGTTTAAATCGAAAATATACATAGTTTTCTTTTGTTTTTTTTATAAATATAATAAAATTAGGCCATTTAAATTTTTTACTAAAAAAATTGTAGTTACCCCCATTATTAAGAAACCATTATAGGTTAGATACTAAGATAAAAACACAGTATCTACATGTACACATTTATTTTTACATGATTTGGTTTAATTATCAAAGTAATTTCCACAAAATAACTTACTAAATAATTATTAATCATCATCGTTATTTTGCTCAAGGTACTGAGTGGTAGGTATTTCTTTCCAAAAATTTAAACGATTTTTTGGCATGATGGCATTGTCGGCTTCTAAAAGCTTTGAAATAATATTATTTCGTCTTTCTTCTGTGATGCCTCTTGGGTTTTCTTTGGTTCCTGGAGCTGGTATGATTCCAGTCTTTGTAATTTTTGGATTCAAAAAATTTAATGTTAAATCAGGGCCACTAAAATTGTTTTTATAAATTAGTGACATTGATCCCCTGTGGGCTGTGATTTGAACAATATCCTGAATATATGGCCGCTCACTATGTGCTTTTTTAAGTTTATAAGCAGATGAAAAATCCTGCCAGTCATAGAAATCATGTAGTTCCATTTCCAAAACTATATCCCTCCCAGAATTAGCTTGTAGAACAGCTTTTTTAAAATCTGGAAAGTCGTAAACTTTCTTAGTTTTTCGTAGAGATTTTTCTACTTGATAGTGGAATGCGTCGGCACTCATAAATGTGTGACCTGGTTCAAAGTAATTTATTTCTATTACTTCAGCAGAAATATCAGTTGAGTTTATTATATAAACTAAAAACGTAAAAAACGCCCAGTTTTTATTTTGAGAGGTACAATTATCTACCCATAGAACAATTTTTTTCGCATCTCTCTGAAATATTAAGAATTTGTGATCGGTACTTATTATATCTTCTTTTTTTCGCCCTTGAATTGCCTCGTGCCAAATTGCAGCTACAGGTTTAATGTTTCTGTTTTTAGTCCCTACCGGAACGAAACTTTCGTTATAAGCAATCAATCTTTGAGTAAATATAACCGATTTAAACATGTCGCACCGGGGTAACATTATTACTTTTTCCAAATCAACGGAATATATAATTTCTCCTTCTTCTGGTTTCTTATTGGCATATTCTTTGTACAGCAGACGTGCATCTTTACTCCTTTTTATATGATTGGACCACCTCTGACACTCGGAACAATCATTTTGTAAATTTTCTTCAGAGTGTGGATGGATTTTAAAATGCTCACACATTTCGCATTCTTCGTGACCCAACGTTACAAAAGATATATTTAACTTTTGTACTATTGAGCGGTATAAATCATAAGAACAAGTTATTTTAGGATTCTTCTCTTGAAAATTGCTAAACATATCTTTGATGTTTACATCACTTGGTAAATAACGTCGCTTAGGTGCATGTTCCCTACGATAATGAGATATCGATGGGTTGAAAGATTCTATATGTTTTTCTATTACTGTATGATCCAATTTATTATGAGGTAGACTTCCACGGTTTTTATGTGGCTTTGGTGAGATTAATGAGTTCGAAGATTTACAAAACCTCTGTAGAATTTTATCATTATTTTGTGAAACCATATACAGTCAAAATCGTTTATAACGAACTTCAGGGGACTGGTGCTTTTTGTACGTTGTAGCCAGTGTTCTCTGTAAGCAGTTCTATCGGTTATAATGAACAGGTTGCTATAAACGATATTACACTAATAGGGACAGTTAGTTCGTTGTACCTAGGGTTATGACGCAAAAATGTGTTACTTTAACTATACTTATAATATGTTATAATAACATATACATAACATTTAACATATGTGTTTATTGTACTTAAGCAAATCTAAATATGTACATACATATATGTATAATATGTATTGAAATAAGTATAAGTAGTGAATAAAGTATACACATAATATAACGGCTTCTCCAAATCTTCGTATTATAAAAATGTAGGCATACATATACTATTTATTTTAAAAAGACAAAAAAAATACATACATATATGTATTACAAAATATGTAAACACATTTTACCTGAATATTTAATGAAAAAAGTCTGTAATTTTTGTTTGTCGCCTTCCTTGAACTTCTGAAAAAAACATTTTTTCAATTGATGTGGAAACAATCGATAATGATTCTTTTACACTCTGGGAAGTTTCAGCAGTCTGAATAAATGCTCGTATGGTGGAACAAGCAGCATACGCTTCAGCAACAGTAGGGATTTTGCCGAAATCTTCCAATTCTTCATCAGCCTCATCAGTACTTTGTTTGTCACTAGTTTGGTGACTCAGTACGATGTCAATATCTGAGAGTTCTTCGCTCGTACTTATTTCGTCATCCACTCGTACATAGTCATCTGCAGAGCAGTCAGAACTGAAAGGGAAATGGCATCCTGCAAATGCGTTGTGCAATATCGTTGTATGCGATTCCTGATGGTTGTAAGTCTTTAGTTAGGCCGGAAAAACGAAAACAGTTGATGATCGTTTCCTTCCGCACAGATTCCCATGCCTTTGATATCATTAGTACAGCGTCAAGAATACTGACTTTCGTATCGTCGTTATTCTCTCTCTTTTCGATGATTTTGTACACCAATTCTTTCCGAAAGCATGCTTTAAGACTTCTTATAACTCCTTGGTCCATGGGCTGCAGTACAGACGTACAATTTGGAGGCAGAAAAACGAGTTTAATTTGTTTTAACCTGTCAACTGGGGGGTGGGACGGACAGTTGTCGACAATTAAAATTATGTGTTTCTTTTGTTGTAAAAGTTCACTGTCCCATTTTAGTAAAGTCTTTTCAAAAATAGCTGACGTCATCCAGGCTTTTTTATTGAAATCATAATCAACAGGGAGATTTTTCACGTTTTTAAAACAGCGCGGCATTTTACTTTTTCCTATCACCAAAAGCTTCCTTTTTATGGAACCGGACATGTTGGCTGCAACAAGAACTGTAACACGCTCTTTTGAGAGTTTACCACCGGAACATTTCTCGCCTTTAAACTTTAACGTGTGATCAGGTGTCAGTCTAAAAAATAACCCCATCTCGTCAGCATTAAAAATTTCATCATCGCTATAGTCGGACCTGAGTGTAGGCCACACATTTTCAACCCAGTCATTTATAATTGATCTGTCAACAACTGCTGACTCACCTGAAATTTTTCCATGGACAATATTGTGGCGAGCTCGAAAACGTTGAACCCAGGAAGCATTACACTTAAAATTCTTCTTCAAAATCACAGCGAAAGCATCAGCCTTTACCTGAAGCATCGGCCCACTCACGGGTACATTGTTTGCGCGTTGTTGTTTAAACCAATCGAGCAAAGCACTTTCAATGTCACTGTAATTTGATGACCGAACGCGTTTTCCTTTTTCACACTTATTAAATTGCTTAATAATTTTCTCTCGCCTTTTCATTATTCCAGCAATTGTCGAGCGTGACGTTTTAAATTCCCGGGCAATCGAACTCGCGGAATCACCGGAATCGACTCGGCAAATTATTCCAAACTGTTCCTCAATAGTAAATTGTTTCCGTGACATTTTTTCAATGAAGGCTAGACACAACTGAATTCAAATTCAGAAACTCTTGGCTTAGGCCAAATGGTGAAATATGTATAAACAAAATTTTGTAATACAATGGACCCGTCTTGGGAGGTCTAACTGTCTAAAGGACAGTAGATGCCTGTCCGGATGTACTATAACCATAAATTAATAAATCCTTACTTCTCATTTCGTGGTATTAAATATCGGTAATACCTGTGAGAAATACAACACTACAATGTCCATTTTCATAACTTTACAGGATAGCACTTTTAAACTTATTTATTAAGATGTACGCTGTAACCAATATTTTAACTACTAGTGTTCCAAGAAATACGTTTGCTCTAACCGATTTGTTCATTATAAGCAATATAAATGCGTTTTTTGTATGTCATTTTATGGGACCTACTATTTTGTTTGTTATATCCGATTGTACGTTATAGCCGGTGTCGTTGTAAACGATTTTGACTGTAGTTGTAAGAAAAAAGGTTCTTACATCATACAGACTGACTTACATTCTCCGTCCGCCGTTTTTAAAGAGTAGCTTAAAGTATTCGATCTTCGAGAATCTAATCCAACAGTTTTACGTTTTACGTTTGTCTGGCTAATGCTGGACAACATAAATTGATGCTGTTGTTGACGGTCTAGATTCCAGAACTGATTGTTTATATCAATTCTTCTTTCCTGATTTATTTTTGTGTTACATGTTTTCTTACAGTTATTACCACATCCATCCCTAACAGAATGTGAATCCTTTAGTTTATTCTGTTTAATTATTTTTCTTTCTCTAATTGAATATTTAAATTTTTTACGTCTTCGTTGTCCCCCGTTCTTAGTAAAGCGTGTGTCTATTTCTTTTTCATCTCTTTCTTCAATTTCTCTTCCACCATCTTCTAAACTGGCAGGCTAAAATTCATTTTTACAATTATAGCTGGCTAATTCAGGATTATTGTCCAATACGACCTCCATTGTCATATTTGTTCCCAAATCTGGTAGTTCCAACGTATTTACTTCAGCTTCTATAAAAGTTTCTGAATCTGAAAGCAAATTTGTAATGTTTGTTGTATCAAGAGAATTTGCTGGAATTTGAATATCACTATTCTCCAATAAAACAATTGGCGCATTTTCAATAATATTTTCCTATTCCACACCACTACTAATGTATGTTGAGCTGGCCATAGCTAAGTCACACAACCTTTTTCCTCTACTTTTACTCATCTGAAATAAAAAAAATGTTTTACACGACTGTCTATCCATAAACGCAAAAATTAGATTTTAATAAAATGCATTAATAAATGACAAATTATTTCGTTGTTAAGTATCTTCAATTTGTAAAAACATTGCAAAGAATCAGTAATTAAATGAAATAAGTAAATTCGCAATGAAATTGGTAGTACTTTTTTGTCGTGTAAAACAAATCAGACTACATCATCTAAAATAAAAAAATGTTTTACACGACTTTCTATCCATAAACACAAAAGTTAGATTGTAATAAAATGCATTAATATGACAAATTATTTCGTTATTAAGTATCTTCAATTTGTAAAAACATTGTAAAGAATCAGTAACTAAATAAGTAAATTCGCAATGAAATTCCTTTTTTGTCGTGTAAAACAAATCAGTCTACACATTTTAATTTGAGGTTATGGTAGCAAAATAAACAACTTACCTCTAAATCTGTAGTAAATCATTCATTATATTCAATATTTCAATGTTTACAATTGAATATTTAAATACACACTTTAATATTACTAGGTTGTATTACACCAAAAATAAACAAATAAACTAAAAGAAATACTATTTTTGTGTATGATATGTCTAGACACGATGAATAAATGTGCTTACTATTATATAAAATTACTTAGCGATTCTGGCATTAAGTGTGACGTGTACTAAGCAGTTCCAGCCGTAACTGCACAAGTTCGTGTAGATACAACCATTATTGCCTAGTATCAGTAGTTACCGCCAAATTGCTTAGTATATAACGTATGCTTTGTAGATACCTCTAAATATATAGCCTAAAATATAATATTTGTAAAGTAGATACGACCAATTCGCTTTAGTATTAGATAGAATAAGGTGTAATTATTGACTAATAGACATTAATATCTCATTTTTGGAAAAAAGTGTAGATACCCCCTTTTCGCTTAGTATAAAGCATACATAAAGATCTCGATTAACATCCAAACATCTTTGGGTCAGCACGTTAAAAGAAAATAGTGCCTCTCTTGTGCCCATTCCATTCCTAAATCCAAACTGGGAATCACTAATATCCATCTCCAGCTTAGTGTGCATTCTATTATGGATGATTTTTAGCAGAGTTTTTAAGGTATGTGACATTAGATTGATCGTTCGATAATCACTACATTCTTTGGCATTTACTTTTTTTGGTAGACAAATAAACGTTGATGTCAGCATTTCACGTGGAATGATTCCTGTGGAATAGATTGTGTTTGGTAGTTGGACTAAAAGATCTATGATTTTTTCATTGACCAGTTTTAGTAATTCACTTGGTAATTCATCTGGACCAGCAGCTTTATTATTTTTCATGGACTTTACTGCATGCATGCATGCTGTTAAATCCGTGAAAGCATATCCTGGATCAGACGTTTCCTCAGATCACAATCCACTTATCGCCAAGATTACACTTACCCTTAGAAATATTAAAAGACGTCAAAGAATCCCTACAATAGACACAAGAAAACTTAAAGAACCTAAACTAAAAGAATGCCTCCAACATGAACTACATGTGAACTGCAACAAATTGAACACAAACACCAATGATATTGACGAGTACTGGAATCGACTAAAACATTGTCTACTGGAACCCTGTAAAGAAATACTAAAGACTTCCGCAAGGAGAAAAGAAGAACGGATGAATGACGAGATACTCAATATGATGGAACAACGGAGACAGTTTAAAAACAAGGACAACAATAAATACAGAGAGATAAACCACGAGATCAGGAAGATGATAAATCAGGCAAAGAAAAATACTTTGAAGAGCAATGCAAAGAGATCGAAGACCTTCAAAACAAATATGATCTGTTTAACCTACACAAGAGATCGAAGACCTTCAAAACAAATATGATCTGTTTAACCTACACAAGAAAGTTAAAGAACTGGCAGGACTAAGAAAACAAAATCACACTCGCGCAATTCTGGATAGACACGGGACTACTATAACACATACGGACGAGAAAGTACTAAGATGGGGCAGAATATATCGACGAATTGTTCGATGATAAAAGATGAAATCTGGAGCACATAGAACTTACGTCAGAAAAAATAGGTCCATATATTACAAAAGAAGAAATATTACACGCATTAAAAACAATGAAGAGTGGGAAAAGCCCTGGTCCTGACATGATTCCAATAGAAATCCTAAAAATTTTAGATGAGAAGCACATTGATGTTTTAGTGACACTCTTGAACCAAATTTATAGTTCAGGCGTATTACCCAAAGAGTGGTTAACATCGATTTTCATTTGTCTCCCTAAAAAGAAAAACGCAAAAGAATGCAGCGATTACCGTACCATTAGCTTGATGACCTCATATGCTAAAGTTACTACTTAAAGTTATCCATAACCAAATATATCTCAAACTGGACATAGATGTTAATAATACACAATTTGGTTTTCTCAAAGGCCTAGGAACGCGTGAAGCTTGTTTTATTGACTATAATAAAGCATTCGATGACGTACGACATAAACAATTAATAGATGTCCTGAAATCAAAGAAGATTGACTACAACGACCTCATGATCATATCAAATTTATACTATAAACAGCGAGTAAAAGTACGTGTTAATGAACAGCTGTCAGAAGAAATTGAAATTAGGTGTGGAGTTAGACAGGGATGCGTATTGTCGCCAATTCTTTTTAATGCCTACTCCGAAGAAATCCTGAAAAACGCTCTTGAGGGTGAAACAGCTGGAATATAAGAAAATGAAGTTCCCATTAACAACATTAGATATGCAGACGACACTGTGATATTAGCCGAAAACATTGAAGATCTTCAGAGACTGGTGACAAGAATTGCAGAGTATGAAAAAGAATATGGTCTACAATGAATGTCAAGAAGACGAAATTAATGAGAATATCGAAAACTCAAAGAAATAACGAGAATCTTCTAGTAAACGGAACCACCGTCGAACAAGTGGACAAATATGTATATCTGGGAACAATAATTAACTCCACAAATGATTACAATCAGAAGATCAAAATAAGAATAGAAAAGGCTAGAGCAAATTTCAACAAAATGAGAAGAGTGCTATGTACCAGGGATTTAAAACTGGAACTAAGAGTTAGGTTGGCGAGGTGCTATGTTTTCTCGACTTTACTTTATGGAATGGAATCTTGGACCTTGAATGCGACATCAATGAAAAAACTGGAATCATTCGAGCTGTGGGTGTACAGAAGAATATTAAAAATATCGTGGACAGAACACGTCACAAACAAAAAAGTTCTTGAAAGAATGAACAAAGAGATGGAAATTTTAAACACATTAAAAACAAGAAAATTAGAATATCTCGGACATATTACACGTGGAGAGAAATACACACTCCTCCAATTGATTATACAGGGAAAGATACAAGGAAAGAGAACCATAGGGAGGCGTAGAATGTTATGGCTGCGCAACCTGAGAGAGTGGTACGGATGTACAATAAATGAACTTTTTAGAGCTCAGGGCAATATACTGACCTTCTAAACCAGAGCGCACGGGTTCAATTCTTTGAAGGGCACGTAAATATTCTAGTGTTCTAAGACACTACTTACTTACCTAAAACAGAGTTAAAGAAGCAATTGGTTCCGGAACCTGTCCGAAAGGATCTCCCCAGCAAAAATGCCAGACGATATTATTATTAATACTTACTACTGATGCTAGTGAAAAAATCGAAGAGATGATTATAAAATAGAACATGAAAAAATTATTAAACTGAAATATACATGCCCTCTCAAGAATAAAAATTAACGATTTAAACGATTGTGTAAACTTTCAATAAAAAATTCCGTTATATACATCAAAAAGATTGGAAACGAAGACACAAAAAAACGAAAAAGATGATAATAAAGAAAATATACAAAAGATATTCGAAGAACTAGACAATTTTATCAAATTATGTAGAATCAAATCAATAATTAATTATAAGCTTTTGCAAGAAGATGTAAACTTTTACACATTTCGTGTAGAGCAAAGTACAGACCACGATATTAATGAGATGCAGGGACTGCTTTGAGCCAGTTTTCTCTGTCGCACCTTGGGTGAAAGCGACTGTATTATAGCACTCAGTCTATTAATACAAATATGTCTATAATTGATGTATTCGACCGTAACTTGATGGAAATTCATTTTATGTAACAATAAAACACTGAAAACTTTGTTTTCAAACTTCCACAAAATTTATTTTAACTTATCACTACAGCTGTTTCGGCTGATTGCCTTTTTCAAGTGATCTATTTTTAGCATACGTTTACATTTTATAGTCTCTCATGAAATATGTTGAGGAGAGGAGAAATGTTTGTCTCAAGTTGGTCATTCAAAATTATATCGGTGTTTTTTAATTTGTTATAAGACTTAAAAACAAACATGACTTCTCCATATTTCATAAACCTACCCATACTGACACGACTATACACAATTCATCATCCCATCCAACACAACATAAACTGGCAGCCTATCATAGTATGTTACATAGATTAACAGAAATTTAGATGTCAAAATACAACTTTGAGACAGAATTAAATATCATGAAGCAAATAGCAGTAAACAACGGATACAACGAACAAATAATTAATAAAATGCTAAATCAAAAACTACATAAGAAAGCCCTGAAATTAGTATTTCCACCACCAGAGAAAAAACCCAGTACCTTCTGCTCGATTACATATACTGGCAAAATATCCACAAAAATAGCCAAACACATAAAAAAGAAAAGAATAACACCAGCTTTCCGAACAAATAACAAACTAGGCAAATATATCAAAAACAACAATAGCCAAAATAAAAAACACTTACACAGTGGTGTGTACAAACTTAAACGTGGCGACTGCCCAAAAACTTACATCGGTCAAACTGGTAGAAACTTTAATAAACGAATAGCAGAACATAAAACGGCTTTCAATAATAGAAAAACAGAGTGTACATACGCACTGCGCCTTCTAGATCACAATCATTCTTTTAATGACGGATTTAAAATTATTCACATTCAAAATAAAGGCCTTAAGCTATCCTTGTTAGAATCTATGGAAATTAACAAATTTAAAAACACAGATATAATTCTCAATGACCAACTTGAGACAAACAATTCTCCCCTCCTCAACCTATTTCATGAGAGACTATAAAATGTAAACGTATGCTAAAAATAGATCACTTGAGAAAGGCAATCAGCCAAAACAGCTGTAGTGATAAGTTAAAATAAATTTTGTGGAAGTTTGAAAACAAAGTTTTCAGTGTTTTATTGTTACAAATATATCTATGGCTGGGATAGATAAAAAAGAGAAAATTATATAACATTGAAAATAAATAATTAGAGAAAAAAGCACGAAACAGATCAAAAAGAGAAGAATCCTGGTACAGGCCAAGGCCCAAAAAGGGTTGTCGATACAGTGATGATGATGATAATGATTATTCTTCTTCTTCGTCTTCTTCATTTTATGTAGACATGACTGTCTGTTTTTTAATGTGCCTCCAGTAATTTGTCTTTCCATTGTTTTCGTGGTCTTCCTACTGATCGTCTTCCTATTGGAAACCGTGTTTTGCCATCTTTACTGCTCTGTTTGTTGTCATTCAGTTTATATGATCCTTCCATTCTACTCTTCTATTTCTTACCCAGTTCTTGATGTTCTCCAACTTGCATCTACGTCGTATATCTGTACTTATAGCTCTGTCCTATAGTGCCTTACCATCAAATTTTTAAGTGTTTTCATCTCTGCTGTGTTTCTAACATCCTTTTTGTCCTCTCTGTGTCAGGTCGTGTTTCTGCAGCGTATGTTATTATTGGTTTGATGTCTGTTTTGTAAAGTATGCCTGTCGTTATATGCCTGTCGTTATATGTCGATATTTTTATTTCTTCATATTGTTTCATTCGGGGAGCCTGCGACTGTGTTTGCCCTATTCACTTGATCTTCCACTTCAGTTTCGAGCTTTCCGTAGCTAGATAATGTGATTCCTAGATCTTTAAACTCCATCACGTATTTTATTATCTGACTCGAAGACACTTCGTCTCAGGACCATTTTACCTATGTAGGGTCATACGTCGCCATGTTACCAATTCCAACGGTAACTTAAACATCATAATTTGTAACTATATATAATGTAAAACAGCTATAAATTTATAACATTTAAAGGATTTTGACCCATATATTTTGGTGGCTCATAGCATGTATACACCGTAAGTATTAAAAACATTTTGCTTTAACCTTAGTCAACATTTTAAATTCAACGTTCTTTTTAATTAAAGTGGTTATATACTTTTAGGTTTACACTGATGATGGATTTAACAATCCGAAAACGTTCTGTAATGTAATTGTGATAGCCCGTTTTTGCATTTTATTATATACCTTTTATAAAGGATTTGAAATAAAATTTAGTTCTTCGTTTGTCCCTGATAATAATGATGATATTTATCATTATTTACTTACAAGTTTATTAAAAATATGCATGCTAGAAAATATATTTGTAATATTTAAAAATACTTAATCAATTCGTTATGAAATACTTCATGTTAATGCAATAATTAACATTTTTTACATCAGTAGATAACCACATAATTGCTAATTAGTAACGAAGTAAGTAAATAGCTAATTAAATACTTAATCAATTAAATATTAAATATGGTAAGGATATATGTCATCCATGTTTGGGCATAAGCTCCCTAATGTCCATTGATCTATGTCTAATACTAGCCATCTTGTTACAAAATGTATCTCTTAAGATCGAATTTACATATTTATTGCAAAGACTCATACAAAATATTACATAAAATGCGTAAAACTTAAATTTATTCTTATCTTCAGAACTGCGTAACATCTAGTCAAAAAGGCAAAAAAATCAAATATGTAAAAAAATATCAGAACATACAAAAACTTCGGTTCCAAAAGTGTTTCAATCTATTCGTTTTTGTGAAAATGTTACTCTAGTAAAAATTATCTACCACAAACATAACTTCTATTTTAAGAAAACAATGGCAAATTCAATATTTTAAATGAAACAACTCTAAAGAGAAATTATGTCATATGTCCAGGTATTATACTCGTCGGTATTAAAGGGGGCTTTACACGCAACGATAACTCGTAACAATTCATTGAACGATTTATCGCTCCAACAAATCGAAAGAGTAGAGCACTGTTTACACGCTACGCTAAATTGTAACGATTTATTGTCAAATGTCACCCTACATCGACCCCCCAGTCTTTATAAAAGCTTTAACCGTGGAGGAAGTAGTGTTGCTGTCGCTGTACATCGGTTGTTTGGTGAGAAAGGTGAAGAAGTCGCGAAAACCAAGAACACAGTGGAGCTGGGAGTGGTTGCTTAAGAGGAAGGATTTCTCTCATGTAAAATTGTTGAAAGAATTACAAAATGAACCAAATGACTGGCGAAATTATTTGAGAATGGACGAAGAGACCTATGTTGAGCTGCTAAGTTTAGTTTCTCTGTTTATAGCGAAATGTGATACTGTTATGAGGAAAGCGGTATCTCCCCACGAAAGACTCTCTGCTACCTTACGATTCCTTGCCACTGGAAGAAGTTTGAAGGACATGGAATATTCAACTGCCATTTCTAGACCAGCTCTCAGCAAAATAATCCCGGAAACGTGTGAGGATATCTACGAAGTATTAAAACAATACATACAGGTATGTTAAGAACAGTTTATTATTTGTAATCATATTCAAATTCAAGCTTAAAACAATACAATAAATTCTAATACAATACAATCAAGTGTAATACAATGCAATAAAGTAAATAAGCATAGAAGAAAAGGTCCTGCTACTCAGAGAAGTTCTTAAAGAAGGTCGAAACATTGTTAACCATTAATTGCTTGGAATATATCTCACTAGCTGAGTGTGACGTGTAGTTTGAATAAGTGTGTTGTTGAGGTTCTGGTTGCTGAGTAATGGGTTGTTGGGAGTCGGCTTGTTAGGACTGTATTGGTTTGTTAAGAGTTGGCTTGTTGTATTGTGTTGTTGAGGATTGGCTTGTCCAGCGTTTATAAATTCAGTGTTTGGCGGTATCTTGTTAGAGGCATTAAGAGTGTTATGATTGGGATTTTGGGAGTATACTGTTTGAGAGTTTGAGAGTTGCTGTAGAACATTATTACTAGAAGAAGTATGACTGAGATGTTGAGAGTAGGGTATATGAGAGTGTGAGAGTTGATGATTTGGAATTTGAGAAATGGAAGGTGGAGGGTGAGGTCGTTGAAGGTATGATGGAGGGTGGAATTGTACATAGTCATTTCCGAGTGAACGGTGTGGTTGACTATCCATTATTACTTTAAAATCTTTGGTGAGTGCTTCAAGCTCTCCCTCAAAAATCACATCGTTTATGAGTTTTCGTGCGAATACAGACTGGTTTCCTTTAAGGGAACGTAACTTATGCGCTATATACTTTCCGAAGGCTTCGAATTCATCATCAGGACGAAGACCTTTTAACTGCTCTCCCGCGAGGTGTATCACTTCATCTGCTGGAGTCAGGTTCTTTTTTCGTTTTGGCCGTGATAACATTGGTGAAGCTGCCACACTTGTTGATGCACTTGATCCATCATCCCCCGATGTCAGAGGAGCCGGTGTGTTTATCTCTCGTCGTTGAAAGTGGTCTTGGTCAGTAGGTTCTGAATCTTCCTGTTAAAAAAAACCACGTATTGTTAGTTATTAAGCCCACAAACACGGAAATATAACTATAATCTAACCTAACCTAACCCTACCTAACCTAACCCTACCTAACCTAACCCTACCTAACCTAACCTAACTTAATCTAGTATTAGATAAATAATTTGATAATAAAACTATTAAGTATAGTTTTTTTGTTTCAGTTTCCTAAAACAGCAAGTGAGTGGTTAAAAATCGCTTCAGATTTTGATGAGAAGTGGCAATTTCCTCACTGTTTGGGGGCGATCGATGGAAAGCATGTTCGGATTGTTCAACCCAAGGATAGCGGTTCCTACTACTTCAATTACAAAAAGACACACAGTATAGTCTTGATGGCTATAGCAAACGCTCACTGTGAATTTATATATGTGATGTCAACGACGTAGAATATCGATGGAAGCGTCATAAACAACACTCTTTTCTATGAAAAACTTGTAAATAAGCAACTGAACATTCCTGAACCTGAACCAGTTACCTTCGATCTTGATCTGGAATATGTATTTGTGGGGAACGACGCCTTTGCATTGCGCCCTGATCTTATTAAGCCATACAGCCGGGATTCCCTTAACAACGAGAGAAAAATTTGCAACTATCGCATATCGACGGCACGGCGAGTGGTTGAGAATAGTTTTGGAATTTTGGCTTCACGATTCCGCATTTTTCACACCGCAATAAACTTAGATGAGGAAACCATTGAATCAGTAGTTCTTGCGTGCTGTGCTTTGCACAACTTATTGCGAAAAAAATCAGCCACCTACACCCCTCCTGATAGTTTTGATAATGAAAATATTATCGATGGTACTATTCAACTAGGTGCAAGGGCTCATCCCGATTTGCTACACAACCTGCAACGTCGTTCAGGAGGTCAAGTTTTACAACACGCGAAAACTATTCGAGAAAAGTTCTGTATGTATTTTAACGGTGAGGGGTCAGTTCCTTGGCAAGAAAAATTTGCACTTAACGCTTGAAATTAACAGTTCTAAAGTTAAGCATACTATACAAACACTAGATTGAATAATTTATTTTATTATTGTAACAATTCAACCAAATCATTACACTATTTATGCTATTAATAAATTGCATTTTTACTTACGTCTTGTTGTGTTACTGCATCCACATCACTCATTATGTTTCTACTAGGTCTTGCAAAGTCCTGGTCGTTCAAGAAATGAAGAAGGTCGAAATACCACAAACTAGGTTTGTATATATCATCCGCACCAGCCCCAGATTTCTCCGAACTCTTAGTTCTTTCTTGTAAACCGTACGCAACGCGTTAATTTTTTTTACAACAGTGTTCCTATCTGCCGACGGATCAAACTCCTTGAACTTTTAAACTAGCTCAATATAAGCTAAGTCTTTTTTGTTCCTGTCGGAGTATTCTTTGCTCTTAACGAGCCACAAACAGGTAAAACTTCTATAAAGTTCTATAAATTCAATTAAGAACTCACGAGGTGTTTGTTTACTTGCATTTTCTGCCATGATTACCTACAACACTCACGAAACAACCCTACAATACAAACACCTCAGCGCAAAAACAGAATGGACACTGAGTGAAATCGTAGCGATGAATTGGTGCAACTGTTTACACGTTCCAACATGTCGTTACGATTCCCAGAAATTAATGCCGGCCGGCATCAACCATCCACTCCAACTCCAATCCCAATAAATCGCAATCTCCCGTTTACACACAACGATAAATTGTAACAATCTGATCATTACGATAAATTGCTACAACGTATCGTTGCGTGTAAAGCCCCCTTTAGATAACATAAAAACCGGAATTAGAGATAATTATTTCTGCGTATGTTTATGCCCTTATTTATTAATTGGTGTCCTTAGGGATCATATCTTATAAAATCGTTATATTTAATTTACTGTAGACAAATAGAAAAAAAAACCTGATTTTTTAAATAAAAAAAGTTTCCTTTTTTAAACATCCTAATATCAAGCGTCAAAATAGTATTTCTTAAATCGTTCATTTGGAAGAAGAGGGTGACATCTTAATTTTTTTTATTGTATTGCATCAATAGCTTCCAAATGATGGAAGATACAACTCTAAGGTTGCGGCATATTATCATGCACGTATAGTATCCGGCACGTAGCGTTTCCAGTCCAGCAATCGGACTGCGCGTTCACATTTTCATACATAGAACGTTTCAGTTTGGTGCGGTGAAGATATGTTTTCGCTTTTCCAAATATTTTCTTTTTTATTTGGACCATAATAGCATTTATCATTGTATTTATATACAATTTCTCCACCACGTACGAGTTCAATTCATTTGATAAAGAGGTATCACTTCCGTGCAAAATTCAAAAGTGTTAATTGTTAATTACTTCCGTGTTTAATTATTTATTTACTTACATTTACATTTATTTACAAAGCAATAAAACACATGCATAAATGACAAAATAGCCTCGAAAATTATTATTTTTTAAATACTCTGTATCAAAATCAAACAAATACCTAAATAAACAACGAGGAGAAAACGACAGACTTTTAATTCACATTATCCGTACCAACAGTTTACGACTCGTTACGTAGCCGTCAGCATCGGTAAAATATTGTTTTCGAATATACTGAACGGGTACATAAGGTGTCTGATATGCTTCATTCCTGACAGTGTGAATTGTTCATATTTAAAACCATTTAAATTATATTTTTCGAAAACTAAACGCTACGTGCTGGAAACGCAACGTGCATGATAATATGCCACGACCTTTAGGCTTTCCCTAATTGAACAAGTTGGCTATGACAAATACGGTTATATCACTGAATTCATTATGTGCTTAGCCTTTCTCTACTAAATGCTTTAGAGAATACAGTTATATCTTGGAATAAAATAGATTAGTTAATTTAATTAAAAGGGTGATATTTGTGTTTGGACCCATCTTCCTTAAAGTTAATATTATTTCTGGTACATTTACTAAAAGTGAATAGTATATTCTGATAGAAGGATACTTTATTAGTTGTAACTTTTCTTTGAATATCAGTTATGTCATAAAAAAGAAGCAATATATTATGCGTAAAAAGTAGTTTTGTGAAATGTAACCTTATTCTACAAAGTTATTTTGATTTATTTGAATTTTTTGGCTTAAGGTAAATTATTATAAATTAAACGGTAGTATTATTTTAGAATAAATTTAATTATTCATAGACATGAATGTTTAGTAACAGCCATACCAATCGAATTTTTGCAAATCTTCAAAGGCACTCTTCAAAGATATTCAAGGCAATTATACTCAAGATAATTGGGACACTTCTTTTAAAGATGCACAAAACATACTGTAAGATAAAATTAATAAAGTAAATACTACGAAAACGACACCAACAACAAATTGGGTTATTAAACATTTTGCTAAGGAAAATTCAGAAAATGGACTTGTTGGTAAGTTTTTATTTAGATCGAAAAAATACCAATTTTTATTTATTATCATTTTAGATTTTATTAATACTATACACGCATCTAAAAAACTCTTCAACAGCTCTATTATGGCAAATGATGACACTTGTGGCAATGGAAATAATCATTCGTTGAGTAAAATAAAATACAAAGATACATTGCTTTAAACTTACTTAAAACGTGGATATTATTATAAGGGGTATTACTATTGTTAAGCAGTACCTCATAGTCAAGCAGTAATTCACCACATTCTAAAACCGATCCTTATAGATCAGATGACAGCATTGTAGATCCTCTTTATACCCAATAGATAATGTAATTAAAACAAGAAAAGTTAAAGACTCTTCAAACACTGAAATGGTGAGTAGGAAGAAACTTCAATAGCATGCAACATGGTAAAAGACAAACGCAAAGAGACTGCAAAATAGCGGAGAAGCCTATTTATCGATCAGAACTGTAAACGATCTAGACATCACAAAAATGAATCTAAAATAATACGGCCAGCTAAAACAATTTTACCACCTTGCGGAATAAATGTAAATTAAAGTGTACTTAAAAATTAAACGAAGTACAGAGAACCAAAATATCTAAACAATACTGGAATCTGAATGACCTTAAAAAATTAAGAATTTATTTCTTCTATTTTGAAAGCTGTTACACCACGTTACATATTGTTAGGAACATGCGTTCGGCATGGCCCATGTAACGGTTGCATCTCGAAACGGCTTCGAGAAGCATCGCCAGATCTTTCGAACGCAAGAGAACAGTTGGTCACGTACGCGAATTAGAGGTGAGAACTTTCTAGAACATAGTAACTTTGGTATATATGTAACGATATTAGGAGTTAGTTTAGTTGATAAGAGAGTACCGAACTGTAAAGTTATAAATAAATATAGTTATATAAATTCTAACCGCTCGTTTTATTTAATCACGCTACAGTTGGTGTCGCAGTGTGAGGACAATAATTGATTTATTAAAAATAAATTCAGCAGTGACTTTAAAAAAAGAAAAGACTTTTGAACTTTTGAAAAGTATTGTTCGTCGGGAACATCCGCGTAGTTCGGTAGTGATCGTTGTACGAAAGAACATTTTAAAAGTACGTGTGTACCTGACCAAAGATGCTGCTTGTAGAACTATCAGTGAAACAGTTGCGTGAGCAACTAGAAGAACGCGATGAAGACTGCAGCGGGTCCAAGAAGATACTCCAAGAACGACTGAAGACTGTTCTCAACAAGAATGGAGACGACCCAGAGACATTCCAGTTCAGTCAGCAGAAGAAGCAGATTTAACAAAAATAAAAAACGTGTCGCAAATGATTGAAGAATCTTCGAGAAAAATGATAATAAATTTGAGAGCGTTTCCAAAAGATTAGATGACGTCTCAAATGATTCAAGAATCTTCGAGAAAAAATGATAGTAAATTTAAAAACGTCTCGCTTTTCTTCTTCTAAAAAAAATGATGATAAATTAGAGAACGTTTTCAAAAGATTTGATGAAATATTCGAAAATATCTCTAGAAGATTCGACGAGACCTCACAAATTATTAAAGAAGTAGCTAGACAAAATGACGAGAAATTCGAAAATGTGTCTAGAAGATTCGACGAGACTTTTCAAATAATTAAAGAAGTATGTAATCAAAACAATGAGAAATTTGAAGAAGTCTCAAGAACATTCGATAACATACAGACAAATGTAAACAACGTAGAAGAGAAGATCAAACAATAAGAGACCATGATAACTAACACAAAAGTGCTACCACCAATTAATACGGTAGCTTTAGATCCGGTAGTGAAAGAAGAATCACCTAGAGACGAAATGACACATCATATGAGATTCAAATTGCCACCATTTGATGGAAAGTCTTCTTGGACCATATACCTTAGACAATTTGAAGCTATTGCTACAGCCAATCATTGGACAGAACAAGAAAAGGCTGTTTCCTTGACTGCTGCTTTACGAGGTGATGCTGCGAATATTCTAAGATCGATTCCTAAGTTTCAAGAAAAATGTTACCAGACCTTGTTCGCTCGACTAGACAAACGTTACGGAGATGCCCACCTACAACAAGTTTACAAGGCGCAACTAAGAACTACAATTCAACGAGAAAGTGAAAATTTGCAGGAGTTTAAAGCAGATGTTGCTCGTATAGTGCGGTTGGCTTATCTGGAGGTACCAGACAATATTTTGGAAGAATTTGCTGTAGATACCTTCGTCAATGGGTTAAAAGAAAGTGAATTATAGAAAGCTTTACGACTAGCAAGACCGAAAGTTTTACATGAAGCGCTCGCTATTGCTTTGGAATATGAAACAGCTAGTCAAACTTCACGGAGCCATCGAGTAAGAACCATTGAAGAAGGCGACGAACGATGAACGTATTGAAGAAATTGTACGAAAAGTAATTCGTAACACGATGCCGAAGAGACGCGAGCATAGATGTTGGAACTGTGGTGACGTAGGTCACATTCGCCGTAATTGCAAGAAAATGATACAACAGTCGGAAAACTAGAACAGGTCGACACTAAGGGGCAACTGCCGACCTCGAGAAACACAGCCCTCATAGTAACTGTGAACATTACGTCCTCCGGTGGAATTCATAGCTTGTACATCGAGGGTCGTATAAATAATAGATGTAGATCGTTTTTGGTAGATACAGGCGCAACAAGAACTATTGCATGGCCAGAAGTAGTACGAGACCATCTTAAATTATCGCATGCATCAGTAAAGCTGAGAACAGCAACTGGTGAGATAATTAATACATATGGCAAGGCTAATATGTCAGTATTCATTGGCCAGACCGCAGTGAAACAGAGTATTAATTGCAGAGATCTCCGACGAGTTCATATTGGGGATGGATGCTTTTGGGACAAGGGATGTCCATTGAGGTTAACTTGTGGACATGTACCTCTTCTTAGAGTGAATGTAATTTGTGTGGATTTTGAGAGGTTTACTCTAATTCTCCAGAGTTTAAGCCATTCAGTTGTTTTGTTCAGATGTAGTTGCAGTCTCTATGATGCTATTATTGGGTTGCTATGAGAGGCCAAGAAATTAGTATCATCTGCGAATGTTGCAAGCGTTAGGTTATTGCTTATTGGCAAGTCAGCCGTATATATAGGTAGAGAATCGGTTCGAGCACACTACACTGAGATACACCAGATAGGATGGGGTAGAGTTTTGTATGGGCTTCACTATATTTTACCATATATCTCCTTTCTGTAAGGTATGATTGAAGCAGTTTAAAGTAAGGGTAAGGTAAATTTTTCTTTAATTTGTACAGAAGTCCTGTATGCCACACCTTGTCAAAAGCTTGAGAGGCGTCTAAAAAGGCTGCAGTACAGTATTGCTTGTTCTCGAGAATACTTCTTACTGTTGTGTATAGTCTGTGAACTTGTTCGATTGTACCATGTTGGTTACGAAAACCGAATTGATGGTCAGGTATGAGACACTTTTCGTCCAATATTGGTTTGATTTTTCGTAGCAGAAGTTTTACAAAGATCTTAGAGATGACGGAGTAGACTAATCGGTCGGTATGAGTTGACATCTTTTGGATCTTTACCAGGTTTTTGCATGAGTATAATCTGTGCCCCTTGCCATTGCAGAGGGAAGTAATGCAGACTAAGCATAGCATTTAAGATCATAGTGATTATTCTGTCACAGTCATTGGTTAGTTCCTGGAGGATCTTACCCGTTATGAGGTCGAATCCCGGAGCCTTATTGGGTTGTATCTCATTCTTTATTATCTGTTTTACTTCTTTAATATTAAACTTGGTAATTGGTAGTTCCATTTGATATGGAGCCTCAAGAAAAGAATTAAATGGTTCTTCTTTTTCTAATGGCAGTACTCTGTTAAATGAACTAAATACTGTAGAAAGATGTTCAGCGAATGTCTCAGATTTTTCTGTGTCTGTTTTTGCCCATTTACCTTTGACATTTTTTAGAGGAGGTATGGCGTCTTGTGGACCTTTTACCTTTCTCGCCTTCGCCTTCCATAGAGAATAATTGGTGTCTTTGGACGGAGTCAAATTTTCTAAGTAAGTTTGGATCCCCCTGTTTTTCTCTTCTTTTAATAGATTTTTAAGTCTTCTGGTAATTCTGATTAAATTTTGTTTGTCAATAGGAGCGTGTGTGTTTTGCCACTTTTTCCTAAGTTTTCTTTTCTCATCGATCAGGTTTTTTGCACTTTGCGAACAGTTTATGCTTTCCTTCCATTAACATAGAAATCCAACCTGCCTTTTGTATGGAGGTAGTAAGTTATTGTACCGCATTTTCAATTTGTAATTCTGTTTAAATGGCAAGTTCGTTGGTATTTGTTCTGCTAGTGCGCTTGGGAATATTTTCCAATTTGTTTGATTATTGTTAGGACTGGAGGCTTATTTCTGAGTATGATTTTAGATCTAGGTCAATTAGAATGGGAGAATGATCTGAAGAGAGGTCCCAGCATGATTCTATTGCTAAATAGTTAAGAGAGATACCTTTAATCACACAGAAATCTAAGAGATTTGGTGTTTTATTTGGATCTGTAGGCCAATAAGTTGGTTCTCCTGTATACTGATATCTGTTGTAGGTTGTTTCCTGTTATTGACTTCAGCAGTTGTCTATCCCATGTTGTAATTACCCTAGAGCTCCAGTGATGATTTTTACAGTTAAAGTCTCCTCCTGCTATGAATTTGTGTCCAAGAGAAACTAAAGGAATTTCATCCGTATTTTATAAGAAATTCGGTCGCTTGGACAAGTTAAAAAACTAGCAGCCTAAAGTTGGAAGAGTACTGAGATCAGAAGGTGGTTCTCGATCTTTGCTGTATATGGTGACCAGGAAGTCGTATACAGACAGGGCAAGCTACGAGGATATATGTTGTGCTCTAACTAATTTGAAGAAAATCGTCTGCAATTACGACATTAAGAATTTGGCCTTACCCAAGATAGGCCATGCACTAGATAATCTGGATTGGAAGATTGGTAGAAGCATGCTTAAAGTGATCTTCCAAGAAACCGGTGTAAGAATTACTGTGTGTTGCACTACTCCGAAGAGATTGTGTCCTTCAAAGACACAAGTTAGAGTTAGACTGTTATTTCTTTCTGAGGGGTTCAAGCATTCTGAGAGTCGTGTAGATTCCGCCATCCTGGGCCTACATATAGAGTTGTTGATCGGGACGCTCAGATCTAAGAGGGGAGCAGTGTTACGCACATGCTTTCGGCATGGCCCACGTAACGGTTGCATCTCGAAACGGCTTCGAGAAGCATCGCCAGATCTCTTGAACGCAAGAGAACAATCGGTCACGTATGCGAATTAGAGGTGGGAACTTTCTAGAACACAGTAACTTTAGTATATATGTAACGATATTAGGAGTTAGTTTAATTGATAAGAGAGTACCGAACTGTAAACTTATAAATATAGTTATATAAATTCGAACCGCTCGTTTTATTTAATCACGCTACAATATATTCGAATAAAGAAGCGCTTACAAAACCGAATAACGCATACTATTTTTTAACTGAACAACAAGTAAGGGTGTGTAATAATTTTTTGGCAACGCTATTAATTAATTATAAAGTAATAACAACAGTCCTGCGAAAACAAACTATATGCGATAGCTGAAAGGTTTTACGAAAGGACAAAAGAGGGAAGCATGGAAAACATAAAAAACAAGTGAGAGTATAAAAAATTTAATTAAACTCACATTACAGACCACCGCTACTAATAAAATCTTCTAAAAACTAGTACCGCCCTAGTATCAACCAAGTACCGCCCAATTACTTGTCTTCCTTCTTCTTGTTGTGGTACCTATCCGTTACGGATGTTGGCAACTAGCATGGCAATTTTAACTTTATTAACCGCAGCTGGAAATAGTCCTGAAGTGGCCAAGGAAAACCATTTTCGTAAATTCTGGAGTCAAGATATCTTCTTCTTCCTGGTCCCCTCTTTCCGTAGACTTTTCCCTGTAGTATAAGTTGCAGCAGGTTATATCTATGGTCGTTTCACATTATATGTCCAAGATATTCTAGCTTGCGCTGTTTCACTGTGGATATAATTTCACATGTCTTATCCATCCGACGTAGAACCTCAGTGTTTGTTACTCGGTCCACCTAGAAGATCCTCAGTATCCGTCTATAACACCACATCTCAGACGCCTCGAGTTTTCCAATGGATGCCTCGATTAGTGTCCATGATTCAACCCTATAGAGCAGCACTGTAAACACGTAGCATCTCAATAAACGGATTTTTGTTTTTAAGTATAGGTCGTGGCTCTTAAATATCTTGCTCATTCTGACAAACGCTGACCTGGCTTTTTCAATTCTCTGTTTTATCTCAATTGAGTGGTCCCATTGGCGGTTATGGTGGTTCCTAAATAGTAGTAACGAGGCACTTGGAGTATTTTTTGCTGATCTACCAGTAATTGTCTCGGTGAAATATGCTTTTTACTGATGACCATGTACTTGGTTTTCTTCTGGTCTATTGGTTGGTCTGTAAGCTTTCTACACTGTCTGCAAAGAGGAAAACGACCCATTGGTCGTTTATGGTGGTTCCTAAATAGTAGTAACGGTGCACCTGGTGTATTTGTTTCTGATCTACCAGTAATTGTCTGGGTGAAATATGCTTCTTACTGATGACCATGTACTTGGTTTTCTTCTGGTCTATTGGTTGGTCTGTAAACCTTCTAGACTTTCTGCAAAGAGGATGGTGTCGTCTGCATATCTGATGTTATTCAGGCGCTCACCATTTACGAGAATACCTTTTTCTATATGCTTTAAGGCCTGGCTCATGACGTGTTCCGAATAGACGTTAAATAATGGGGGAGAGAGTATGCAGCCCTGTCGTACTCCTCTCTTTATTGCAACTTCCTCTTTTAGTTGGTCTTTTACCCGAATGTTTACTGATTGGTTTTAGTATATGTTCTTGATTACTCGAAGGTCTTTGTTATCCAGACCAGTTGCCTTTAGTATATTCATGAGCTTATCGTGCTCGATTCTGTCAAAAGCTTTCTGGTAGCCGATAAAGCATACATAAATATCGCAGTTGACGTCTCTGCACCTTTGGAATAATACCTGAACCGCAAACAAGGCTTCTCTTGTACCTAACGCATCCCTAAATCCAAACTGCGTTCGTGAGATCTGTGACTCGCATTTCTGATAAATTCTTCTGTGTATTATCTTTAAGAAGGTCTTAAGAATGTGGCTCATTAGACTGAGGATACGATGCGCTTCGCATATTTTTGCATTCGGTTTTTTACGTATAGCAATAAATGTATATTTTTACCAGCTCTCTGGCGTGGCAGTGCGCCTTTACCGCGCTAAGGCTTTGATACTTCGAGAGGTCGCCAGGTATCCCGAAGGGATCGTTTTTTTATGAGCAGACAAACGCTGACCTGGCTTTTTCAATTATCTGTTTTATTATCATAACTGCGTTACTAGTGTCTGTAAACTTTCTAGACTGTCTGTAAAGAGGATGGTGTCGTCATATCTGATGTTATTCAGGCGTTCACCATTTATGAGAATACTCTCTTCGATATGTTCTAAGGCCTGGCTCATGACGTGTTCCGAATAGACGTTAAATATTAGGGGAGAGAGTATGCAGCCCTGTCGTACTCCTCTTTTTATTGCAACTTAATTTGTTAGTTGGTCCTTCACCCGAATGGTTGCTGATTGGTTGTAGTATATGTTCTTGATTATTCGAAGGTCTTTGTTATCCAAATCAGCTGCCTTTAGTATATTTATGAGCTTATCGTGCTTGATTCTATCGAAAGTTTTCTGGTAGTCGATAAAGAATACATAAATATCGCAGTTGACGTCTCTGCACCTTTGGAATAATACCTGAACCGCAAACAAGGTTTCTCTTGTACCTAACGCATCCCTAAATCCAAACTGCGTTCGTGAGATCTGTGACTCGCATTTCTGATAAATTCTTCTGTGTATTATCTTTAAAAAGGTCTTAAGAATGTGGCTCATTAGACTGAGGATACGATGCGCTTCGCATATTTTTGCATTCGGTTTTTTACGTATAGCAATAAATGTATATTTTTACCAGCTCTCTGGGATTATTTCAGAGTCATAGATTTTATTGAACGTTGTCGTAAGCCATTTTACTCCTTCGTCTCCCATGATTTTTAGAAATACTGAATGAAAGTTGTCGGGCACTGGTGCTTTACCTTCTTTGGTTGCTTTAATTGCGGCTTTGACTTCGTCTTGAGTGATTGGTGGTCCTGTGTCGTATTCCATAATTATCTGGTTGTTGTCTCTGTCGTCATCGAATGTCTTCTCAATGTATCTCTTCCATATATTCTTTGTTTGTTCAATATCTATTACCGGGTAGCCATGATCATCAGTCATTATGTCCTGATCTCTTGGGTTTGTATATTCCTGCTGCCTCTTTTACCTTCTTGTGTAGATTAAACGAGTCGTGCCTACTTTCCAATGATTCTATTTCTCTGCATTGATCTTCAAACCATTTGTTTTTGCTTTCTCTAATAGTTTTTTTTTTATTTCTTTGTCAATTCATTTATACTCCCACATGTCTTTGTTTTTAGCTCTTCTTCTATTCTCCATCATATTTAGGATTTTATCGGTAATCCAGTCTTTCTTTTTAACCGTTGTTGGTTGGGCGAATATGTTTATCTAGGATTGCCTGGTTAATTTGTTGTAGTTTTGCCATTTCGTTAACTGGTTCATTAGCTTTGTCTGCATTTTTTAATTCTTTTTCTGTATAGGTCTGTATCTGGTGCCTTATGTCTTCATTTTTTAATGGTCCTAAATCGTATTTTCTTGCTTTTGCACTCTGTATCTTCTTCAGGTTTAGTCTGATGTTAACTACCAGTGGATTATGGTCCGACCCGATATCAGCACCAGGATATGTTTTTGGTTTCTAATTATGTGATCTGAGGTGTCTTGAGGTGATCTCCACGTATATAATCTCCTAGCTGGTATTTTAAAGAAATTGTTGGTGATTACCAGTTGTTATTCCACAGCGAAGACCATCTTCGTGTTCGTTTCGTTTCCCCAGTCCAAAGGATCCTACGGTTTCTCCACATCTACCCTTTCCCACTTTGGCATTTAAGTCTCCAATAAGCATTTTTATTTCGTTTTTGTGAAGTTTTTTAGAACACTCATTAGTTGTCTTCCAACTCTGTATAAATTGCTCACATCCTATGTAGCCCAGCGTATCTACGAACACTGCGCTCTAAACAATATCATTGCCCTTCATCAGAAAGGATGAGCTAATAGTTCCACAAGCTGCAAAGAACTAACTAAGTCATTTTTAACCAAACAAACACCAAAAAAGGAACCTCTTTACTGCGTTTATTGACTACAAGAAAGCCTTTGACTTAGTGTCATATGAACGGCTGGTAGATATATTAAGAATATATAAAGTTAATGATAACATAAGGGCCTTCTTAAGACATATTGTAACAGATTGGAAGCCCACTAAAATTCATGTCCAAATACCTGGTGAAAACAATATTGAATCGAAAAATATCGCAATTAACAGTAGCCTATCTCGAGGAAGTCCATTGTGGTTCTGCCTAGCGATGAACCCACTATCCTAGCTATTGAACTCCTTTAACTCAGGTTTTAGCATTAAAAACAACAATACTGTAGTGGCGAAGTTTAATCATCTGCTGTATATGGATAGTTTGAAACTAATTTCTTCCATACAAAACCACTTAGACCAGATGCTAAAACATTGTAGAAACTTTTTCAAATTATATAAGTATGCACTTTGGACTAGACAGGTGCCGTGTACTAAATATATATATATATATATATATATATATATATATATATATATATATATATATATATATACAATAGCACTAAAGGCCTTAGAGGCCCATGGCTTAAAGAATTTTGTTCTTTCTTCATTTTCGCTTTCCTTTATGTACTGAGATCTTCTCTGGCTCGATATGTGACTTTTCTCCATTCCTTCTTGTTATTCATTTTTCTTTTCTGGCCGTCTAGTCCAATTTCTTCCATATCTTTTTCTACCTCCTGATTCCATCTATTTTTTGGCCTTCCTTTTCTCTTTTTTGAAGTTATATTGTAGTTTAGTACCCTTTTTGGAGTCCTCGTGTTTGGCATCCTTTCTAGGTGACCTCGCCATCTTAGTCTCTGTGCCTTTATGACTCCTATTATGTTAGGTTGATTATATAATTTCTTTAATTCATCATTTGATCTTCTTATCCATAAACCGTCCCTTATTATTCCTCCATATATCTTCCTCAAGATTTTCCTTTCCCATATCTCCAGTAGATTTTGTTCATTTTTTGTCATTGTCCACGTCTCACTGCAGTATGTTGCTATTGGTTGTATAGTTGTTTTGTATAACTGTATTTTTGCCTTTCTTGATAAAAACTTGCTTTTCAACATTCCACTAAGAGCATGTACACTTCTATTGGCTGCCATTATTCTAGCTTGTATTTCTTCTTTAATGTTAGGTTTACGTGATATTATTGTACCTAGGTATGTAAATCTTTCCACTATTTCGAATTCGTATGATAATCTTTCTTCTACTTCTACTTTAAACTTTTGTCCATCCCTAAACTGATCATCTGTCCACTGCATACATTTTGTTTTAGTTTCATTTATGTAAAGTCCCATTTTCTTTGCTGCTTTTACTATTCTCTGTACTATCTCCTGTAGCTCTTTTTTTCCTCTTGCCAGCAACACTATATCATCCGCAAATGCCAAAACTTGGTGTCTTTTATGATATAGGAGTCCTTCTCTATTAATTCTCGCTTCTCGCATTATTTTTTCTAGGCATAAATTGAAGAGTAATGATGACAAAGGATCGCCCTGCCTTAATCCTTCTTTTACTATAAATTTGTCCGATGCATGATTGTTAACTTTGACTCTGTTTTCTGTATTCTCTAAAGTAAGATGTATCATGTTACGCAACTTTCTGCTAACTCCCAGTTCCTCAAGGGTCTCTTTTAATTTCTTCCTTTTTATTCTGTCGTATGCTTGCTGGAAGTCGATGAATAGCGCTATCGTTGGTAAGTTGTGTTCATAGCTTTCTGCTTGTAACTCTCTTATTATGAATACTTGGTCCGTTGTGCTTCTCCCTCGTCTAAATCCACACTGGTATTCGCCTATTATATTTTCAGCTTCTTTTTCCAGCTTATCTTTTATCGATTTTGATAGGATTTTATATATGGTATTTAGTAACGCTACTCCTCTGTAATTACTGCATTCTGTTTTGTCTCCTTTTTTGTGTAATGGACAAATAATGGCTTCCTTCCAATCTTCTGGTATTCGTTCTTTTATCCATATCTCTTTTATGATCTTGCATATCCAATTATTTAGCAGTTTTCCACCATATTTCATCATCTCTGCTGTTATGTTATCACTTCCAGGGGATTTGTTGTTTTTCAGATTTTTTATGATTTCCTCGATTTGTTTTTTGCTGGGTGAATTATCTTCTATGTCGTCTATGTGTTCAATTCTTGCTTCTGCTTGCATATATTCTCTTTGGTTTGACTTATTATTGTCATTTAGTAATTCGTCAAAGTACTAAATATAGTCAAGGGAAAGATTTAGCCCGGACGATTCGATAAGCAAAATGGTCAATATATTGAAGCTATGGGTGAAAATGCCATGTATAAATATCTAGGAATAAAGCAAGCGCGGAAAAGTGACAAATGGAAATCGAATTAATTTCAGAGTTTGTACGAACGGTAAAACAGCTGCTCCGTTCACATCTTAATAGTAAACATTTGTTTAAGGTACTAAATACCTACGCATTTTCTGCGCTTAGCTAGTCATTTGACATTATTAATAATTAAAAATATTTACAATAACTAAAAAGTTACAAAATGTTATGACTGAGTAGCATGTTATCCTACCGTATGTTATAACATAGAGTCGTTTTTGAGCATTATTTTTTCTAGAAAAAAAGAATAAATATTGATAACAGTAATAACTATAGTAAAATATATTCCAAAACGAAAGTAAATGTTAAAACTTTCTGAAAAATAATGCCATAGTATCCTCAAAATACTTACTTCCTTTTATCCATTTTGTATATACCACGTGCGCTAATATTTATTACAAATTTTCGACACCTTACTTAGCTAAACGTCGACTGCAGATAAATGCAAACCACTACTGATGCATATTTTAAAAAGCAGGCTATGTTGTGACATCTAGTGAATAATAGTAAAAGTCGAATAATACAGGAATTTGTAAAGCGTATGTTTTAACGGACAGTAGAAGTATATTGAAGGTAAATATATAAGTTTGACCTAAATTCAACTTTTAAAGTCTCAGCAAGATTACCTTAGACAATAACGAATGAACTTGTTACCTTGCTGACACGGAATATTGTACAAATTAAAGAATGTAATATTATCACTTGTAACCAGAGAGAAAAATTCTTTATATAAAAATGCAAATACTATAAATACTATATATTTGGAATTGAATGAAGTGTAAATGTGTATAAAAATAACGATTTTTCACGATATTTCACTATATTATGAAAATCAAATGTTTTAAGAATTTTAAATTATAAGAATCAAAATTATCGAATATAATTAAAATTTAAATAATTAAGCTTTTTAATTTTGAATTAGCTGTCGACAAACTATTACTATTTTAAGTAAAAAAGTATGCAGAATAAAATATTTCAATTATTATTAAATTTGAATCTTAAGTTTTTTTATTAATCTTTTTAATTTATAAAAAAATGCACTGCTCTAAATGATAATAAATATTCAAAAACTAACAGTTTTATCCCGACGTTCACTTGTATATTCTTGCTTCCTTCTTAGAACTGCAACTAGAACTGATGAGCTGGATCTCTGGATGCTACTAGATTTTTCAGCTGGAAAAAATCTCCAAAATGCTGGAATAGTAGACTTAAGGACTGCTATTCAGGTTCTCTTGTAATCAAAGGCTCTCGTAAGGCTCCTACCCCTAATTTCGGTGCTTTCTGGTCTTTTTTATTTCTTTTTTCTTTTCTCTACACTTCGAATTCGATCATCGATCTTGTACGGAACTGGGAAACAGCTATTTAGGTCGCTAAGGGTCGTCTCCTTCGAAACTCCAAACCAATTAACGCCCTTTTGATGATGTTTTGACGAAGGACCAATGAAAAGATTCGAACATAGTTTTGAGGTTCGAATCATTTTGTAAATGCCCCTTTGTCCACTTCTTGTCGATCGACGATGATAAATATTATAGAAGGTTGAAGTTGTGGAGTAAAAGTGTTGATTTATTGACAGCTACTGGTAATTACACAATATGATGTTAGTTAGGTAACTACTTATGATAGACTGTACTCAAATGAGCTCAAATCCCCAATTTATAATCTCACAAATAATTCATACCTGGGCACCGAGGTTTCTATCATACCATACTTTAAACTATTTGCTTACATTACAAGTTAGTCTAGGCCTTAATTGCGACACTTAGGAAGTTCAATTAGAAAATATATTATTCGGCAGTTTATTTAGTTGTAGGTAAATGAACTAATTATTAAAATATTATACGATATGATTTTACAATGGCTCACTTATACACGGTGAAACTATAAAAGACTAAGAAGTTAAGAATAATGTGAGATTACAAATTAAGGGGTTAATTTGTGATTGAACAGCAAGCATACACCGCCAAATAAAATAAGCAGTGAAACCCGAAAAATCTTAAAGGCTCATATTGAGTCTTTTTCAACCATGGGCCCACATTATATTCGCCAAAGTTAAAAGTGTAGATATTTAGATTGAAGTATAAGAAAAATGTACCAACTTGTTTGTATATGAAGCCGTTTTACCAAATGCAGCTTACTGTTTTGCCTGGTCAAAATTAACGGTAGACGAGGAAGTTCTGAAATACTCCACTACTTAACAAAATATTTTCCAGAATGTGTAAGTGAAATAAGTTTAGGTATTTTCTGATACCTGCGGAGGACAGAATCGTACTCGGCATATTGCAGCCTTACTATTATGGGCTGTTCAAAACATATACCATTTAAATATTATTGAACACAATATTTTAGATAATCAATAATCAATAATCAATCCAGCATTTTTTCTGCTGAAGCATGTGCTATATACAAAGCCCTTGAATTGTACTGTGAAAACCAGTGGAACAAAATTGTCATATGCAGTGATTCACTGTCAGTATTAAACTCTTTACAAAACTTTAAATTCACAATCAATAGCAATATATTCATATTAGAAATTTTTCAACAGTTACTAAAACTATCAGATCCATATGTTACAATAAATTTCTATGGGTTAAGGGACACTCAGATATTGTTGGCAATACTATTGCTGATTATAGCTAAAATCCATTACAGCCATATATGGCTACAGAAGAATGTAACACATGTGACCTACTTGCCCATATCAAACAACATATTAAATTTAAATGGGACAGACAATGGATTCAGTTTGGTGAAAGCAGGGGCACTAATTTATACAAATTACAACCCACAGTAGATGTAAAACAATTTTACAAATCTGTTACACTAAGCAGAAACACAGTGTCAACTGTCTTAAGATTAAAAGTAGATCATGGATGTTTTCCGAAACATCTACACAAAATAGGAGTTCTCCCAATAGGCCGATGTGAGTGTGGAACTAGTATAGTTGATTTAAATCACATATTCTTCAACTGTCCACTACATCGTAATAAAAGCACGTGGCTAATAAAAGAATTGATAAAAGAGGGATATTAAATACACCATTAAACGTAAATCTTCTATTAAGTGAAGACAATATAAAAATCTTTAAAATAATTATGATATTTCTTGTAAAAATTAAATTAAAGGTATGAGTGTAAAATTGATCGTATGCTTGAACATTTCCTTTGTATGTTTGCCATATATGTTGCCCCCCTCCTAACCGTGGTTTATGTCTTGTTTGTTACAATAAAGCCACTCTGATGAATCCCTAAGCGTGAAAAGTGTCCTCCTTGTACAATCCTGTATGAATGAATACTAATATTTATATGTAATTACGTGGCTAAAGGTTTCAAGCCAAAGCCAAAAAAAAAATTTAGTGTCTGGACATACCTATGTGGAAGTTGACTGACTCTATGAATAGTAGTATCGAAACAGCTAAAAACAGGTCTATTTATGGGATGCTAGATTACGTCTATTTTTTAAAATGCAGGATGAACTAAAATACCAAGGTTGATGATAAAAAAGTATGTAAGTATAAAACCATACAAATGTGAAGAATTTAAATACTACGACTTTTATGATTTAAAAAATTTGTCACACACTTTAATTAAAAACCGGACAAAAGACTAAAACGGCGAAAAAATAATGTGGTTGAAGATAAAAAGAATGATATTCGTGAAAGGAGAGACAAACATAATCTATTTGAATTATGACATATCAACAAGCTTCAATTATTTCCTTACTGATACTGCACGGCAGTCAACACGAAAAAAGCACGCCAAGTTATCAAGTAATACAAGCAATCTTGAAGAATTTAAGCGACTTTAGGATGCACATTTGCCAAAACGGAAAATGATGTAACAGACATCTTGCCACAGCCTGCTTTCAGTGTTTTTATGAGTGATTTCACGAATCGGACGAGGAAACCTCATAATAATAATATTGTTAGTATTATAATATTTAATATTATTATTCTTATATTCGAAATAAATTTGTTTTTTCTACAAAACTGCCTATCATTCATATAAATAATAACTATAACTACAAACAGCTGTTAGTAAAATTTTCAGAGAAAACCTGTTAAATGTCATAAATATCGACTAATACCTTAATAAATTGTTATTACCCAGTAAAAGCCTCGTATCTCGATCACAAAACTGATAAATATTATACTTGGTTTATTATATTTGTGTTAAATATGTTATTTGAAAAGTAACTGATATATTTAGATTTACATGTAAAACCAGGATAGAGTTTCCAACTTAAATTTAGGATTAGTCAGATAGGTGTTTCAACTTTTGCAAACTAATGATAGAATATCAGATATATGCATCTTTTACTATTCTTTGTTTCACGTTAAGAAAATAACATTACGCTTATGGAGATCAGTGTTGCCAAAACTCTCAGACACTCTCTTTTGCACGGATGTCCAAGATATTCCCTTTGCTTAATTTTTGAATTTTCATTTTCAATTAATATTTAACTGTAAAGTCAGAATAACTACTAAATAAAAGCCTTATTATCATTATGTAGTCCGAGACGACATAAAATAGCTGACATACGCACATCGTATTATTTTAAGTTGCAATTAGTAATTAGATATATACGCATTCCAAGCGGTCAATATTTTCTACTGATTTATATGATTCATGGCATATCGTATTCTCACCGAAAAACAAAT
Source organism: Diabrotica balteata (assembly GCA_918026665.1). NCBI lineage: Eukaryota > Metazoa > Arthropoda > Insecta > Coleoptera > Chrysomelidae > Diabrotica > Diabrotica balteata. The sequence goes on from OU898283.1 coordinate 56,744,566, forward strand.
AAACTGTCGTTACTATAATTAAAATAAGATAAAATAAAATTATCTTTTGTAAATACTATTTATCTAATTAAAATCATTTTCCCTACTTTTCATCTCTTGTTTCGAATGGGCACTTTTGGTCAATTACGTTAAAAAACATTAATTTAATTCATGTTTGTGGAAACGAAAATACAAATTATACAACCCTAAATTGTGCTTGTGTGTGTCGTGGCAACGCCGCGTTGCTATCGTCCATAAGAAATACATGGCCCTATCTTCGCAATGTTATTTTCTAAAAGTGGAACGTAGTATAGAATACCTAAATCAAAAACAAGCTGACTGCTTAATTCACAATAAAAAACTAAAACTTTAAAAACGTTTTTTCTCGATTTCGGTATTCCGGCATTTACCTGGTTTTCGCAGTATACCGACGATATGCAGGGTTAAATAAATACCTTGTATAAAAGATATTTTTACTATTTTTTTTTCAGAATAATTACTTTTAACACACGTAAAATGTCAGCGACAATATCCATTATGTTTTTTATTTCATTTGTCGATAAAAGCGTACCAAAATTCTATTCCTACAGTGTTAAGAATAAAACTTCTTGTTTTCGGTTTGAATCGAGCTTGTCTTTCGACTATAAAAAGTCTAGATTTACAGATTCACAGTCCTATGTCGCTATAAAAATGCACTCACTCATCTTTTGCCCGACAATTAATGGCGATATTTTGAAATTATTGTTTGTTGTGATTGCACAATTTTGCAACTATTTTTATTATAAGAATTCACATTCTTTTAAGCGAGAGAGAAAAATAAATAGAAGGTTACAGAATGTGTTCAAAATATTTACATTGTCATATTTATAGTCGCGTTTTACAGAACACTGGCTAGATCATCCGCATTGGCGTAGGTTATATTTATTTTCTTAATAAACATAAAATGATTCAAACGGTCTTTAAATATTTATGGTACGACACAGAGTAAAAAATTAAGCTTAAAACAAAAAATTATAGATTTATTTAAGATAAATAAATATCTAGGTTAAGGTTAGTTTTCTATGGATGTTTTTTCCTTTCTTTGCACTTTTTCTTAAATTAACCGTAGATAATATTTAGACATGTTAATAAACGTTTATTATATCTCTAATAACATATAATGTAAGAACTTTATATGAGGAAGAAAAGTTTTAAACCTGATCAAGGAAATAAATGACTATACTCATCAAAATATAAAGTGTGTGTATGGTGTGTGTGTGTATGGTGTGTGTGTGTATGGTGTGTGTGTGTATGGTGTGTGTGTGTGTATGGTGTGTGTGTGTGTATGGTGTGTGTGTGTGTGTGTGTGTGTGTGTGTGTGTGTGTGTGTGTGTGTGTGTGTGTGTGTGTGTGTGTGTGTGTGTGTGTGTGTGTGTGTGTGTGTGTGTGTGGTGTGTGTGTGTGTGTGTGTGTGTGTGTGTGTGTGTGTGTGTGTGTGTGTGTGTGTGTGTGTGTGTGTGTGTGCTGTGTGTGTGTGTGTGTGCGTGTGTGCGTGTGTGCGTGTGTGTGTGTGTGCGTGTGTGATGTGTGCGTGTGTGCGTGTGTGCGTGTGTGCGTGTGCGTGTGTGTGTGTGTGCGCGTGTGCGTGTGTGCGTGTGTGCGTGTGTGCGTGTGTGCGTGTGTGCGTGTGTGTGCGTGTGTGTGCGTGTGTGTGTCTGCGTGTGTGGGTGCGTGTGCGTCTGCGTGTGTGTGTCTGCGCGCGTGTATGTGTGTATGTGTGTGCGTGTGTGCGTGTGTACGTGTGTGCGTGTGTGTGTGTGCGTGTGTGTGCGTGTGTGTGTGTGTGTGCGTGTGTGTGCGTGTGTGTGTGTGTGCGTGTGTGTGTGCGTGTGTGTGTGCCTGTGTGTGTCTGCGTGTGTGTGTCTGCGTGTGTGTGTGCGTGTGTGTGTGTGTGCGTGTGTGTGTCTGCGTGTGTATGTGCGTGTGCGTGTGTGTCTGCGTGTGTGTGTCTGTGTGCGTGTGTGTGCGTGTATGTGTGCGTGTGTGTGTGTGTGAGAGTGAGAGAGAGATGGCATTAGACAAAGAATCTTTTTGCCACAGAAAATTGTAATAAGGATATTTAAATTTTTCTTTTAGAATCGTTTATAAACTTGATTAGAATATTATATATAGATTTTTCACAATAAGGTAACAGATAGCTGATGTTAACTGGTAGGCTAATATTGAGATCAATTAAACCTAAATATAGGCTTTCAGTCTGTTCCCTATGATTAGAACAATCGAAAAATAAGTGGTTCAAATTTCCGATAGATTTATTATTATAAGGTCAGAAAGGGGTTTCATAGATTCCAATCCTATGCAGATTCTCTGAAAAGAGGCCATGGTTAAGTTTTACCGGCGTTATTAACGAAGAATGGACTTTGTTAAAGTTAAAATTAAAATGGGGAATATTTTTTGGTAAACAAGGGCGAATAGAAAACTAATGGTTTCTTGTTACTAAAGAAGACTAAACTCTTCTGAACCTCTTTATATTTTGACATCCATCTTTCTCTGCTAATCCTCCTAATAATAAAAAAAAAGATCTTTAAAGTAGTAAAAATTTGTAATTTCGGATATCTCAAATATTTTTTTGCCATACTGTCTACTAATTCGTTTCTAATTACTCCATTGTGTCCTTTAACCCAGAGTACAGTAACTGTTTTTTTTGTGATCATGTAATAATTTTTTGATACAAGTATGATGGAGTTTTGGAAACTATCTAATGGATCACTACGAAAAGCTTGTAATACTGCCTGAGAATCTGATACTATTATGATGTTCTCACAATAATTAGTGACACACTAAGATAGTGCTTTCTGTATAGCTGCAGCCTCGGCTGTAAAAATAGAACAACATTCAGGAATTCGATATTTCTCAACATAATTGCTCTTTGAAACAAAAAAAAAGCGAAACCAGTATTTTCAACAGTTTTTGATCCACCTGTATAAATTAATGTTAAATCTTCCCCTAATTTGCTTAGTATGGATTTGAATATAAGATAAGTTAAAATTGGCAAGTCTGAATAAGAGGGCATTATAATGATTGGTTTTTCTATCAGAACTTCAAAGTCTTGTACGTAAAAAGGAAATTTTAGTAGCTGTAATATATAAGATTGAAATGAATTCGTATCGCTAAAAGATTCTGCAAGAGGAGGAGAATTTTTATTCTCCAATAAGGATTTGTTAAATTTTCTGTTAAAAGTAAACCTATTTTGTAAACCGTAGTTGTATTAAACGATCTGTATGTTATTAGACGTTTGTTGGCTAACATTTGCCTACGTATGTGTAAAGGTGGTTGCTGGGCTTCTGCTAGAACTGCTTGGTTTGGTGAAGATATCATAGCTCCTAGGTAAATTTTTATTGATTTAAATTGTATTCTGTCAAGAGTTAATAGATTTGTTTTGCATGTTGAACCGTATAGAACACAACCGTAATCCAGAATGGATCGTATGTAGGATCTATAAAACATTAAAGAGATATTTTGATCTGCACCCCATCTTTTTTTATAAACGAAACGCAGAAGGGTAATTCCACGCTCGCACTTTTGTTTTACGTACTTTATATGACTGAACCACAAGAGTTTTTTATCTATGAGCATGCCTTGATACTTATACTCTTTTGCTAAGAGAAAATTAAAATCACCTATCTGGCATTTGCCTGTGACTTTTTGTCTAGGTCTAGTGAAACATACAATCGAAGATTTTTCTTGTGATATACTAAAACCCATTATTTGTTTCACCCACTTATCTATGTTACTAAAGCTAAGTTTTAGATTCAACATACAATCTTCATAGGATTTATGGCTGGTATATAAACATATATCGTCTGCATATTGAATTTTTTGGCATTTTCATCCATCAAACCATGCAGATCGGCAGTATAAACATTAAATAATAAAGGACTTAGAATTGAGCCTTGTGGGAGACCGTTATATAATATTCTTGGACCGTGTAATACATTTCTATGGTCCCGTAGGTATATTTTTTATTCACATACAAATTTATTATATTTACAGATAATCTTTTATCAATACCGCATGCCACCATATTCGTTTTTTGAGAAGCAGAGTTTAATATCCGTAACTAAATGTATGAGAGCATCAATGGTACCTCGACATCTACGAAATCCATACTGTGAGTAGTGAAAAACTGAACTACTTTCAAAAAAATGTTGTAATCTAAATTTTATAAGCCTTTCAAAGGATTTGTGCCGAAATTTTCCTAAGGTAAACCTAAATAAAGACCTCAACTCAATGTTAGGGAGAATTATCCAATTTTTTGTGCCAACTTATCCTTTTTGTCCACAAATCTTGTATGAATATTTTTGATTGCATTATCACTGGCGCAATCCAGCCTAATGGGTAATATATTTTTCCTATTTCCGATAACACCAGCCTCTTTGTTATTTTTTTATGTTCGGTTATATGTTATATTTATTTTAAATGTAATTACATCTTCAACCGGTAACCAGTGGATCCCTAGCGTTTTATGTATATCTTCTGTGTCTAACGTTTTAAGATCGACTCTTTTTAGTTCCTTCGGTATAGTTTCCATTAAATCTTGACTATTACTAAGCCATTTTCTTAATACAAAACCCCCTTTTTTAAACATTTCTGTTAACTCTGTTTGGGCTTGTTGAGCTTTAGCCAACGTTTCTGATCCAGCTAGCACGTGGTCTACGTACATGTTGTATTTAACAATTTCCACAGCTAGTGGATATTTTAATTTCTCGTCATTACATAATTCCTGTATCGTTCTTAATGCAAGGTATGGCGCTGCCTTCGTACCGTATGTTACTGTTGACAACTGAGACTCCTTTATTGGTTCTTTTACAGACTGTCTCCATAATATCTTCTGGTAGACTTGATCCTCTTTAGCTATCTTTATTTGCCTAAACATTTTCTCTAGATCTGCCGTATATGCTATTTTGTACGACCTCCAATTTATTAATATATTTGTAAGATCTTGTTTCAAACGAGGTCCAGAGTGCATTACATCATTGAGGCTGATTCCTGTTGAACTTTTACTGGAAGCGTCAAACACGGCCCTGCATTTTGTTGTGATACTATTCTCTTTTATTACTGCATGATGAGGAAGGTAATACTCTTGCTTATTTATAGCTTCGGTTTTATTCAATTTCATGTGACCTAAGTTTATATATTTTTTCATAAATTTCTTGTACTCTTTTTCTTCTACTGAAAGAACATTGCTTTGATCTACTTCTTCTAACTCTCAGTATTTTTTTATTTGTTCATCCATTTCTCGTCTAGATATTATGCTGACCACTTGTATATTAGGGATATTCTCTTGCTGTGCTATCCCTGACATTATCCAACCCAATTTTGTATTTTGGGTGAGCAAACCAACTTTTGTTCGATCTATTCCGTCCAGTAATATCAAACTATATTCTTTGGCTCCTAATAGAATATCTATTGAACCTGTTTTATTAAAATTTGGATCCGCCAGGACTAAGTTCTCGTGATTCCTTTCTTTCATCAGTATCTCCTTCTCCGGTAGATTTTTTGTTATTTTTCGTAGTACAAGTTCTTCGATCTTCATTTGAAATTCATTTTCGAAATGTGCCTGTAAGTTTAATGTTACGCTCCATTTCGACGTCTTTTGGTATTCATTGCTAACTCCAGATAACTGAGCGTGGACAACACTGCCGAGGTTAGAATTGTGTGCAGCATTGCTGCTTAGCAGACTCATGAAAAGAACAATTCAAGCGCTAAATCGCAGTGATGTGGAAATATATGCATGGTCTGATTCCACAATTACTCTAGCGTGGATACAAGGACAACCAAATAGATGGAAAACGTTTGTAGCGAATAGAGTAACGGAAATAACAGGCACCATAAACCTGATCGCTGGTTTAAGGTAGGTACAAAAGAAAACCTAGCAGACTATTTATCTAGAGGGATAAAAGCAAAAGACTTAGTGAGAATGGACCTATAGTGGAATGAGCCAATCTGACTTAAACAAACAAATATTAGGTTTCCACTACCAGAGAGATTGGATACCGACGAATAGAAATAATAGCTAACACAACCGTCAAGATTAGTGACATCTGCGTAAGATTCTCAAATTTAAATAGATTGCAACGAGTTCTAACTCACTGCATTAGATTTGCAGACAAATGCAAACAAAGAGAAGTAGAACATGAACAACTTACCCCTTATGAATTAGAAAATACCTTGCAAAGAGTAATAAAGAATACTCAAGAATTATATTATGCAGAAGAGATAAAAACGCGAAAAAAGAGTGGAAAAATCACTTAACGGGAGAAGTAAACTACTAAACCTAATACCCTAATATGTAGGTTACTAATATGTGGATAACCATAACGGGTAACAGGGAGACTTCAGAACTCAGAGTTAACACATGATGAAAATCATCCCTTAATAATACCTCACAAAAGCAAATTAAGTAAACTAATAATACAACATTGCCATACAAAAACGTTGCATACTACTTGCATACTACTTGTTGTAGGCCTACAACAAACTCTGCACTACATAAAGAAAAGATTTTGGATCACGCACGGAAAAAGAGTAGTGCGAGAAGAAATAAACGCTTGCGTTAAATGTAAAAGAAACAAGGCCGAAACGGCCTAACAATTAATGGGAAGTTTACCAAGAGCGAGGGTAAACCAAGCTCACACGTTTGCAAATACTGGTGTAGACTACGCCGGACCAATCAAAATAAGAGTAACCAAAGGAAGAGGGTACAAGAGCTATAAAGGCTATATTATAGCAGTATTTGTATGCCTAGCTACAATAGCTGTACATCTCGAAGTAGTAAGCGATATGACAATATCGATATGACGATATGATACGGATGCATTTGTAGCTGCATTTAAGAGATTTACTTCAAGAAGGGGACAGTGTAGTATATACAGTGACAATGGAACAAACGTTGTAGGAGCAGCAAACCTGTTATTCCAAAATAGTGAGAAAGTGAAGGCATCATTAACAGACTCCTTAACAACATTAGGAACACATTGGCACTTTACACCTGCCTATGGGCCAAATTTTGGAGGTTTACGGGAAAGTGCTGTTAAAATTATAAAATATCACTTGAAGAGAGTAATTGGGGATAGTTCGTTAACATACGAAGAGCTAAGCACAGTGCTAGCTCAAATAGAGGCATGCATGAATTCCCAACCTTTATGCTCTGATAGTAAAGATACGGAGAACAGAATAATAATAACCCCAGGACACTTTTTAATTGGGAGAGAACTAATTTCGCCAAATAGGGAGGAAGAGTTGAGCGCATACACGAATATGCTAAAAAGGTGGAGGCAGTTAGAAAAAGTAAAAAGAGATTATTGGAACAGTTGGAGACATGACTACTTGTCAAATCTACAACAGCGATATAAGTGGCAAAAACCAGTTACAAACCTAGAAAAAGAAGAAGTGGTGATAATAAAGGAGGAGGGCCGGGGAAATAGCCACTAGCGAAGATAATCGAAACACATCCCGGAGCTGAAGGTTTAACAAGAGTCGCAACAGTTCAAAAAGCGAACGAAAAAGCAACTACTCCTCCTATACACAAGTTAATACCAATAGTACGAGAGCCAACCTCACGAAAGACAAATAGAGCACGTAATATGTGAAGAAATTTTATGTTTTGCATCCTATTTTTAGTATTTTTGAAGCCATCAAATGCAGATGGTGGTGATAATAAGTGATGATAAAAAAGGAGGAGGGGCGGGGAAATGGCCACTAGCGAAGATAATCAAAACACATCCCCGAGCTGAAGGTTTAACAAGAGTCGCAACAGTTCAAAAAGTGAATGGAAAAGTAACTACTCGTCCTATACACAAGTTAATACCAATAGTACGAGAGCCACCCTCACGAAAGACAAATAGAGCACGTAATATGTGAAGAAATTTTATGTTGTAATAGTAGTATGTGAATAAAATTTATGTTTTGCATCTTATTTTTAATATTTTTAAAGCCATTAAATGCAGATTTGTACAAAATTTATACCCCATCGCCCAGATTATATTCAGAGCATCTAAGCGATATATACATAGATCGAGGGATATTTAGAATAAAAACTTATCTAGAAAAGAAAAAAATTTGGATGGTGAACAAACGATATATTCAATGGTAAAAACGCTGAAAGATATGTGTAAGACAAGCAATATAATAAATTGTGATTCACTATCGAACCAGCTACAAGAGGAACAAGAACGAGCAAAAATGATAAGTCGAGCTTTAGATCTGGAAGTCAAAAGAAGGCCGAAGAGGGGTCTTCAAAATTCAAAACATCAGACGAAGCTGATGTTACAAACAATAGCCTCGATAAACTCTACAGAACAAAGAATAAACGGACATCTAAATAGGTTCCAAGAAGTACTGATAAACGGAACTAAGGAAATGTCTAAGGGGCTAAGTGATGTCTCATATAGAGCTGACACATTAGAGAAAGAGTACATACGACTTAAAGTGGAAACGACTTGTGCAATGGAATATGCAAAAGAATATTCGAACAAACACGAACAAATATTAAATCTTCATTACATTCATGGACACTTCATAGATATTATAAAACCTGGACAAATACATTCAATCATTTCGAATGCTATAAGGTTCCTTCCACAAGGAGTAGATATAAGAAGGCAGCCAATAATAGATAGGGTCGCACAAAATGAAGAAGGAGACGTCGTCATTATTGGCTATTTCCTAATAATTGACAACACTAGATACAACCTACTGAGAGTCACAGCTCTTCCGTCGTTGGTGAGAGGTGGTGTTGTGCGCTCGTTGTTGGTCCCAAGGAATCAACTTGCAGTAGATTACAATACCTTACATTATTTTGAAGTGACATATGAAGATAAAGGAAGGTGTATAGAATTAAATAAAGGAGAGTTGGCATGTTTACCAATGGGAATCATTAATATGGATACTCAGCCAAACTGTATCTTAAATTAATTATATGATAGAATTACCAATACCACATTCAATATGATAGAATACACGATGAAGAAAGCCAGTTGGTTGAAAATGAGCACATTGAACCTGTGGTTAGTCATTCCACCATACGCTATAAATTTGGCTATAATGTGCGATGGTTCTTGATCTGAACATATAATCGATCAAACGAGTTTTATAAAACTGTCACCAAAATGCGTTGTTCAGACTCGAAACATAACGTTACTTACATCCAGTAACGGATTGGAAACAGCAATTGGAAGCTATTTAAAGACTCCCGTCGGTCCCATTGAAGAGCTTATGCAGAGGTCAATCATAAGGCAGAACAACATTCCCAAACATAATATAGATATTCGTGGAGATGAGTTGCCAAATATTGTACTTAAGGCAGAACAGTTTGACCAAGATATATCCGAACACACGTAAAAAACCATTGCTAACCATCAGTGGATTCCTCATTTAACCACAGGACTAGTCACTTTATTCATTGTTATGTTGATTGTCATTACGTGGAAGGTAGTCAGATATATTCGAAACTCCAAGAGAGCCAGAAAACAAAGACATCAAGGTTCTTTTATCCAGCGCCTCGAAGACATACGGTATCACAACCAAAAAGTAAAACTTTGGAGAAAGCCCCTCCTAGATAAGTTTCACTTAATAAGCTTAGATTTGAATTAGGTAGTTTAGCTGAAATATAAATTCTAAATAAGCAAGTAATAGGTAGCACTGCTCGGGTAAGATAATACTTTAAAAACCGAGTGAATTAGTGTTATGATTATTGTTATATTATTATTTTATATTTTATATGTGTTTAAATATTTTTTATTGGTCGTCTGTTTGTTCTTTATATTGTGGCCAATATGTTCAATCACAAATTAACCCCATAATTTGTAATCTCACATTATTCTTAACTTTTTTATCTTTTATAGACTCACCGTGTATAAGTGTGACTTTGTAAAACCATATCGTATAATATTTTAATAATTAGTTCATTTACCTACAACTAAATAAACTGCCGAATAATATATTTTCTAATTAAACTTCCTAAGTGTCGTAATTAAGGCCTAGATTAAATTATAATGTAAGCAAATAGTTCAAAGTATGATATGATAGAAAGCAATAACCTCGATGCTAAGGTATGAATTATTTGTGAGATTATAAATTGGGGATTTGAGCTCATTTGAGTACAGTCTATCATAAGTAGTTACCTAACGAACATCATATTGTGTAATTAGGAGTAGTTGTCAATAAATCAACACTTTTACTCCACAACTTCAACCTTTTATTATATTTATCATCCTCGATTGACAAAAAGCGGACAAAGGATCATTTACAAACCGATTCGAACCTCACAACAACGTTCGAATCTTTCCACTTGCCTTTTACCGTATCTGCATAATAGCCTAGAATATCAGTTTTTCTTACAACATCTTGTATTAACAACGCTGGTATACAAAGCGTCTTACAAAAAAATATCTCACATACCTGTATGTCTTGACCATTCAAAGGAAAGTAACACTTTTTGGAAAATGCACGTGATTTTTATAAACTTTGAAGAACTCTAACGACTCTCTTTGGTGGCTCCGTTTTAATACGTGCAATAAGAAAATTTTCTAGCCTATATATTCTAACTTTCAATGTTCATGACATAGTCTTTGTCTGTAATCTTCGCTGAAATAACTGGTACATTTGTAGAGGCACTCTGAACAATTAACGGGTGTTGGCAATTTTGCTGGTCTATTCTCTTTTTTTATCTAATAAGGCAAAGTTGCTTGTCTAAGGAAGTTTTTAATAGTTCAGGAAAAGAAGCTCGAAAAAAGTTAAAACCTCGCAATTTTTCGTCCTGCATGAATTGAGTTGAAATTTTAACAGAAGGTAGGTGATAGCCCAAGGATCAAAATCTATATCGAACCGAAGTGCTCTGAATGGTTTTAGGAGTGAAAACTACCCCTAATTGTCAAAAGTTATAAAATAACATATTAAACCTGAATATGGGTAAGATTTGGTTTGAATTAGTTAAATAATGATTATTTTATACTTTTGAAGAGAGTTCCATCATATTTCAACCCTTAAAAAGCAACCCTTGTTAGAGATTAATGTAAAAAAGTTACTAATTCTAAAAAAAGTGATTTCGCCTTAGATCGATTTGGATAAAAATTTGGATTTAAGCCCAATTCACCCACTGCTTTATAGTTTATGTCATGTGGACGAACCCTGATTGTTTTTAGGGGTGAAAACAAGCCCTTATTATCAAAAATATAAAATAAACTTGAATATGGTTGAAATTTGGTTTGAATTAATTAAATAATGATAGTTTCGTGCTTTTGAATAAAGTTCCATCATATTTCAACCCTTAAAAAGCGACCATTGCTAGAGATTAATGTAAAAAAATTAGTAATGCGAAGAAAATGATTTCGCCTTGGAACGATTTGCATAAAAAATTGGAATTAAGCTTAACTTACCCTCTGCTTTATAGTTTATGTCATGCGGATGAACCCTGATTGTTCTTACGGGTGAAAACTACCCCTAATTTTCAAAAATTGTAAAATAACATTACAAATCTTAAGATGAGTGAAATTTGGTTTGGATTAGTTAAATAGTGATTTTTTTATACTTTAAAATACAATTTCATACATTTTCAACCCTTAAAAATCAATTGTTATGAGTGCTATAGGTAAAAACAATTTTTTGCCAAAATTTTGCAACTTTTCAACTTTTGAAAATCACCCTTTACAACATTGCAGTTGTAAAGGGTGCAGTTTATAAACTAATTTAATAGATATAAATTGAAAAAAGTAAAATTAAATACAAAAAAATTTATACACAAAAAAATACACCATATATTCTTATACATTTACATAGATAGTTGAAAATATTTACATTTATAGATAAAACAATTATATTATTAATTTTATTCGTCATCAATTACATCTTCATCGTGATCTATGTCATCCTCATCTTCTTCAATTATTGGTGGACTATCATTGCACCCTTCACCTGAGCACCCAGAACAAGTAAAGTTACAGTATAAACCAACTTTTCTGCACCCACATGAAACGCCGCATCCTTTTTTGCATTGGCAACAAATAATTTTCAAAAGTTCATCGAGTGCAGGTTGTTTGTTCATGCGTACGGGTAATAACAAACCATCTTTGGAATACCATCTCCAGCCTGTTGCTCTGATATTTTCATTACCAAGTCATAAACATATGAGCAAATGTTTTATTCTGTTGTATGGGATTTCAAAATAAGAACGCTTAAAATTTCGAATGTATAGCGCCCCACTACCTAATATACCGGTTTTGTAGATTATTATGCTCCAAAATGTACTGTGATATACTAACAGAATTTTCCGAAAAAAAAATTAACTGGTTTTTAACGTATTTCCTTTATTTTTAACGATATTGTGTTTCCTCAAAAACAATTTTGTAACGGTTTTTAAGAGCTACAAGGATCTGTGAATTAAATCTTTTTGGAACCCTTGGTTTTTAAATGGGGTGGGTTTAAAGGGCTCGAAAAAGATGGTGCTTGATCGTAAATCGATACTTTAAACGGCTATATCTCGCCAAATATTCATTGTACAACAAATCTAAATAAAGGAAAATTTTAGTCATTAAAAAAGCTACAATTTAGTACATTTTTATTTCTTTCATATATTCAGTATTTTCGGGGATATTTAAAAAAAGAAGGGTAAAAAATATGAAATTGTAAATTGTTTCTCGCTTTAAGCTGTACTTTTTCTAAAACTAAGCATTATAAATGGGTCAAACTTCTTGAACATATTAACAATACATGTACAAAGAGAATTGCTGAAGGGTGAAGATCGATTTTAATTATGGGAGTGGTTAGGGGGTTGTTTTCATCGATTTTTTCGTAAAAAAATGAGGTATTGGCCTTATTTTCATCATAACTCACTCAATTTTTGAGCTAGAGTCTTTTTTATGATAGATCTATTTATGCTCTTTAAAAAAGGTTGCGTGAGTTTTCTTCCAAAAATGCATCATTTTCCCGATATTTGACTTTGAATCTTTCAAATTTGGCATTTGAAGAAAACCGCTGAATATTGATAGGCTGTATTTCGGTTCCTATTATATCGTAAAAACATTTTAAAAAATTAATTGTATTTGTCTTTTTAAAAGCTACAAATTTGTTCTCTACAATTTTTTGATAAAATGCACCATTTTCGAGTTATTCGCGAAAAATCGATTAAAAACGTCAATTTTTTCGTCTAAAAGTTGTTACTTTCAATCGCGAATAACTTGAAAAATATCAGTTTTACAAAATTTTTTTTTTATTTTCAAAATTTTTTTATCAAAATTTTACAAAAAAAATGTATAGAACATTTTTTGTTTTCAATCACTTTTTTAATCGAAACCTGTAGTTAAAACGTAAAAAAAATTTCACCCTCGGGATGGGGTGGCATCCACCCCCAAGGCACTGGCGCACTTTGGTTCGATATAGATTTTGATCCTTAGGCTATTACCTACGTTCTGTTAAAATTTCAAGTTGATCCACGCAGGACGAAAAAATTACGAGGTGAAATGCTTCATTTCCTGGACTATAAGTGGTTTGACAGCATAATAAAATCGTAGATTTATGTGTAGCTTTCAATTTTTATGAGTTCAGAATCCAGCAGCCCGCAGAAGTATTGGGTTTTTATAATATAATTATTTGACAACCTTTTGTTGGCCAACCTCCCACAGCAGAAATGAGCCGAAATACATGATGTTTCCTATGTTCCGAATTTATTTCGTTCAATCTGTATATATATATATATATATATATATATATATATATATATATATATATATATATACATTGCTTCTACAGAACTAATCTGACTTGACAATGGCAAGTGTGACCTTGCCGAAACGTCGTCAAAACAATGGTTTTTCTAAAAACCAAAACTATTTAACGCGGAAACGCGGAGTCAAACCCGGAAAACAACTGAAATCACATATAGCTCCCGCAGAAATTTCAAATCCAATATATATATATATATATATATTATATATATATATATATATATATATATATATATATATATATATATATATATATATATATTGTAAAGACTACGACCGTCAAATAATATAAGTAAATTATTCAACTAGTGAATTCAGAGGTTAATCTCATTAAGGTTGGCAAATAAAAAACAGAAGTCAACTACTTCAAAAGTTTATAGAAGACGTTTCGCTTTATACTTCTAAAGCTTCATCAGTTCTCTAAAATACAAAGATGACATAGAGTTTATAAGAAATACAGATATAATAATTTATTACTTACAACTCAATATGTAGTATTAAGATGTTAATAAATATGTACTTAAGTTTACTCATTAATATAGAACTAATTTAAAAAAAAACCAGAAACAAAGAACACAAAAACTTTGCAAAAAATAATCTCATTCGCAGAAACGAAGATTTAACAAAATTATAAAACGTACATTTGGCTTCATTTAGAGATCGTTCTCCAATGAAGACAAACAAACACTGATTTATTGCAATCTCTGCAAACGACGTGACGCGGGTACCGAAAATTGTTTTAAGGGCTATATGTGCAACAAATTCCAAGGTTTGAGACAATTATGAACTTCTACGGGGGTCATTGAAGGATTACTTGGACGGGAGGATTTGTATGACGGAAAAATTTGATATGATTTTTTTTTTTGGTAATTTATGTTTTAATGAAACTTGGAGATATGGGACGATTGTGTAAATTTTGAACGGAAAATAAGGCTATTTTTAATGATGAATAATAGTATTATTTATTTCGTAAGATGAGAGAGTGGTAAACCTGACTCAAATTGTCGATGTCGGTTCTTTTGTTTATTGCAGAAGGGTTTTTTAAGATCTCACACATTTCAATAAAGGAGCGTTTTTGATGGTTATTTTGTTTCGCCAGTATATTTAGTGTTTGAGAAGTCAATGTGATGTTTGGTGGAAATGGCGTGTTGTGCAAGGGCACAAGAGGGTTTGGAAAGTCTAATGTCGCTTTTATGTGAAGTTATACGCCCTAGAAGTGACCGACTGGTCTGGCCAATGTAGCAGGAATTGCATTCAGAACAGGGAATCTGATAGACAACATTAGTGTGCTCTAACGAGCTTAGCGGAGTTTTGGACTTGGAGAATATGTGGAGAATATGTGGAGACTTGGAGAATATACGGACTTGGAAAATTCGGAAGCCAATGAACTCCTCGAATTAAGATCATCTGCTGATAATATTCTCACCAACTTTTCACATAAACCTCCCTATGCCAGATCAGATATAGATGATGTCTATAAGCAAACGTCCACATTCCTTAAAGAACACCCTGACCTGATGGTATTAACCAGTGACAAAGGCAATGCAACAGTACTAATGATGAGAGAGCAGTACTTAAACCTAAGCCAACAACTTCTAGATGATAATAAATATTATCAGCTACTTCCCCGCAATCCCACATCAACTTACACAAATAAAATAAATAAATTCATCACTGAACTAAAAAACAAAAAAATCATCGATGATAAAACAGCCAAATCCCTCCATAACTATAATGGCAATGCCCCCAGGTTCTATTGTCTTCCCAAAATCCATAAGCCCCAACTGAGTATGCGGCCTATATTATCGTCAATAAACGCTCCTAACACTAATTTAGCCTAATTCTTAAAGGACATTCTCTCACAAGCATACAACTACAAGAACGATTTCAACATAGTAGACTCTTTCCAGTTCAGTGAATTTATCAACAATTATCAGTTACCAAGAGAATATGTCTTAGTAAGCTTCGACGTAGTATCCCTGTTTTCTAATCTCCCACTCTCTAGCGTTCTCACGTCACTCCGGAACCATTGGAATTAAATCCAACCACACAGTCCAGTATCGTGGGAAACATTCTCGGAATTATTAAAACTGACGTTTGAGACCAATTTTCTAATATTTAATGACAAATACTATCGTCAAATTTTTAGAACTCCCATGGAATCGTCCATCTCCCCCATTCTAGTTAATTTCGTACTCGACGACCTTATCAATGAGAGTATCAGTAAGTTAGATTTCCAGGTTCCCTTTGTAAAGCGTTATGTCTACGACTTGATCCTAGCAACACCACCTGATAAGATTTTAAGCACCTTATCAGTCTTCAATAGCGTTGATCCTCACCTTCAGTTTACATGTGAATTGGAGGTTGATAACAGCATACCGTTTTTGGACATGCAAATCATACGCACGCATAGTAACACATTGGGCACTACATGGTACAGGAAAAAAATAGCTAGTAACCGGTTCCTAAATTACCACTCTACACACCCAATGAGATACAAACATAACCTGGTACAAGCTCTTAGCTTTAGAGTACACACGTTGACCCATACGCGGTACAAGAGGGAATCTTTGGATTTACTCAAATCCATTTTTCTCTAAAAGCTATGGTCATTCTATTTCTGAAGCAACCAACGGTGCAATATTAGCCTCCATATCCAACAACATACAGACGGACAATTCCCTGTTAACACCAAAACCAGTCACAAAATATGCTTCTCTTCCCTATTTCCCACAAATGACGAACAAGCTTACTAAACTGTTTAAAAACTTACCCGTCAAAATATCCCTAAAAAACACTAAAACCATTGGAAAGTTATTCTCCAAGTCCAAAACTCCGCTAAGCTCGTTAGAGCACACTAATGTTGTCTATCAGATTCCCTGTTCTGAATGCAATTCCTGCTACATTGGCCAGACCAGTCGGTCACTTCTAGGGCGTATAACTTCACATAAAAGCGACATTAGACTTTCCAAACCCTCTTGTGCCCTTGCACAACACGCCATTTCCACCAAACATCACATTGACTTCTCAAACACTAAAATACTGGCGAACACAAATAACCATCAAAAACGCTCCTTTATTGAAATGTGTGAGATCTTAAAAAACCCTTCTGCAATAAACAAAAGAACCGACATCGACAATTTGAGCCAGGTTTACCACTCTTTCATCTTACGAAATAAATAATACTATTATTCATCATTAAAAATAGCCTTATTTTCCGTTCAAAATTTACACAATCGTCCCATATCTCCAAGTTTCATTAAAACATAAAAAAAAAAAAATCATATCAAATTTTTCCGTCATACAAATCCTCCCGTCCAAGTAATCCTTCAATGACCCCCGTAGAAGTTCATAATTGTCTCAAACCTTGGAATTTGTTGCACATATGGCCCTTAAAACAATTTTCGGTACCGCGTCACGTCGTTTGCAGAGATTGCAATAAATCAGTGTTTGTTTGTCTTCATTGGAGAACGATATCTAAATGAAGCCAAATGTACGTTTTAAAATTTTGTTAAATCTTCGTTTCTGCGAATGAGATTATTTTTTGCAAAGTTTTTGTGTTCTTTGTTTCTGGTTTTTTTTTTAAATTAGTTCTATATTAATGAGTAAACTTAAGTACATATTTATTAACATCTTTAATACTACATATTGAGTTGTAAGTAATAAATTATTATATCTGTATTTTTTATAAACTCTATGTCATCTTTGTATTTTAGAGAACTGATGAAGCTTTAGAAGTATAAAGCGAAACGCCTTCTAAAGCTATAAACGCGTATAAACTTATGAAGTAGTTGACTTCTGTTTTTTATTTGCCAACCTTAATGACCGATTAACCTCTGAATTCACTAGTTGAATAATTTATTTATATATATATATATTATATTATATATATATATTATATTATATATATATAGATATATATATATATATTATATATGTGTATATATATATATATATATATATATATATATATATATATATATATATGGGGTGTAGGGTTGTGTTATAGAGGTAGTACCTTTTATTGGAACGACCACATCGAGCGTCATAGACGGGAGATGGTTCTAGATAACTGGTCCTCATAAGACACCTAACTCTCACTTATGGCTCCACGTGCCACACCCCGGGCAACTGCATTGGTCTGCAGGCTAAACTAAGTGAGGGTAGCCAGATATGGCGAAAATTTCACCGAGTGATTACCGAGTGATACCCTGATGAAGGGCAGCAGCGATCATCAGTACCAGCTCAAGGCGCAAAGGAAATGATCCTGGATCGGCTTGAAACTGGACTACCACAAGCATGACTGGAGCAGTTTGAATGGTTGTGGTACTGCGATGGGGAAGGCAACGGAAAACCACCTCATAAGAATTTCCTAGAATAGTTATCATGGCAATACACTACGATAACAAAAACATTACTGATCATGGTGATCGGATCCCAAGACCCGGCAGGGGAGGATGCACACAAACAAATAGTAGGGCCTCCCTGGTCGTCAGCCAGCGAAATCCCTACGGCCTAAAAAAGGAAGCAAGTTCTCAACACCTAAGGATTGGAACTTGGAATGTACGAAGTATGTACGAGAGCGGCAAAACTCATAATATTGTAAAAGAAATGAAAAGATTAAAAATGGATATATTGGGAATTAGTGAAACACACTGGCAAAACTCTGGACAATGCGATATACTTGGATATAAAGTTTACTATGCTGGAAACAACACAAAACATCACAGAAACGGCACTGCAATAGTAGTTGCCCCACATATTAATTCGGCAGTAAAATCTTTCACTCCCCATTCAGATAGAATGATGCTTTTACAAATTCGAGCAACACCGGTGGATATTAATATATTACAGGTATACGCGCCAACGGCAGATAAAGATGAGGCAACCAGCGAAGAATTCTACGAACAACTGGGAAGCCTGATGAAAATGACAAAAAATCATGAAGTAACAATAGTGATGGGAGATTTCAATGCAAAGGTTGGCAGAGGCAAGGTGAATGAGATCGTGGGAAACTTCGGCCTAGGGGAGAGAAACGATAGAGGTGATAGACTTATATGCTTCTGCCAGGAATATAACCTGCTGTTAAGTAATACACTCTTCAAGCTCCCCAAACGTCGACTTTACACATGGAAATCCCCCGCTGACTCACCTGACAACATCATTAGAAATCAGATAGATTATATAGCAGTACCAACAAGATATAAAAACATGATAAAATCATCAAAAACGTACCCAGGTGCCGATGTTCATACGGACCACAATGTGTTGGTATGCAGAATGGTCATGAGAGTAAAACGGCTCGAGAAAAGATCTAATTTAAACACAATCGATATTAAAAAACTCACTAACCCAGAAACCGAAATAAAAGTACGAGAACAACTAGGAAAGAAAATAAAGGACATTAACGAGAACACGTCGGACATAATAGAGAGATGGGATAAATCGAGGGAAGCAATCCAAACAACATGCGCGACTCTATTAAAGCGTGACCGACGAAAA
Organism: Diabrotica balteata; assembly: GCA_918026665.1. Classification (NCBI taxonomy): domain Eukaryota; kingdom Metazoa; phylum Arthropoda; class Insecta; order Coleoptera; family Chrysomelidae; genus Diabrotica; species Diabrotica balteata. Next base: position 56,763,807 of record OU898283.1, read on the forward strand.
AAGAAAGAATGGATGTCTGATGAGATAATGGATATGATGGATGAAAGACGTAAATTCAAGAATAAAAATGCAGAAAAATACCAGCAGATCCACAAAACCATAAGAACGAAAATTCGAGAAGCCAAAGAAAAATGGTTTTCCAACGAATGCAGGGAAATAGAACAATACGAACGAAAATACGACAGTTACAATATGCACAAAAAAATAAAATCGATGACAAACAAGAGGAAATTCAATAAGTCACCCAACAGCATAAAAGATAGCGATGGAAATCTTATCTCGGAGCCATCAACGATCTTAAAAACATGGAAATCATACATAGAAAAATTATTTGCATCTAACAGGACTGATGATCACCTATATGGAGAAGGAGAAACAGGACCTTCAATTCTTAAATCGGAGATAGAAGATGCCATTGCAGCACTAAAAAACAATAAGTCAGCAGGTCCGGACAATGTACCCTGCGAAATATTAAAGATCCTATGTAAATCAGACAAACAGTTCCTTGATAATCTAGTTGTACTTTTTAACAACATATATAATAGCGGTAAAATCCCGGAGAACTGGCTACAGTCAACATTTATTACAATCCCGAAGAAACCAAATGCCCAGATTTGTGATGACTACCGGCTTATAAGCTTGATCAATCATGTCACTAAAGCGTTCACTAAGATCATTCACAGAAGAATATATGATAAATGTGAGTCAAATATTGATAGATCGCAGTTTGGTTTTCGGAAAGCACTTGGAACTAGAGAAGCAATTTTCGCTCTCCAGGTGCTTATACAACGGTGTAGAGACGTTGATAAAGACGTGTATCTGTGCTTTGTAGATTTTAGAAAAGCATTTGACAATGTCAATCATGAACAATTGATAGGTATTCTGCGAAAGACAGGTATTGACGACAAGGACATTCGAATTGTGGCAAACCTATACTGGGGTCAAACAGCAAGAGCAAAAATTGGCAACGAACTCACTGAAAGCGTGCAGATCAAAAGAGGTGTCCGTCAGGGGTGTATATTATCCCCACTCCTATTCAATATGTATTCCGAGGAAATATTTAACAAATGTATGGAAAATGCAAATGAGGGCATTAAAATAAACGGCGAGTTAACGAACAATATAAGATACGCCGACGACACGGTGATCCTTGCCAGTACCATAGACGAATTACAACAAGTAATGGAAAGACTTTATTCAGTTAGTGAGGAATACGGCCTGAGCCTCAACTTCAAGAAGACAAAGTGGATGCTGATAAGCAAAAAGCAACAACCTGCTCGACAATTACGGATAAGTAACATATTAATTGACCATGTAGAGTCTTATGTGTACCTTGGCACCAACGTAAATGCAAAATGGGAACAGACCATAGAAATTAAGGCGAGAATAGAACGAGCTAGAGCAGCATTTAGCAATATGAAAAAGCTCCTCATAAGCAAGGATTTGTCTCTTCCCCTAAAACTACGTATAGTTAAATGCTACATTTTTCCGATCTTGCTGTATGGCGTGGAGGCCTGGACGCTGACGGAGACGCTAACGAGAAAACTAGAAGCATTCGAAATGTGGGTGTACCGACGCATTCTTCGTATATCCTGGACCGAACATGTCACCAACATAGAGGTACTCCAAAGAATCGGAAAGGAGAAAGAAATCGTGAATACAATTAAACAAAGAAAGCTTGAATATCTAGGCCACATATTGAGACACGATAAGTACCGTCTGCTACAATTGATTGTCCAGGGAAAAATAGACAGTAAGCGAGGGCCAGGCAGGAGAAGACACTCGTGGCTCCAAAATCTGCGGAAGTGGTTCGGGCTCACATCGGTCGAACTATTCAGAAGCGCCGCAAACAAGATCAAAATTGCCATGTTAATAGCCAACGTTCGCAATGGACAGGGCACTTGAAGAAGAAGAAGATATATATATATATATATATATATATATATATATATATATATATATATATATATATATACGTATATATATATATATATATATATATATATATTATATATATATATAACGCATCAACAACGCAGAGTCATTAGCGTATTCAGATTAATCTGACAGTTAATACAATTAGCGTATATACATTAGTTTACAATAATAATAATAACACATTGGAATATTTGCATATGCTGATTTACTGTGCAGCAACAGCAATTGCTAATGTTATGGGCATTAAGATCAGAAAACGACGGGGTACCAACATCGGAAGGACTGGTAACAGAATAGCGCCCTGCGAAAAACGACTGCTGAAGAAGATCGAATTACTGCGTAGGGACATTGGACAAATAACAGAGTACATAAGAGGAGTAAGAAGTAGAAAAATCATCAAAAGAGCTGAAGAAATATTGTTTAACACTCTAAGATACTCACGATATGATCCAGAAAACAACACACCTCAACAATGCCTGGACACATTAAAACAAAATCTGTTTACTCAGGCCGCCTGAGGAGATACAAAGTTAGTAACAACCGGAAATGCGACAATATACTTTTTGAGCAATCCGAGAAAACTTTCTATAGGAAACTTAATTCCACTGTAGAAAACGCAAATAAATACCTTGGAGCATGGATCACAGAAGATACTGATCAGACAAAAGAAATAAGATGCCGCATTGAAATTGCGCGGTCAACTTTTAATAGAATGAGAAAACTTTTTTGTAATCGCGATATCAATATATCGCTCCGGATAAGAATGCTTCGATGTTATATTTTCTCTACCCTTTTGTATGGAGTTGAAGCTTGGACACTTAAAAAATCCAACATTAAAAACCTAGAAGCATTCGAAATATGGTGTTACCGACGCATTTTGAAAATATCATGGATGGATCGCAAAACAAACGAACAAGTTCTCGAACAACTAGGAAAACAATGCGAAGTTTTAAATTCCATAAAGATCAGGAAATTGGAATACTTGGGGCACATCATGAGAGGTGAAAAGTACGAACTACTAAGGAATATAATGCAGGGTAAAATCAAAGGTAGAAGAAGCATAGGAAGACGTAAAATCTCGTGGCTACGCAATCTCCGTGAGTGGTTTGGATGCAGTTCAATTGAACTATTTAGGCGAGTAACCAATAAAATTATAATTGCCAGAATGATTTCCAATCTCCGATAGGAGTGGAACTTGAAGAAGAAGAAGAAGCCAAGAAGAAATTCATGAGTTTTGGGGAAACCAACTTTCGACGCCAGCTACCCATAACAACAATGCTGGATGGATTGAAGACACCACAAACAAATGTCAACACTACAGGAATATTCCTTATGAACCTTTCACCACTGAAGAAGTCTCGAACATTATCAAAGAGCTTCATAACTGGAAATCTCCTGGACCGGACGGAGTTCAAAACTTCTGGCTAAAGAAGTTTTGGAGTGTTCATGAGCTTTTAACAGTATTTATTAATAATATTATTTCTAATTCACAGGAAATACCATCATTCCTTACTCAGGGATCCACTTATCTAATACCGAAGGATCAAAATAGCACCCAAGATCTAGCCAAGTAGCGCCCAATTACTTGTCTTCCAACTTTGTACAAATTGGTCACATCCTGTGTGGCCCGGCGTATCTACCAACACTGTGCTCTGAACAATATCATAGAGCCCCAACAGAAAGGATGCGCTAAGGGCTCCATGGGATGCAAAGAACAACTTATTATCGACTCAGTCATTTCTAACCAGGCATACACCAAAAAAAGAAACCTTTTTGCTGCCTTCATTGACTACAAGAAGGCTTTTGATTAAGTGCCGCATAAATGGCTTATAGATATATTGAAAATATATAAAGTCGATGATAATCTCGTGACCTTTTTGAAGCAAATAATGGCAGAGTGGAAGACTAAAATTCACCTTCAAATACCTGGTGAAATTAATATCGAAACTAAAGATATCCCTATTAACCGGGGCCTTTTCCAGGGGGACTCGTTGAGTCCACTTTGGTTCTGCCTAGCGATGAACCCACTATCTTAGCTGCTGAACTCTACTGACTCAGGATTTAGCATCAAAAATAACAACACTGTTGTAGCGAAGCTTAATCATCTGTTGTATATGGATAATTTAAAATTAATGGCTTCCACTCGAAACCACCTAGATGAGATGCTAAAAACTGTAGAAAATTTCTCAAATGATATCAGTATGCATTTTGGACTAGACAAGTGCCGTATACTAAATATAGTCAGAGGAAAGGTTCAGTCCGGAGGTTTCGATATGCAAGATGTCCAAAACATCGAGTCAATGGGTGAAAATGATATGTACAAATATCTCGGAGTAAAACAAGCGCGGAAAACTGACCATAAACAAATGAAAACGGAACTAACTTCGGAGTTCGTGCAAAGAGTAAGACAACTAAATAGGTCATATCTTAATAGTAAAAATTTGTTTAAGGCATTAAATACGTACGCCTGTTCCGCGCTGAGCTACTCATTTGGTATTATAAAGTGGTCAAAAACGGATATAGAGGGTTTTCAGCGGAAAGTAAGAACACTTCGCACAAAGGCTCAAAAACATCATCCACGTAGTGCAGTAGAGAGAACTACATTACCGCGGTATCAGGGGGGAAGAGGACTTATGGATATAGGTGAGCAATTAGATAAACAAATTGCTAATTTAAGATCTTATTTTCAGGTACAGGCTGAGACATCTACTTTACATCGAGCAATTTGCGCAGTAGATGATACGACGCCGCTTAAACTAAGGGAACAAGAAATGCGGATAAACCACTTGACTCAGCAAGAAAAAATGCGCATCTGGATGAGTAAACCTCTGCATGGGCGACATCTCAATGAGATCAACCAAGAATATGTCGACAATACAGCGTCGAACTATTGGTTGACATCCGGAAAGATGTTTCCGAGACTGAGGGTTTCCTACTTGCCATTCAGGATCAGGTAATTCCAACTAAAAATTACCTGAAATATAGTGAATAAAATTACCAGGCAAACAACACTTATTGATGTGGCGATACCTAACACTAACAATTTGCGTGTTAAATACAACGAAAAGATCGTCAAGTATAGAGATCTGGAAATACAAATCAAGAGACAATGGAGAATGGAAAAGTACCAGACAGTACCTATTGTTTTATCTACTACTGGTGTTATTCCCAAAAACTTTCTAGCGAACATAAAACAGCTGGGTCTAAATGAACATCTTTATAAGGTCATGCAGAAAGCTGTACTCCTCGCGACGTCCAGATGTGTACGAAAATTTCTGGGAGATACTCCAACATACCAAGTCACCTAAGGCTCGATAACATGGAAAGAGTCCCACCAGAGCTCAATCCTTTTGATACCGTAGGTATCTGGGATGAGTGAATTTTCCCCTTAGAGGGAGTGTAAGCCGTATGGCTAAATCTGGGATATGTATGTGTATTATTATGTATGTTTTAGATCTTTTAGAGAAGTTGACAGTCTTTAAGATAAGAAAATATTTTTTGGGTATCTGTATTTTCTTCTAGGGCATCTAGGCCTAACAGTTGGGTATGCTATATTTGAGTCTTTCACTGTTATACACTGTATTTGGGACATTGTATTAAAAAATGTTTTACCGTTAGAACACTGTTGCATACTTCACACATTGGTTTATTTTTGCGCTGTCATAAATAGTCATGAATTTTAGAAATCTGTTGAAAATTCATCAAACCTATTTGTGAAAATACGCAAATCAATTACTGTACATATTGGTATAGCTGCAAAGGTATTTAAAAGACCTTTTAAACAATATATGTACACTTCAGCACACTCACATAAATGACGTCAAAAATAAAAAGGTATTCTTACAAAAAATCGACCGGTTTCAGGTTTTTTCTTAAAGTCGCTCGCCGGCTTACGAAATAATGAATTTATTCTTTTCATTTGCGCTATACTGTATACATAAGAAAAATTAATAAGGATGTAAAGAGTAGATACAGAAAAAAGCTAGAAGGAATTGGTAAAGACCTTTTTCGTGCAGTGCGACAGTATAGACCAAATAAAAAAATGACCTTCTGTTATATATAGGTAAGTATTAAGGAAGTGTTTTTCTTCTTTTATTTTTAAATATATTCAATACTTCATTCGCATCCATTTTTATCCCATATAAATGTTCATGAGAGCCAAGCCATTCAGTCGGTTTTCACTAGTGTTGCACAAGTAGTTTTTAAAATTTTTGTTGGGCCTGAAAAAATCATTTCTTGGGTAGCAATAGAAACAGCTTTGGTAGCTAATATTTGCAAAAATCTAGGTAAGAGAGGTGAAATTTAAGGCCGCTTTCCACACTTTTAGTTCTGCTTTGATGACAGACGTACTTTAATCGGGGCAACACTGCCGAATACATACAAAATGCCCCTTTAATTTTACAACCGTAAAATTTGACGTTAACACACACACAACTGCCTTCCGAGGATATGTGACATAAGCTGTCTATCACCATTTTTTTCGAACACAATACCTTTCCTCCTTTATAGAGATAGAGTTACTCTTCGTCAACTTTATGTCTCAAAAGTTGCAAAGCATTAATAATATTATCCACGCTGAATACTGATATTTCAGTTGACACTAAATTATTCGTGATTGCACCTACTTTAGTAAAGGCATGCTTAATTGCATGCATTTGCTTTACTAGCGACAATGTTTAGCTCAAGATTTTTTAAAGAATCAGTAGTTACATAGCAAAATTCTCAAATCAAATAGTAAAATAGTGTGAAATATTTAGATAGCTAAAATAGTAATTACTTTAAAAATATCTTTTAAATAGTAATTATTTTAAAATGCCACAAAAAATAGCTTCAGAAAAATATTTAGATGGCTTGTTGTGATGTTTCTTGATTGGGTCTAGATTGGAGTTCTTCGAGAGCATTTAGATGGCTAAAATAGTAATTACTTTAAAAATATCTTTTAAATAGTAGTTATTTAAAAATGCCACAAAAAAAAAGCTTCAGAACAATATTTAGATGGTTTGTTGCGGTGTTTCTTGATTGGGGCTAGATTGGAGTTCTTCGAAAACATGCACAATCGCTCTTTTGTCAATTACTTTATTTTGGATTTGTGGGCTTATTTAAATGGCATTTTTCTGAGAAGCGTCCAAATGCTCAGAAATATCTTCATCCCTAGATTCGGCTGCGTACCGCCACAGTGCTCAAAAATTACCATAATTCTGAAATGGTTGTTCAGACTTTGGTGTAATATGGATCCGTCCCGTATCAGTTTTACGTCTTAAAAAGGTACGTTTGTTTGCCACAAATAATTATTCCCATTATGATAGGAACTAGTTTCTTTCCGCTTTCCTGCGACTGTCTCTTTCTTTCAGAAGACAACTGCTCATCGAATTAAAATGATTGAGAAGACATTACTTTTAGGTAGTTACTGCGAGTTTCAAATTTTGTTTGTAATGTCCTGATTTTGCATGAGTTTTAACTATTTTTAGTGCATTTTTCTCTTTTCTTTTTTCTTTCGGGGGAACCTGTAACCCCTAGAGAGCGCGTCCCCAAGGTGGCGGATAGGAGCATGTTCTCACCAGCCTAGTGCTGGCGGATAGGTAGGAAATAAAATACTACTCGCGGACCAACAGGTAGGGCGGAGGATGCTCTAAAGCTGTAGAGAAAGCAAATCCTCTAGGAGAAGGAATACTCCAAAATCAAACCCTGGTCCTCCAGGTCGGGGGTTGAGGCATCGGGTTAACTCCCCGTTACTCGGAAAAATTCAAACTGTTAAAAAACCTAGCGAAACGCCTCGGAATCGATGGATTATATCACGACGACACATGCTACGGAAAAGGATATTGAATATTGGAACTTGGAACGTACAAGGGTTTAAACAGAAAATAAATGAAGTAATACATGAAATAAATAGACTGAACATAGACATCGCAGTGATTACCGAAACAAAACGAAAAGATCAAGGCTCAGAAAATATCGGAGAATATGATTACTTCTACAGCGGGGTACCAAAGCAGAAAAGAGCCCAACAAGGCGTAGGTATACTTATACGCAAGAAACTAAGGAGATTCATAACTGCTTGGGAAGCCATCAACGAAAGGCTCATAAAAATGAATCTAACTATCAAAGGAAAAAAGATTACAATTATTGGAGTATATGCAGTAAACGATGATGCACTGGTGAATATTAAAGACGACATTTTTGAAAAGCTACATTCAGAAATTGCAAATATCGGCAGATCAAGAGAAATTATAATCTTGGGGGACCTAAACAGTAGAACAGGCAAGAAACAACACAACAAAGTCATAGGCCAATATGGTGAAGAGGCTATAAATGACAACGGTACTAGACTAATAGCCTTATGCGAACAAAATGATATGAAAATCACAAATGGATTCTTTCAACACCGAGATATCCATAAATATACATGGACACAAAATACCCGAGGGCTGAAATCAATCATAGACTATACAATCATAAGACAAAAGACTAAATTGATTGTACAGGATGTGCGGGTATATAGAGGAGCCACTTGGGGCAGTGACCACCATCTATTAAAAACAAAGCTCACAATAGGAATAGATAGAGCAAGAGATTCAAAAGAAGCTGCAGAGGAAATAGAAAAACTAACAGAAAAGAAATACAACTTAAACAGCTTATAACAAGAAAGCGTGAGGGATTTATACAGGAGTAGACTAGATAAAAAGTTAGAAACCATGCAATGTACCAGCAATGAAGAGCATTATCATTATATAAAAACATGTCTTCAGGAAGCAGCAACAGAGGCTCTCGGACTCCAAGTAAAAAACCACAGAAAAACTTCGTATTAGTGGGACGAAGAAATAGAACAAGAGATTAAAAATAAAAGAGAGAAGTATAAAAAATTTCTGAACACAAGGACCGACGCTGATAAGGTAGAATACAAGAGGACCCAAGCTAAAGTGCGAAAAATGATATGCCAAAAGAAGAATGAGGCTTGGGAGCAAAAGTGTAACATGATTAACACACATTTAGGAGGACGGAGAAGTACAGACAGTTGGAAAGTATTAAAATCGCTACGGCAGGAAAAGAAAAGAGATATAATATCATCAATCACACCGGATCAATGGGACGAATATTTTAAAAAACTCCTAAATGAGGACAGAGCGGAATTTTTAAATAACAGTGATACCAGCAACGTAAATATCTTAGCCTCACCATTACGAATAACAACAAAAGAAGTAGAATAAGTATGTAAGTCTTTAAAAAATAACAAAGCACCAGGAAACATACCAACTGAACTAATAAAATATGGCACAACAAAATTATATGAAAACCTGGCTAAACTTTTTCAAAGATACATCAACGGAGCGGAAATCCCAGAAGAATGGAAGACATCATGGATATCCACCATACATAAAAAAGGCAGACGGGATCGATGTGACAACTACAGAGGCATCGCTGTAACGAACTCGATCAGCCGAATATACGGAAAACTGATTAAAAATAAAATCGAAAACGAATATAAAGATATAGAAGCTGAAGAACAGGCAGGATTCCGTCCAGGGAGATCAACGGTAGACCATCTGTTTTGTATTACACAGATTATTGAGAAGAAACTGGCCGTCAACCAGGAGGTGCATCTGTTATATGTGGACTTGAGAAAAGCGTATGATAGCATCCCTCAAAACAAATTATGGGAAGCATTAGAGAAAACCAATATAAGCGCAAATTTAATAACAGCGACGAAACAATTGTATACCAAAACTGCAGCAAGGGTGAAAGTTGGAAGCGGACTATCGAGAGGATTCCAAATTAGCAAAGGACTAAAACAAGGGTGCTGCCTTTCACCGACATTATTTAAGATCTACCTCGAACAAACTCTAAAACTTTGGAAACGCAAATGCAAAAACATGGGATTACCGATCAACAACAATACAATATACACTTTGTCATTTGCAGACGACAAACTTGTACTAGCGCAAGACTACGATGATATAGAATATATGACAAGGAAATTAATAGAGGAGTACAAAAAAGGTGGTTTGGAAATAAACATAAAAAAGACCGAATATATGTGTATCGGTGGGACACAGCACGACCTTACACTGGGGAATGGCGAAATTATTAAACATTGCGACGCATATAAATACCTGGGTATGACCATCACACAAGAAGGAAACGTAGACCGGACGATAGAAGAAAGAAACAACCAGGAAAGAAAAGCAATTATCCTTCTCAATAGCATACTGTGGGACCAGGCAATATCAAACAACAACAAACATAGAATATACAATACAATTGTTAAGAGTATAATCACTTACAGCAGTGAAGTATGGCAAATAAAAGAAAGATACAAGAGAAAACTTGAAGCAACAGAAATGGATTTCTGGAGGCGCTCAGCAGGAAAATCAAGATTAGAAAGGGTAACCAACAACAGAATTAGGGAAATAATGAATGTGAAACACACAATAGTAGATGACATTAGTACCAAACAGCTTAGATGGTATGGACACGTACAAAGAATGTCCGAAGAACGACTCCCGAAACAAATCCTAACGTGGACCCTCATGGTAGACGAAAAAGAGGAAGACCCCGCCTTAGTTGGAGAGAAGGCATAAATCGAAGTATGAGAGAAAGAGAATTAGATGAAGACCTTTGGATGGGCCGAAGTGAATGGCAACTAGGCATCGGAAGACGAAGGAGAACGTTTTAAAACCGATATATATATATATATATATATATATATATATATATATATATATATATATATATATAGTGCATTTTTCTACTTGCAAAAAGAGTCGAAGACACTTGAGGAATTTTATACCGACTTTGAAGAGTAAGACACTAAAATCGAGGAAAAGTATTCAAAAGATGATAAACGTTTTACATCTAAATTTATTACGAGTAAGTACAAAAAGTACAAAAAACTCAAAGATATACGAGCAAGGAAAAAAGACGTTAGAGGAATTTATTAAAAATTCAAGTCTTCGACAAAAATTAAGGAGATGGAAAGTAGGATGGAAAGGCTGCATTTATTGGAAGACGATGAAGATAAAAAAGATATGCAAGTAGATTTAAAAGAAGAGGCACAAAAAATAGATGCTTTAATAATGGAAATAACTCTGAACATTGTCTCAAGTAAAGATACCCATATTTGAGGGAAAATATGAATCATGGGTAATATTCCATGATTTGTTTAAACGTTTGATACACGATTAACTCTTCATTCTTAATTCTTAACAATAAAAATAATCTACTCCCGTTATTTTCCAGCTATGTAACTCACGTGTGTTTGTATAATATTTCATATTTCATAATATTGATATTTCAATATCATAAACAAACAATCGTAATGTTATTAAAAGGATTTTAAACTGAATTAGGTTACTTAGATCTGATGCTTAATTAAATCCCGTTACATCCTTATCTCACAGAAGAAAAATTTTCTGAGTGCTGTTCGTTTTCAATCAATTATATAGAAATATCTCCCCAAATAATTATAGATCCTCCTCGGTAAGCAACTGTTTCGGTTATAGCGCATGCAGCAAACCTTTCATTTTGACGTCTATAGACACGTTGGCATCCATCTGGACCTTTTACAGCTATTCTGCTCTCATCTGAGAACAGTATATTCTTCCATTCCGCCATAGTCCAGTTAGCATATTCTCGCGCAAAATGAAGTCTAGCCTTGCGGTGTTATGGGAGTAGTTATGGTGCGCGAGCTGGACCAAAAGCCCTGAAGTTTATTTCTGACAGTCTTCTTCTAATCGTTTGTCTATTCATACCAACGTTTCTCCCCTCAAGAAGAGACGTACGAGCTTCAGGAGTGGTGCAAAAGCGATTTCTCAATACTTTCGTGACAATCAAGCGGTCATCTCGAACTGAAGTGCATTGTTTTCGGCATTGTCCTGGCCTGCGGTTATACGATCCTGTCTCCCAAAATCGTCTGATGGCATTTTGCGCCGTAGTATTGGGTACATCGAGTATATCAGCGATATGACGTTGACTATAACCAGCATCATCTAAAGCCACTGCCCTAGCAACATCAGTTGGAACGAGTGGCATTTTTAAAATCACAAACAATAAATAAGCACTAAAATTTCAGCTTAAACACTATTCGCTTACAATGATATAAAATTACAATTTTAATTCTTAATTTTAATTGCAAATTTAATTTTAATTACAAATTGTTCAAGAATTGTTATTAACACGGAAACAGATTTGCAACAATGTCGTACAACGACTATATGTCAAAAATCCTTCGTTGACACAAATTTAGGAAACAAAATGTCACATAAAATGTAAAGAAAACAATAATAAAGGTGGTGGGGTTAATTTTGATGATAAGTTAAATAGTATGTATTGCTAACTAGCCATGAAAAACATGGCTAGTTGTTAAACTAACTAACTTTTGTATTATCCAACATAAGCGAATGAATTAAAAAACAAAATGTTGAAAAAACATGAGGCTATAGTTAGGTTTTAATTTCAATATTTTATAAATGCTAGAATATTCCACAGGGTGATGCAAACTTTAAGAAAAAAACACAATGTAATTCGTACATCTGGTATACAATGAAAATTTACCTGTTTAGCAACCATATTATTATAACTTTATATAAAATTACCCATTTTTAAGGTGGCCGGTTAATTTTGGCCCATAGTGTATGTGAAAATCAAAATATACATTTTCATCAAAATATTGATTCAATCCTTCATTTACTATACTCCTATTACAAGTCAAATGTTTATATACAGCAAACAATGCACCATATACTTATATACCTAATTCTGTTTCTCTTTCTGCTCTCTCTTACTTCACCTATAGCATTACATGTGTAATGATTATGCAGATTGACTCACATATAAATTTGTAACGGCGTATGCGTGTATAGAAGTCGAAGAAAGTGTGTTGTAGTCCAGTCTGTAGCAGTCCAGTCCCACTGAACTGCCACACCCGTTTGTTTTCATATATAAATAATTTTGGCATCATGTTCTGTTTAAAAGTAACGGGTTATGATATATTGCACCTACCTATGGTACCTTCGCTCCAATTAAACCAGTTGTGATTTAAAGCTTCTCAATAGGATTTTACCAATAAAATACAATATATATATATATATATATATATATATATATTATATATATATATATATATATATATATATATATTTATATATATATATATATATATATATATATAGTTCAGCTCAACAGGCCTCAAAGGCCCAAGGCTTCAACGGTTTTCTTCCATTTCTTTCTATCTTGTGCTAAGTTTTTCCAATCTTGTACCCGCAGCGACTTCAGATCTTCTTTTGCCGACTCCAGCCATTTTCTTCGGGGGCGGCCTCTTTTTCTTTTTGTACCAGCCTCCGTGTTTATTAATTCATTGGGAACTCTTCCTTCCTTCATTCTTGCTATATGTCCGAGCCATCTTAATCTTTGAATTTTCGCGAGTCTTGTTATTTTTGGTTGTCCATATATTTGCATTATTTCTTCATTCGTTCTTCTTCGCCAGATGTTCCCTCTTTTACACCTTCGTATATCCTTCTAAGAATTTTTCGTTCCCATCTATCTAATTTTACTTCCATATCTTTATTTAGTGTCCAGGTCTCGCTAGCATAGAGTACTGTAGGTCGGATAACTGTTGTATATATTCGTTTTTTTGCTGTTCTGGATATTATCTTCGACCTCAGTATCTTAGTCAGGCTCCCAGCACTCTTACTACCTTTGGCCATTCTTTTTATGATTTCTTGGTTCTCTTCGTTCCTATTTGTTAGTGTCACTCCCAAGTAGTCGAATTGGCTAACAACTTCAAAGTTATATTCTTTACTTGGGCTTTGTACCTTAAAGGACTGTCCTAGATGATTTTCGTTTCCCCTCATCACCATATATTTTGTTTTTTCTTCGTTTATTTCTAAACCATATTCTCTGGCTATTCTCTCTATTCTAGTAAAGATTTCTCTTAATTCTGCAGGTTTCCTTGTTATTAAGGTAACATCATCTGCATATGCTACACATTGATGTCTGTGATGATATATTGTGCCTCTAGTGTAGATGTTACATTCTCGTAAAATCTTCTCTAAGATCAAATTGAAAAAATCTGTTGATAACGGATCACCTTGTCGCAGACCTCTATTGGTGATAAAACTATCCGAAACCCGTCCTTCTAACATGACTTTACTTTTAGTATCATTGAGTATGCATTTAGTCAGTCTTACTATTTTTGGTGGAAATTCAAAATATTCTAGTGCTTCATATACTTTATTTCTTTTTATAGTATCATATGCCATTCTAAAATCAATAAACAGCATGTGTACTGTTAGGTTGAATTCATATGAGCTAGCTAAAATTTGTTTCATTGTAAAAATTTGGTCTAGTTACCGATCTGTTTGCTCTGAAACCTGCTTGATATTCACCTAGACAATTTTCAACTTTTGTTTTAATTTTATTTCTAATTGATATGGCCAGAATCTTTTACACTGTATCTTGTAGAGCTATTCCCCTGTAATTTTTACATTCTGTAACGTCTCCTTTTTTATGCACTGGACATAAGATTGCTTCTTTCCACTGATTGGGTATTTTTTCTTTGATCCACACTTCGCGTATTAACTCAGCGATTTCTTCTTGTACCATTTCGCCACCTTCTTTTAAAAACTCAGCAATGATACCATTTTCACCAGGTGCTTTGTTGTTTTTTAAGTTTTTTATGATCTCTATAATTTCTTCCTTGGTAGGTACTTCTTCATTTACATCTGGGTCCCTTACTTCTTCATGTTGTAGTTGCGTTTGTTCTCTTTCATCTTGGTCGTCCGTACTATAATATGTTCTCAGAAATAATTGGCCCACCTTCTTAATTTTTCATCTGTTCCACCTAACAGATTCCCCTCTTCATCTTTATAATATCTTGATGTGGTTTTGTACTGGGTTCGGTCTCGTTTTATTTCTTGGTAGAAATTCCTGACTTGTTTATGTAAAAAATCTTCTTCAATACGAACTAGTTTCTGCTCTAAACTTGAACGCTTCTTCCTTCTACAGATCTTCTTTGCTTCCGTTTTTTGCGGCATAAGCTTTTTTACTCTCTTCATTATTTCTTATTATGCTATTTATTCTAGCTTTATTTCTGTCACTAATGGCTTTCTTACAATCCTCATCATACCAATCCGTTTGTTTACATTGTCTGTTTCTTGATAATACTGAGTCGGCTGCTTCTTGAATTTTTTCTTCTAGTTGTACCCATCTGCTTTCTATATCATTTACTGTTGTCTGGCTTTTCAGTTTCTCTTCAATTTGCTGCCTGAATTTTTTCCTAACTTCTCCCTCCTGAAGTAGTGCACCGTTATATATTTTAATTTTTTTACAACTAGCTTTATTAATTGTGGGTATTGTTTGCTCCATTTTAATTTTGACCAAAAAGTGGTCCGAATTTGCATCAGCACCTCTGTAACTTCGGCTATCTTTTATGGCTCTCATATGTTTGGCTTCTATTAGGAAATGATCTATTTGGTTTACTGTTTGTCCATTGAAACGCTCAATACTCCGGGAGTATTGGGTTTTTGGAAGTGTAAGACTTCCAAATTCCAGAAGAACTGGAAGAGAGGTGATGAAAATACTAAAAATAGGGCTAAGCTCAGAGGAACAAATTTAAATGGCCAAAGAGACACTAAATCTCAAGTGAGTGTTCGGGCTAGCTTTCAATGCACTGGATTGTGGCTTTAAAGATATAAACAACAATAACAAGAGATAATGAGCTAATGAGACAAGAAAGAAATGAGACCTGGTAATATCAAACGTGATACAACTGAAGAAGGTCACTGGGAATAAATTTATAGAAAGAGAACAATAAGAAGAGAAAAGAGGGCGCCAACTCAACGATAGTTGAGATTTTGAAGTAACAAATGAATCTGGAGATAATACTCTGAAATACAAAAATACTAAATAATAATCTTGTTTTGCTATGTTATATACTGGTTAGTAGAACTGAAATAAAACTCAAAATAGTAACAATAAATATATTTATAAAAAATGTATATAGGTATATGTGTATAAACAATTTACATATAATGCAAAGGCAAATAACAGTGGTAGTGGATGGTGTACACATACAGTGGGACCTAATAGCCCCTCAACAAACGAATAATCACTACCACTGGCCAAATAAAGTATAAAATGTCAGTAAACAACAAGAATAGTCCGTATTATAGCCAAAGTCTTAACACAAAAAGGTAGTAATTTAACTTTAAATAGTTCTACTAATATGAGATACTAATGACAATATTGTAAAGATATCAAACTTGATAAATCTCTATTACAATTATATTAAATTATTACATCTAAAAGTGAGTTGTTCCATACTCATTATATAATATTTAAAAACAAACCACATTAAATTTATGTCCCTCTCAATATCAAATTGTATTATATTAACAAAAATATTATATCCAAAAAAAATGAGTTTGGTCAGTACTCTTGAAATCCTATTTAAAAAACCCAATAAAAACATGTAATATATTTTCTTCTCCCCAATATTTTTAGAATTAGATTATATCAAAAATTAAATTATCACAAAGGTATTTACCTTATCATATGCATATGAAGCGGGTATACTACTAAATAGGAAGTAACAAAAGTTAAACAGTAAAATAGATAGTAACAAAAAAAAATTACACAGTCAAACAACTTATCTTTACAGCCCCATAAGTCCATAGGAAAATTCCTCTTGGCACGGTTACATCAGTTTATGGCTGTAAAGACGAATCCTGGGCACAAAGCCACAACCAGTCACTGGTCTCTGGGTGACAGCAAAATCCACGGGTTTGCTAACTATTCAAGAAATTTAGTTACTTGAGACCTTGAGGGAATATTCTGAAGAGAATATCCTCAAGTGAAGTGACGGAATCTAAAATGATTATTTAATTTAATAAATGTAATTTAATAGGTGTAGCAGCATGGATTGACTGCACCAAAACAAAACATCAAAACATTAGGTATTAGGTTAAGTCAACATCATGTCAAATTTATGAAGTTACTTTCGTAGGCATGGCAAGCTTGCGCCATGAAATAAACATGCGCAGAATACAGAAGGCTGTCCCACATTTGTAGAACCTTTTTATATTCCACCAAAAAAAAGTTAGATAACAGGGAACCAAAAAAACTTAATGATAAGATATGAAATAGATCGGAATTTAAGTTTGACTATATAAAAAAAATGACCTTCTGTTCTTTGCAAGTAAATCAAGGAAATTTTATATTTAAATTATTTCGGAACTCAAAAATAAATCTCTAAAGAAATACTAAATACAATGATAAATTTGATTATATGATAAGGAGATAATACGTATGAAATGATTTACTTACATGGAGCTGCAGCACGCCAAAAAAATCTTCCTTTTTCTGTGGAACTCATAAATGAATATTGATTTTATGAATTACATATTTTTTTTATTCTTGTCCTAGATTTTATTTGCCCCAATTCCGTCACTTTGAACGTGAGAAAAAGACTCACCGGTTGGCGTGTCTGCGTTTACGAGTTCTGACCAAAACTGAAACTTCGCTTCCGCATAAAATCGATCTTCCTTTCAAAGCGATAACAGCGCGTATGGATAACAGTAGCGTAAACGCTACACCATCTGGTGATATCCAGGTACCTTTATGAATTTCTTTGTGATCAAAATAAGTGCTCATAATTCGCATATTGTGTTCGAAAGCAAATTCTATTACTCTTTTTCCATTCAGATTACTATCTCTATGTTTACTTTTTCCCCTGTTATTTGTTTGTATACATCCTCCCTTCCAATCTTGGCATTCAAATCTCCTACAACTATTTTTATGTCATATGATGGTATTTTGTAAAACATATGTTCTATTTGTTCATAAAAGCTATCTTTAACGTCTTCATCTGTATTTTCTGTTGGTGCATGCACATTTATAAAGGTTATTTTTCTATATTTTCCTCTTATTCTTATTTTACATAATCTGCTTGTGACTGCCTCAAAATCTATCATCAGATTGGCAAATGTTTTCTTTATAAAAAATCCCACCCCAAATATACGTTCATTGTCTCCACTGTTGAAAAAACACGTAGTTTCCACATCCATGGTGAAATTTCCTTTTTGTTTAGTTTCTTGTATAGCTGCAATATCTATCTCATATTTCTCTAACGTATCTGATAAGTTCTTTAGTGCCCCTACTTCAAAAGTTCCTCTAACATTCCATTGTCCTATCATCATCCTATTCCGCGCTTTATTCGTTTCCATATTTTCCTGACCACTGTGCCTGTGTAGACTCAGTTTTTTTTCATTTTCTCTAGTTTTTTCGGTACTATGGTTCCATTTCCACCATTCATCGTTTATACATATTTTCTGATAGCCGACTTTTGTTTCATTACCTTTTCCTTTTTCTTCTCTCGCCATATCTCTTAGCTCTTTCTGTAGTTTGGCTTCGGCTTGGGTTAGATCGTTTTCAATGAAATACCGCGTTCCTCTTAATTTGCTCTTATTCTTCATAATACGCTCTTTATCCTTCATTGTATCTACTTTCACTATCGCCACTGGTGGTTTCCTTGAGAGGTTCTTATTTTCTGCACATCTTTTATTTTCACATTCACATTCAATTGACTTGCTATAAAGTTGGTGGCATCTTCCAGTTCCTCATTTTCTTTGAAATCGCGTCCTTTGATCACAATGTTTTGTTTCCGATTTGTTTATCCATCTTTTCGATCCTGCTTTCCAGGAAATTTACCTTTCCGTTCAACTCGCGATTTTCTTTTTTAAATTGCTAATTTCTTCTTGAAAAATCTGCTGGTCTTTTCGTATTCCTTTAACTTCGTTCATAAGAGCGATCATCATTTCTTTCAATTCGGTATTATCGCAATCTTTCTTAGGTGGAGACCTAGTTAACTTTCTGCTTTTCATGAAAGGGTTTTTATCTTAGTCGTTTTCTTTTTTTTCCTCTCTCTTTCTCTTACCATTGTCAGATTCTTCACTATCCCATTGATTTAATCCTCTTCTCGCGGCCATATTGTTAAAAATATTATAAATCTCTTACCTTATTCTGGACAGTGTTTTGACGTTAAAATTCTCACTTACACGCCTATGTATTGTTTTGTAAATAATCACTAATTATTGTCCTTATCGTGAAGGTTCCCCGTACCGCACTACTTGCCTCTTCAACAGATCGGAGCTAGCAGCGCTGATTGTTTATTTAGGTTACTCGTTATGATTTTTAAAAAACTCGATTTAGTTCACAATTTTCTAATGACACTCGATTCACACATACACTATTTCGCAAGAAAAACACTTTGTGGATAAATAAACTCGATATTACCCGAATTTTCGAATTAAATATCGGAGCCGTTTTAAACCACGTCTTTCTCGTTCGTATACCAGTAACGGAGTGAATAAATAAAATAAAATACAATGAGACAGAAAAATCAAATGCAGTAGCATATCAAAAAGGCCTTAGATATATATCTTCGGTTCTAAAAGTTCAATTGTGACGTGCAGTACCTCAAATGACAGGATTTACCAATATAACACAATGAGACAGAAAAATCAAATACAGCAAGATGTCAAAAGTGTCTTAGTTATGTTTATGTATCTTTGGTGCTATTAGTTCAATGATCTAGAAATAAAAACGAGCAACAAGTGAAAAGGGGCTAAGTTAAATATCTTCATTTTTATTGACAAAATCGTGAGGCACAGTAATTCAAATGATAGGAATTATACAATAGAATACAATGAGACAGAAAAATCAAATACAGCTGCATGTCAGTACAGCCTTAGTTATGTATTTTCAGTTCTATAAGTAAAATCGTGACGTCCAGCACATCAAATGACAGGATTCGTCCAATAGAATACACCGAGAAATCAAATATATAATCATCTCAAAAGGATCTTAGTTACGTATCTTCGTTCCTATTGGTTCAATCATACCGGAGAGAGCCTAAAATGATTGAATTTAACGAAAAAAATATGATGGTGGAGACAAATCAAACATGGCGGTATTTAATAATACAGTAAAATGGCAGCAATAAAATGGATTAATGCACAGAGGTGTGTGGCATATAACATAACAGGATTTAACAAATATTATACGATTACATACATCTCTATACATAGGACATTTTTAGGCATAGTCAACTGCTCTACATATGATTAATGAAGTTACAATAGAAGACCGTTATCCACTTTCACAAATTTCAGAATTGTTGGACCAACTTAGAAAATGTCAGTACTTTATAACATTAGATTTGGCGTCCGGATTCCACCAAATTGAAATCGATCCAAAGGATATTCAAAAAACAGCATTTTCAGTTGACAACGGACATTACGAATTTGTTCGTATGCCTTTTAGATTAAGGAATGCTCCTTCCACATTTCAACGAGTAATAGATAACATCCTCTTCGGAATTCAGAACGAAAGATTTTTAGTATATATGAACGACATAATCGTCTATTCAGCCACAATTCACGAGCATATATCACGACTGACAGAAGTATTTAAAAGATTAAGGAAAGCCAACCTAAAGATACAACCAGATAAATGTGAATTCTTAAGAAAAGAAGTCGCATACTTAGGACACCTCGTAACTGAACATGGAGTAAAAACAAATCCTTCCAAGGTATCATGCATACAAATTTTCCCAGAACCCAAGACAACTAAGGAAATAAAATCATTTTTAAGCCTAGTAGGTTACTACCATAGATTTATACCGAATTTTGCCAAAATTTCCAAACCACTGACTAAATTACTTCAAAAAGATGTCCCTTTTGTTTTTAATGCCGAATGTAAGGAAGCATTTAACGATTTCAAAAATATTCTAATGACAGACCCAATTCTGATATATCCAAATTTTGAAGAATCCTTGTTATTCACTACTGACGCTAGTGCTTTAGCAATTGGAGCCGTTTTGTCACTAGGAAAAGATCTACCAATCGCTTATGCCTCACGAACATTATGCAGTGTATCATTATTTATATATATATATATATATATATATATATATATATATATATATATATATATATATATATATATATATATAATATATTATATATATATATTTAAATATCGAGTGATCCAGTTTTATAGATCTCTTGAGTCTGTGTTATTTAATTATAAGTTAGAGAATGTTTTGATTGTGAGAGTTAATAATGTTATAGATCTTAGTATGATTTCTCACAGAAATTTGTCTTTTGATTTGCAAATAGATCTTACATGCAATAAAGCTATGAAATGGCTTGGTCCATATTGTCTTGCCGATGGTCGTCATTCTTCATCCCCGTCTGTTTTGAATTTTTTTATTTTACTTATAAATGGTCCCACGAGTCGGGAAGTGCTATACATCTGGCGCGGCAGTGCGCCCTTACCGCGCTAAGGCTTTGATACTTCGAGAGGTCGCCAGGTATCCCGAAGGGATCGTTTTTTTATGAGCAGACAAACGCTGACCTGGCTTTTTCAATTATCTGTTTTATTATCACAACTGCGTTACTAGTGTCTGTAAACTTTCTAGACTGTCTGTAAAGAGGATGGTGTCGTCATATCTGATGTTATTCAGGCGTTCACCATTTATGAGAATACTCTGCTCGATATGTTCTAAGGCCTGGCTCATGACGTGTTCCGAATAGACGTTAAATATTAGGGGAGAGAGTATGCAGCCCTGTCGTACTCCTCTTTTTATTGCAACTTAATTTGTTAGTTGGTCCTTCACCCGAATGGTTGCTGATTGGTTGTAGTATATGTTCTTGATTATTCGAAGGTCTTTGTTATCCAAATCAGCTGCCTTTAGTATATTTATGAGCTTATCGTGCTTGATTCTGTCGAAAGTTTTCTGGTAGTCGATAAAGAATACATAAGTATCGCAGTTGACGTCTCTGCACCTTTGAAATAATACCTGAACCGCGAACAAGGCTTCTCTTGTACCTAATGCATCCCCGAATCCAAACTTCGTTCGTGAGATCTGTGACTCGCATTTCTGATCAATTCTTCTGTGTATTATCTTTAAAAAGGCCTTAAGAATCTGGCTCATTAGACTGATAATACGCTGCTCTTCGCATTTTTTTGCATTAGGTTGTTTAGGTATAGCAATAAATGTAGATTTTAACCAGCTCTCTGGGACTTTTCCCGAGTCATATATTTTATTGAACGTTGTCGTAAGCCATTTTACTCCTTCGTCTCCCATGATTTTTAGAAATTCTGAATGAAAGTTGTCGGGCCCTGGTGCATTACCTTCTTTGGTTGCTTTAATTGCGGCTTTGACTTCGTCTTGAGTAATTGGTGGTCCTGTATCGTATTCCATAGTTGTCTGGGTGTTATCGCTGTCGTCATCGAATGTCTTCTCAATGTATCTCTTCCATATATTCATTGTTTTTTCAATATCTATTACCGGGTAGCCATGGTCATCAGTCACATGTACTGATCTCTTGGGTTTGTATATTCCTGCGGCCTCTTTTACCTTCTTGTGTAGATTAAACGAGTCGTGCCTACTTTCCAATAATTCTATTTCTCTGCATTGATCTTCAAACCATTTGTTTTTGCTTTCTCTAATAGTTTTTTTTATTTCTTTGTCAATTCACTTATACTCCCACATGTTTCTGTTTTTAGCTCTTCTTCTATTCTCCATCATATTTGGGATTTTATTAGTAATCCACTCTTTCTTTTTAACCGTTGTTGGGCGAAGATGTTTATCTAGGATTGTCTGGTTAATTTGTTGTAGTTTTGCCATTTCGTTATCTGGTTCATTAGCTTTGTCTGTATTTTTTAATTCTTTTTCTACATAGGTTTGTATCTGGTGCCTGGTGTCTTCATTTTTTAATGG
The DNA here is from genome assembly GCA_918026665.1 of Diabrotica balteata. Taxonomy (NCBI): domain Eukaryota; kingdom Metazoa; phylum Arthropoda; class Insecta; order Coleoptera; family Chrysomelidae; genus Diabrotica; species Diabrotica balteata. Next base: position 56,786,527 of record OU898283.1, read on the forward strand.
TCCTAAATCGTATTTTCTTGCTTTTGCACTCTCTATCTTCTTCAGCTTTAGTCTGATGTTAACTACCAGTGGATTATGGTCCGACCAGATAACAGCACCAGGATATGTTTTGGCTGATATTATTGAGTTTCTGAATCTTTTATTCACCATAATGTAATCAATTTGGTTTCTGATGATGTGATGTGAGGTGTCTTGAGGTAATCTCCACGTATATAATCTCCTAGCTGGTAGTTTAAAGAAAGTGTTGGTGATTACCAGTTGTTCTTCCACAGCGAAGGTGATCAGACGATCTCCGCGTTCGTTTCGTTCCCCCAGTCCAAAGGGTCTTACGGTTTCTCCACATCTACCCTTTCCCACTTTGACATTTAAGTCTCCTATAAGCATTTTTATTTTGTTTTTGTGAAGTTTTTTCAGAACACTCATTAGTTCCGAATAGAAAGTTTCGATCTCTTCGTCTGATTTGTCTGCAGTAGGTGCATATACCTGGATTATGTTGATCTTAACAGGGAAGGTGCTAAACTGAATAGGGAGTATTCTCTCTAAAATTGGTACGAAGTTTGTGACGTATTTAGAGATGTTCTTATTCACTATGATACCAACTCCGTTAATATGTAAGTCTACGCTATTTGCGGAGTAATAAATCTGGTGGTCATGTACTGTGCACTGTCCAGATCCAGTCCAGCGCATTTCACTTACACCCATTATATCGATAGCAAGTCTATCCATTTCCTTAATGGCATTGTTTGTCTTGCCCTCCTCGTACATTGTTCTCATATTCCACGTAGCGATCGTAATTGTTGAGCTGTGGAGTTTTAAAGAACAGGGATTTCTTTGGTTGACGACCTGGAAGCACTGTTATCCTTGTTATATCTCTCCCTGCCGGACCTTGGTATCCGAGAACCATGGTCAATAAACTGTGACGTATTAATCCTAATACTTGCTATACTAAGGGACTAGGGATGTTTAATGAGGTAGTTTTCCCTTGCTTTCCTCATTGCAGTGTAGGAGCCATTAAAACTGCTTCAGTCATGCCTTCCAGTTTCCAATGATGAGCCGGTCCAGGATCCATTTCTATACGCCACAACTTGGTACTGAAAACGATTCCAGGAGAACGATTTCCGAAGTGCAAATTGAAACGTCAATAAACGTATTTTTACCTTTAATTGTGGCTTATTTCCAGTTAAATACTAATTAATTTAAAATGCCACAAGAAAATAGCCTCAGAACAATATTTTTTACCTCTTTGATGGCATTCCTTCGTCGCCTTCTGATTCTAGAAAATCTTCGAAATCTTCAAGACCATCACCGTCTTTATCTCCAATATTGTTTCCTGTCTGTATTACTTCTTCATCCACAATTTCATCAGAATCATTATCATTAAATTCTTCGTAGGCTTTTTCCTCCACATTAGAGCATTTTTCTGAGCCGTGACAACTTGAACATAAATTTGTACATTTCAAACCATGTTTTCGGCAACCACATTTTAAATTGTTACATCCAGTTTCACAGCTGCAGCAAATAGTTTTGAGCAGTATTTCAGAGATCAATTCCTTTTCTGTAAATTTGGGCATAATGCCTCGTTGATGTTGTTTCCAGCCCCAATATGTTGCTGTCAGTTCGTTGCCCAGCCATGTTATGAACCTGATAATATGTCCTGTAACAATGTTGTTGTGCTGCACCTTATGTGGGTGGGAGATTTGACAATACGAAAGATTATTTCATTTTTGCCAATTAATATTTTTGAAATCGTAATTGATTCAGCGTTAGCTTATCATTTTTGCACTTATAAATAGATTTGATTAATTGTAATCCATTTTTTGCGATATATTGTTTATTTGCATCTTTGTCATAAGAAATGTCAGCCAAACTTGACAAATTTTTAGCGTCTAATAATGAATTTACGATACTTTTCTTTCCTTTCCCGGCAAATCCAGATTTTATATCGCAACCTGAAAAACAATGCAGAAATGCAATGATATTTTTGCAACATTTATATTTGAAACTATTTGACGTAAAGAATTGATCTTTTACAGTTCCAGAACCTGGTTTAAGAAAATAAATGCCATTATTATTTTCATTTAATTGAATCAAAAGGACCAAAAGATCAATATCTTGACCCACATCAATGACAGTTTTATTTGTCTTATCAAATATAAACATTATTAACTTAATCGTTTGTTAATTATAGTAGAATATTTCAATTTATTATTTTTTATTTCTCAATGTCTTTTGCGTTTTTTGAGAACATTTCCCATAGTAATGTATATTTTTTTATACTATCGAAAAGTAGAGATTTTAACGAACAAAAAGCCTGCCGACTTTTAAAAAAAACTGATATTTTGACGCGAGAATTTTCGATTGAAAATTAGGGTGCTTTATCGATATTAAATTATTATCAGGTAAAAAAATAATATTTTCAATTCCGAAAAAATTACAGTGTATTTGGTACATACTAAGGCAAGTTTTCACCAAATTTCGTAAATTTTTTTTATAAAAGATAAAAATAGAAAAAAAAAGATAGAAATCAAAAACTTAGTTTTGTGAATTTTCCACAAAAATTTGAAGCTGTGTGAAAAAAGTATAAATATAAAAGTTGTAGATCTTTTTGTTACCTACAACTTCGCTAGGTAACCTTTTTCCATAGCACTTGTAGTTTCGCCGAAAATCGCGATAAACCGATTTTACCCTTAAAAGCTCACCCCCTCCCACTTCTCGACCTCGGATGGACTGAAATTTATTTTTTCTTCTATTTTTAGCATATTCTCTTCCTTTTCCAATGGGTTTTATTCTACTAAATTTTTTTTTTACTTTTTACCCTTTTAAAGGCTTCGACACTGGTCTATACTGTTTATAGGGTGATTGTTTTATTGTCTATATTATGAATATCGTACCATAGTTATTGTTTAGGTAAAATTATTCAAAGAATGGTTTATACATTGGTCTGCAAAAATAAAACTTTCTTGCTCAAATATCTGAAATAGATTCAGTTTTTCCCAAAAAACTAAATGAAGAAATTCAAAATGCTGTAGTTGTTCATGAAACTCACCAAGACATAAATAAAGAGGATATTTTGGAAAAATAATAAAATTATTAAATTTTTATTTTTACATACAATCTCGAATATATATTATGCACTGAATATTATTTACCTTTAATATCTAAATTGATTTCTGACTCTTTTAGTTGTATGTAAAAACTTGTACTTGGTGATATGCGAATAGTATTTATTGTAAATTTATAAACATGTTATTTATATCTAATTATCATAAGAAAAACGGCAACTATCTTTTAAGCTTAGTGTATACTTGCTGGTAAGCATTTTCATTTTGTTTTCATCAAAATAAAAGAATTTTAGTAAATTAATGTTGTGTTTTAGTTACTCGCATCATTGTGATAGCTTGTAGATTTTGCTTTTGGTATTTGTACTTTTATGCTGTATTGATACAGTTGGTTTTGTTCTTCCTGGTTGTCGATCATCACAAGAAAAGTAGAGCAAACTTATGCTAGAATGTTACATAATAAATTAAATTTGTTGATTTTCTCACAGAAATCCAGTACTTTTTAGTAAATATTATTTATTGATAACAAATGGGACAAACCCACTGTCAAAATTAAACAAGAATCCAGCATCCAGCATTTTGCATTTTAGTGCCTTATATAGAACCCAAATATATATATATATATATATATATATATATATATATATATATATTTATATATATATATATAAATATATATATATATACATATATATATATATATATATATATATATATAAATATATATATATATATACATATATATATATATATATATATATATATATATATATATATATATATATATATATATATGTGTGTGTATATTTAAACTTATCACTTTAATAAGTTAGAGAATGTTTTGATTGTGAGAGTTAATAATGTTATAGATCTTAGTATGATTTCTCACAGAAATTTGTCTTTTGATTTGCAAATAGATCTTACATGCAATAAAGCTATGAAATGGCTTGGTTTCATTAACAGACATAACAAAGATTTTTGTAGGATTGCCTCTCTAAAAACTTACACTTTTATCTACTCTTAAATTGAAAATTTAACAGTTTTGTTTTCCATTTACTCAAGCATGTATCAAAAAGTTAGGAAAAGTTTAAAGATTTCTGAAATACTGTTCTTTTAAACTGCGTAGGCTATATTCTTATTCTGGTGTAATCAATTTCTTGAATCTAATTTTTTTTCTTACCAGAAGAATTAACTTTGACTTGATCATTATTTTTAAGCTTAATAATCCAATCTCCTGAATTTCTTTAGCTAATTTGTTTCACATATTCTTTCCCGTTCATTGCTCTAGAATTCACTTTTTCATGTTTCCCATCACAGAATTAATTATGGATCAAAATATAGGTGTGGTCCTACTTCTGATGCATGCTAATCAGTTACTTCATTAGATAGATTTGTTTAACTTATACATCAATATCTTTGGGTTCTATATAAGGCACTAAAATGCAAAATGCTGGATGCTGGATTCTTGTTTAATTTTGACAGTGGGTTTGTCCCATTTGTTATCAATAAATAATATTTACTAAAAAGTACTGGATTTCTGTGAGAAAATCAACAAATTTAATTTATTATGTAACATTCTAGCATAAGTTTGCTCTACTTTTCTTGTGATGATCGACAACCAGGAAGAACAAAACCAACTGTATCAATACAGCATAAAAGTACAAATACCAAAAGCAAAATCTACAAGCTATGACAATGATGCGAGTAACTAAAACACAACATTAATTTACTAAAGTTCTTTTATTGTGATGAAAACAAAATGAAAATGCTTCCCAGACAAGTATACACTAAGCTTAAAAGATAGTTGCCGTTTTTCTTATGATAATTAGATATAAATAACATGTTTATAAATTTACAATAAATACTATTCGCATATCACCAAGTACAAGTTATTACATACAACTAAAAGAGTCAGAAATCAATTTAGATATTAAAGGTAAATAATATTCAGTGCATAATATATATTCGAGATTGTATGTAAAAATAAAAATTTAATAATTTTATTATTTTTCCAAAATATCCTCTTTATTTATGTCTTGGTGAGTTTCATGAACAACTACAGCATTTTGAATTTCTTCATTTAGTTTTTTTGGCAAAAACTGAATCTATTTCAGATATTTAGCAAGAAAGTTTTATTTTTGCAGACCAATGTATAAACCATTCTTTGAATAATTTTACCTAAACAATAACTATGGTACGATATTCATAATATAGACAATAAATCAATCACCCTATAAACAGTATAGACCAGTGTCGAAGCCTTTAAAAAGGGTAAAAAGTAAAAAAAAATTATAGTAGAATAAAACCCATTGGAAAAGGAAGAGAATATGCTAAAAATTAAAGAAAAAATAAATTTCACTCCATCCGAGGTCGAGAAGTGGGAGGGGGTGAGCTTTTAAGGGTAAAATCGGTTTATCGCGATTTTCGGCGAAACTACAAGTGCTATGGAAAAAGGTTACATAGCAAAGTTGTAGGTAACAAAAAGATCTACAACTTTTGTATGTATACTTTTTTCACATAACTTCAAATTTTTGTGGAAAATTCACAAAACTAAGTTTTTGATTTTTATCTTTTTTTTCTATTTTTATCTTTTATATATAAAAAAAAATTACGAAATTTGGTGAAAACTTGCCTTAGTATGTACCAAATACACTGTAATTTTTTCGGAATTGAAAATATTATTTTTTTACCTGATAATAATTTAATATCGATAAAGCACCCTAATTTTCAATCGAAAATTCTCGCGTCAAAATATCAGTTTTTTTTAAAAGTCGGCAGGCTTTTTGTTCGTTAAAATCTCTACTTTCCGATAGTGTAATAGTATATTACATAACGAGAGTTGTAAGAAGCTTATTACTTGCGAGTAAAAAAGTTGCGTGCGAGCCGCGTAGCGGCGAGCGCAGTAATTTTACAAGCATGTAATAAGCTGTAGCGTTTTTTTTATTTAAAGTGTATAGAAAAGATTTCTGTGTTACGCTCCTGTTGTTTTTACCAAAGAAAACAATCGAAATAATATTTCAAGTTTTTTTGACGAGATTTTTAAATGCGTATATTTCTACCGATTCAAAAGTAAATATAGATGTTTTTTTGTCTGTGTTTAGATTCAAATATCGAACCTTTTGTTATAAGCCAGGTAAAACTCAAGTTTAAAATACGCACGTATTTTGTTAATTTGTATTATGTAAATTTATGATGCCCCCTGATAAAAAAAAGGTTTTATTTGTTTTCTTCGTTAAAAACGCAATAAATCATGAATTCCCCTAATATTAAAGTTGTTTTTCGTTATTAGTCGAGGGTCAAAAAAAGAATATTTGTTTGTTTAGGCAATAAAGGAACATTTAAAATTTTTTTTTGTCGATACGAGCGAGGGGATATTGTTTTGGTTCTTGAGTTTGTGGGGACAGGTTAGCTGCAAGACGGAAGGGAAATTTTTGGCGAGTTTCTTGTAAAATGTAACGAAGCAAGAGAGTCGAGATTTAGTTCCAACAGGGCAGACATGTGACAATAGAGTCGACTTTTAAGTTCCAAGCGGGGCAGACATGTGACAATGGAGTAAAAGATTTGAAACGGGTCGAGATTTAGATTCCAAGCGGGGCAGACATGTGATAAAGGTCGAGATTTAAGTTCCAAGCGGGGCAGACATGTGGGAATGGAGTAAAAGATTTGAGAGGAAGTGATGAAGAACTTCTCGAAGAAAAAAGTCGACAAATTTTGTTAGTTAGAGGAACAATTACCCTCTGTAATAAGACAGGTTTTGAAAAGGGTAACTACTAAATATTTAAAGAAGTATGATATAGGATGTCCCCGTAGTCGGCTCGATTCTTCCACCAAGTTCCTGTTCCTATCGTTTTGTCCTGGAGTGTAGAACTAGTTCCTGATGGTTGCTGCCTTCCAGTTTTGAAAGTTTTGTCCGAGTAGCTTCCCCAGAGATGCAAAGTTTCAAAGTGTTTGTATAAAAAAAAAACATTAAGGTAACAATTCAATATATTAATTTTTCAAAGTAAAGACAGATATTTTTTGGCTAAAGTAATAATTGCTTTCATTCTTTGTCATCAAAATTAAATGTGATACCTGACAGCAAGTTTAATTTGTTTTTTTTGTTATGACAATTTTAATTTGATAATTATGTAGAAACGATATTTCATATATAAGTTTAAATTTATATGTTTTCATTAAGAAGGATCCTTAATTTTTGATAATCTAATTGGCCATAATATAGTAAACAAAGAACATGTAAGTTTTTGTTATTTGTATTATGTTATATGATATGTTTCTTTTATAATATGTATTTTTGATCTGTTTTGTTTGAGACAAAAATAAATGTTTAATTTGTTTCTCTGATCTGTTTTGAGTTTTATTTGAAAAAGATATTTTTTTTCTATATTTTTGATGTTATACAATTATTTCCCTAGTTACAACTAGTGGTTGTAATAGGTATAATTGGGCACCTCAAGTGGCGCCCTATATTAAATTTCTTGAGGTGTTTCCGTTTATTTTCATTCTGTTTGTCCCAAGAGATTTGTATAAGTACCCCTTTATTTCTTTTTTTTGTAGTTGCCCAATCTAACCCCCAATATCTTCAACTTATCCACGACCCAGCTCTCCAACAACCAACTGAGTGTCCGTAAGCACTTGTTTCGATTATTTTGTTTGCCCAATCTTGTCTCCCATATTCTTACCCTGTGGTAAGCAAAATAGTCGTTACAAAGCTTACAACTCAAGTTGTGTATTATACTTTTTCTACGATTATTTTCGTTTATAAATATAAAAATTAAATTACCACTATATTTACACTGACAGGATAATATTTTTTAATCTGTCAAAATAACGTCTGTTAATTCGTTTCCATGGTAACTCGACCAACTGACTTACGAAGCTTACGTGATATTACACATTTTTATAAAACTGAAGCGTATTTTTTTTTATTACATGCTAGTCATTACGTGTCAGTGTCTGTTATGATGCATTTACTTAGCATCCAAATAGTAGGTAATATACAATTTACTAGTAAGAGAGTAGAAAATAGTATATTACATAACGAGAGTTGTAAGAAGCTTATTACATGCGAGTAAAAAAGTTGCGCGCGAGCCGCGTAGCGGCGAGCGCAGTAATTTTACAAGCATGTAATAAGCTTACAACTCAAGTTGTGTACTATACTTTTTCTACCATTATTTTTGTTTATAAAAATAAAAATTAAATTACCACTTCATTTACACTGACAGATTAATAATTTTTAACCTGTCAAAACAACGCCTGTTAATTTGTTTCCATGGTAACTCGACCAACTGACTTACAAGGCTTATGTGATATTACACATTTTTATAGAACTGAAGCGTAATTTTTTTTATTACGTGCTAGTCATTACGTGTCAGTATCTGTTATGATGCATTTACTTAGCATCCAAATAGTAGATAATATACAATTTACTAGTAAGAGAGTAGAAAATAGTATATTACATAACGAGAGTTGTAAGAAGCTTATTACATGCGAGTAAAAAAGTTGCGCGCGAGCCGCGTAGCGGCGAGCCCTTATTGCAGACTACTAAAGGTCTTGCAGGTATTTCGATTGATGATTCAGAAGAGCCCAAAGAACAAGTTCATGTGGTGAATAATCAAACCAAGCAAGATAGAAGTGGAGTTGGTAACAGACAGGACAGAGAAAATTCTGTATCTAGGAGACCCAAGCCCAAATATAAGTATGAGAATAATAGACCCAGTCCACTAGAAAATACTGAAATTAGAAATCAGTCTTTTTCGTCCCCACCCCCAATGATGCAATCTTTTTCGTCCCCACCTTCATTAATGCAGTCAGCCCCTTATCAAGCTCCAAGAAATCCGAAAAAGATTATTTGTTTCAATTGTAATAGACCAGGTCATATTTCCCGTGATTGTAGAAGCAAGTCAGTATCTTGTTGGCGTTGTGGTCATAAAGGTGTGATCACATCTTCTTGTCCTAAGTGTTGTATTTCGAATAGGTCTAAGACCAATAGACCTTACAGGTCATCGGTGAACCCAATTTTTGAAAAGAAAGGTTTTGATAGTCGTCCTCATGTTAGTATTTCCATTTTCTCTAAAAACTTTGTAGTTCTTTTGGACAGTGGTTGCTCTACATCTGTTGTAGGTGCCGCTGGAGTTGAATTTCTAAATTCCCAAGAAATTAAGTATAATCCCACATCTACTAAGCATGTCCGCTTAGCAGATGGTTCCAATAAATCAATTGTTGGTACCATTGATCTTCCAGTAGAGGCTGATGGTGTTTGTCATACAGTTAAATTTTTTGTTGTACCTTCTGTCCCTTACAGTTTCATTTTGGGAAATGATTTTATGCGTCAATTCTCACTGTTATTAAACTTTGAGGATAGGACATGGCATTCTTCCCGAAGGAGAAGTAAAACAGAAACTACCCAAAAGATTAATTGTTTAGAAGTTGATGTAGATAGAATAGACCCTTGGTTCGATAATTTGAGATCAAAGATAATCCGATCCCCCCTTGATTTTCCACAGTGGAAGGTGGAGAATGATTTTGTTTATAAGTTTGCCCCTACCAAAAATTCTTTTAAGACTAATGATGTAGAGTGGAAAATTCTTGTGCCCAAACCACAAAGGTTTGAAGTTATGAAGTCTTGTCATGAGCCACCTACGTGTGCTCACTTTGGATTTTCCAAAACTTTGTCCCGTATTCAGGAAAGATATTATTGGCCCCAGATGCGTGTTGATGTGCTTAAGTTTGTCAGGTCATGTAAAGTTTGTGGTGCTCAGAAGACACCAAATTATGCTCCATTAGGTAAAATGGGTAAGCAGAGAGAGGCCAAGTTTCCTTGGCAAATAGTTGCAATAGATCTGATAGGTCCCTTTGTTCGTTCAAAGAAAGGTTATACGTGGTTATTAGTAGTTGCTGATTGGTTTAGTAAATATACTTTAGTCCAACCTTTGAGAAAGGCCACGGCTAAGAATATTGTTGAGTTTTTGGAAAATGATGTTTTCCTAATGTTTGGTGTTCCTCAATATGTGATTTGTGATAATGCCTCAAATCTGAACAATCCTCTCTTAATTGAGCTCTGTAATAGGTATAACGTTCAGAAAGTATGGTTTAGCCCAGTATATGCACCTCAGTGTAATTTTGTGGAGAGGAACAATAGAACCATTGGTACAGCAATACGTACGTATGTTAAAGACCACGTAGATTGGGACAAGAATTTAGCAAAGATCAGACAAGCTATTAACACTGCAAAGCATGAAGTGACTGGATATACTCCAGCTTTCCTGAATTATGGCCGTCATGTTCCTTTAAGTGGAAACTATTATGGTGTTGATCATAAGGATCAACAGAATCAAGATATCGAGATAATTCCAGGTGACCGTAACATGTATGCTTCAGAAGTCAAAGGTTTAGATAAAGTTTTTGAAAAGGTTAAGGCTAATCTTCGAAAAGGATATGAACGTAACGCTAGGAGTTACAACTTACGTAGAAGAGAAGTCCAATTTCAAGTGGGTGATAGAGTTTGGAAAAGAAATAAGGTTTTGTCTTGTGCTGTCAACAAGTTTATGTCCAAACTAGCACCGAAGTATATTGAAGCAACTATCAAGGAAAAATTGTCACCAGTGGTTTATCGTTTGTCAGATTTAAATGGTTCGGATCTTGGTAAGTGGCACATTAAGGATTTAAAGCCTTTTGTGTTAGATGAGGACAATATGTCATCTTTAAGTAATTAGTTCATCCTATCCCATGTCTGTATTTTCGAGTTTGTATGTTGATTTGATTTCATCCCTTTGGAATATTGTTTCACTTTTGATAATTTTAGTTCAGGTAACCTATTTTGATTGGGAGACACATGTGAGAATCACATTTTGTCATATGTAGGTATATAGATTTAGGGTCTATATCCTAATTTTTTTTGTGGAACCGTTGCCGAATTCCCTGTCTCGCTAGGCGTATAGTGGAGATAGTAACGCCTACATATTAAGTGTAGAGCAATTTATTTTGGATTTGTGTATAGCACTTGGTTTAGGCAACGAGGTGTCATGGCTATGCCTGCCCGACAAATCACTTGTGTTACTGCTGTGAATGTCAGCGAGGTTCACTGCAGGGCATAAGGTTAGCTTCCCCCAAGGCATAGAAACTCATGTCACCTACAGTTCAAGTAGAGTCAAAAATTTCAGTCTACTCGACTTTAAAGAGTCTGGCGATCGATGGCACGCTAGCCCATTCTTTGTAACTAACTTTGTTTTTGTTGTTTAATCCCATGCTAGCCATCATCTAAAAGATATTATTAAGAAGTTTCGACTCAGTTAAGAGGTCATCTTCTGATTTGGTTTTTGTTGTTTTGCCTTTATCAAAAACTGGATAAGAATTATCCGAGTTTTTTCTTTTAAGAAGGGGCATTGTAGCGTTTTTTTTATTTAAAGTGTATAGAAAAGATTTCTGTGTTACGCTCCTGTTGTTTTTACCAAAGAAAACAATCGAAATAATATTTCAAGTTTTTTTGACGAGATTTTTAAATGCGTATATTTCTACCGATTCAAAAGTAAATATAGATGTTTTTTTGTCTGTGTTTAGATTCAAATATCGAACCTTTTGTTATAAGCCAGGTAAAACTCAAGTTTAAAATACGCACGTATTTTGTTAATTTGTATTATGTAAATTTATGATGCCCCCTGATAAAAAAAAAGGTTTTATTTGTTTTCTTCGTTAAAAACGCAATAAATCATGAATTCCCCTAATATTAAAGTTGTTTTTCGTTATTAGTCGAGGGTCAAAAAAAGAATATTTGTTTGTTTAGGCAATAAAGGAACATTTAAAATTTGTTTTTTTGTCGATACGAGCGAGGGGATATTGTTTTGGTTCTTGAGTTTGTGGGACAGGTTAGCTGCAAGACGGAAGGGAAATTTTTGGCTAGTTTCTTGTAAAATGTAACGAAGCAAGAGAGTCGAGATTTAAGTTTCAAACAGGGCAGACATGTGACAATATGAGTCGACTTTTAAGTTCCAAGCGGGGCAGACATGTGAGAATGGAGTAAAAGATTTGAAACGGGGTCGAGATTTAGATTCCAAGCGGGGCAGACATGTGATAAAGGTCGAGATTTAAGTTCCAAGCGGGGCAGACATGTGGGAATGGAGTAAAAGATTTGAGAGGAAGTGATGAAGAACTTCTCGAAGAAAAAAGTCGACAAATTTTGTTAGTTAGAGGAACAATTACCCTCTGTAATAAGACAGGTTTTGAAAAGGGTAACTACTAAATATTTAAAGAAGTATGATATAGGATGTCCCCGTAGTCGGCTCGATTCTTCCACCAAGTTCCTGTTCCTATCGTTTTGTCCTGGAGTGTAGAACTAGTTCCTGATGGTTGCTGCCTTCCAGTTTTGAAAGTTTTGTCCGAGTAGCTTCCCCAGAGATGCAAAGTTTCAAAGTGTTTGTATAAAAAAAAAAACATTAAGGTAACAATTCAATATATTAATTTTTCAAAGTAAAGACAGATATTTTTTGGCTAAAGTAATAATTGCTTTCATTCTTTGTCATCAAAATTAAATGTGATACCTGACAGCAAGTTTAATTTGTTTTTTTTGTTATGACAATTTTAATTTGATAATTATGTAGAAACGATATTTCATATATAAGTTTAAATTTATATGTTTTCATTAAGAAGGATCCTTAATTTTTGATAATCTAATTGGCCATAATATAGTAAACAAAGAACATGTAAGTTTTTGTTATTTGTATTATGTTATATGATATGTTTCTTTTATAATATGTATTTTTGATCTGTTTTGTTTGAGACAAAAATAAATGTTTAATTTGTTTCTCTGATCTGTTTTGAGTTTTATTTGAAAAAGATATTTTTTTTCTATATTTTTGATGTTATACAATTATTTCCCTAGTTACAACTAGTGGTTGTAATAGGTATAATTGGGCACCTCAAGTGGCGCCCTATATTAAATTTCTTGAGGTGTTTCCGTTAATTTTCATTCTGTTTGTCCCAAGAGATTTGTATAAGTACCCCTTTATTTCTTTTTTTTGTAGTTGCCCAATCCAACCCCCAATATCTTCAACTTATCCACGACCCAGCTCTCCAACAACCAACTGAGTGTCCGTATGCACTTGTTTCGATTATTTTGTTTGCCCAATCTTGTCCCCCATATTCTTACCCTGTGGTAAGCAAAATAGTCGTTACAAAGCTTACAACTCAAGTTGTGTACTATACTTTTTCTACGATTATTTTCGTTTATAAATATAAAAATTAAATTACCACTATATTTACACTGACAGATTAATAATTTTTAATCTGTCAAAATAACGTCTGTTAATTCGTTTCCATGGTAACTCGACCAACTGACTTACGAGGCTTATGTGATATTACACATTTTTATAAAACTGAAGCGTAATTTTTTTTATTACGTGCTAGTCATTACGTGTCAGTATCTGTTATGATGCATTTACTTAGCATCCAAATAGTAGGTAATATACAATTTACTAGTAAGAGAGTAGAAAATAGTATATTACATAACGAGAGTTGTAAGAAGCTTATTACATGCGAGTAAAAAAGTTGCGCGCGAGCCGCGTAGCGGCGAGCGCAGTAATTTTACAAGCATGTAATAAGCTTACAACTCAAGTTGTGTACTATACTTTTTCTACCATTATTTTTGTTTATAAAAATAAAAATTAAATTACCACTATATTTACACTGACAGATTAATAATTTTTAACCTGTCAAAACAACGCCTGTTAATTCGTTTCCATGGTAACTCGACCAACTGACTTACAAGGCTTATGTGATATTACACATTTTTATAGAACTGAAGCGTAATTTTTTTTATTACGTGCTAGTCATTACGTGTCAGTATCTGTTATGATGCATTTACTTAGCATCCAAATAGTAGGTAATATACAATTTACTAGTAAGAGAGTAGAAAATAGTATATTACATAACGAGAGTTGTAAGAAGCTTATTACATGCGAGTAAAAAAGTTGCGCGCGAGCCGCGTAGCGGCGAGCGCAGTAATTTTACAAGCATGTAATAAGCTTACAACTCAAGTTGTGTACTATACTTTTTCTACGATTATTTTCGTTTATAAAAATAAAAATTAAATTACCACTATATTTACACTGACAGATTAATAATTTTTAATCTGTCAAAATAACGTCTGTTAATTCGTTTCCATGGTAACTCGACCAACTGACTTACGAGGCTTATGTGATATTACACATTTTTATAAAACTGAAGCGTAATTTTTTTATTACGTGCTAGTCATTACGTGTCAGTATCTGTTATGATGCATTTACTTAGCATCCAAATAGTAGGTAATATACAATTTACTAGTAAGAGAGTAGAAAAAAAATATACATTACTATGGGAAATGTTCTCAAAAAACGCAAAAGACATTGAGAAATAAAAAATAATAAATTGAAATATTCTACTATAATTAACAAACGATTAAGTTAATAATGTTTATATTTGATAAGGCAAATAAAACTGTCATTGATGTGGGTCAAGATATTGATCTTTTGGTCCTTTTGATTCAATTAAATGAAAATAATAATGACATTTATTTTCTTAAACCAGGTTCTGGAACTGTAAAAGATCAATTCTTTACGTCAAATAGTTTCAAATATAAATGTTGCAAAAATATCATTGCATTTCTGCATTGTTTTTCAGGTTGCGATACAAAATCTGGATTTGCCGGGAAAGGAAAGAAAAGTATCGTAAATTCATTATTAGACGCTAAAAATTTGTCAAGTTTGGCTAGACATTTCTTATGACAAAGATGCAAATAAACAATATATCGCAAAAAATGGATTACAATTAATCAAATCTATTTATAAGTGCAAAAATGATAAGCTAACGCTGAATCAATTACGATTTCAAAAATATTAATTGGCAAAAATCAAATAATCTTTCGTATTGTCAAATCTCCCACCCACAGAAGGTGCAGCACAACAACATTGTTACAGGACATATTATCAGGTTCATAACATGGCTGGGCAACGAACTGACAGCAACAGATTGGGGCTGGAAACAACATCAACGAGGCATTATGCCCAAATTTACAGAAAAGGAATTGATCCCTGAAATACTGCTCAAAACTATTTGCTGCAGCTGTGAAACTGGATGTAACAATTTAAAATGTGGTTGCCGAAAACATGGTTTGAAATGTACAAATTTATGTTCAAGTTGTCACGGCTCAGAAAAATGCTCTAATGTGGAGGAAAAAGCCTACGAAGAATTTAATGATAATGATTCTGATGAAATTGTGGATGAAGAAGTAATACAGACAGGAAACAATATTGGAGATAAAGACGGTGATGGTCTTGAAGATTTCGAAGATTTTCTAGAATCAGAAGGCGACGAAGGAATGCCATCAAAGAGGTAAAAAATATTGTTCTGAAGCTATTTTCTTGTGGCATTTTAAATTAATTAGTATTTAACTGGGAATAAGCCACAATTAAAGGTAAAAATACGTTTATTGACGTTTCAATTTGCACTTCGGAAATCGTTCTCCTGGAATCGTTTTCAGTACCAAGTTGTGGCGTATAGAAATGGATCCTGGACCGGCTCATCATTGGAAACTAGGAGGCATGACTGAAGCAGTTTTAATGGCTCCTACACTGCGATGAGGAAAGCAAGGGAAAACTACCTCATTAAACATCCCTAGTCCCTTAGTATAGCAAGTATTAGTATTAATACGTCAGAGTTTACTGACCATGGTTCTCGGATACCAAGGTCCGGCAGGGAGAGATATAACAAGGATAACAGTGCTTCCAGGTCGTCAATCAGAGAAATCCCTGTTCTTTAAAACTCCACAGCTCAACAATTACGATCGCTACGTGGAATATGAGAACAATGTACGAGGAGGGCAAGACAAACAATGCCATTAAGGAAATGGATAGACTTGCTATCGATATAATGGGTGTAAGTGAAATGTGCTGGACTGGATCTGGACAGTGCACAGTACATGACCACCAGATTTATTACTCCGCAAATAGCGTAGACTTACATATTAACGGAGTTGGTATCATAGTGAATAAGAACATCTCTAAATACGTCACAAACTTCGTACCAATCTCAGAGAGAATACTCCTTATTCAGTTTAGCACCTTCCCTGTTAAGATCAACATAATCCAGGTATATGCACCTACTGCAGACAAATCAGACGAAGAGATCGAAACTTTCTATTCGGAACTAATGAGTGTTCTGAAAAAACTTCACAAAAACGAAATAAAAATGCTTATAGGAGACTTAAATGCCAAAGTGGGAAAGGGTAGATGTGGAGAAACCGTAGGACCCTTTGGACTGGGGGAACGAAACGAACGCGGAGATCGCCTGATCACCTTCGCTGTGGAAGAACAACTGGTAATCACCAACACTTTCTTTAAACTACCAGCTAGGAGATTATATACGTGGAGATCACCTCAAGACACCTCAGATCACATCATCAGAAACCAAATTGATTACATTATGGTGAATAAAAGATTCAGAAACTCAATAATATCAGCCAAAACATATCCTGGTGCTGATATCGGGTCGGACCATAATCCACTGGTAGTTAACATCAGACTAAAGCTGAAGAAGATACAGAGTGCAAAAGCAAGAAAATACGATTTAGAACCATTAAAAAATGAAGACACCAGGCACCAGATACAAACCTATGTAGAAAAAGAATTAAAAAATACAGACAAAGCTAACGAACCAGATAACGAAATGGCAAAACTACAACAAATTAACCAGACAATCCTAGATAAACATCTTCGTCCAACAACGGTTAAAAAGAAAGAGTGGATTACTGATAAAATCCTAAATATGATGGAGAATAGAAGAAGAGCTAAAAACAGAGACATGTGGGAGTATAAACGAATTGACAAAGAAATAAAAAAAACTATTAGAGAAACCAAAAACAAATGGTTTGAAGATCAATGCAGAGAAATAGAATCATTGGAAAGTAGGCACGACTCGTTTAATCTACACAAGAAGGTAAAAGAGGCAGCAGGAATATACAAACCCAAGAGATCAGGACATATGACTGATGATCATGGCTACCCGGTAATAGATATTGAAAAAACAATGAATATATGGAAGAGATACATTGAGAAGACATTCGATGACGACAGCGATAACACCCAGACAACTATGGACTACGATACAGGACCACCAATCACTCAAGACGAAGTCAAAGCCGCAATTAAAGCAACCAAAGAAGGTAAAGCACCAGTGCCCGACAACTTTCATTCAGAATTTCTAAAAATCATGGGAGACGAAGGAGTAAAATGGCTTATGACAACGTTCAATAAAATATATGACTCGGGAAAAATCCCAGAGAGCTGGTTAAAATCTACATTTATTGCTATACCTAAACAACCTAATGCAAAAAAATGCGAAGAGCAGCGTATTATCAGTCTAATGAGCCAGATTCTTAAGGCCTTTTTAAAGATAATACACAGAAGAATTGATCAGAAATGCGAGTCACAGATCTCACGAACGAAGTTTGGATTCGGGATGCATTAGGTACAAGAGAAGCCTTGTTCGCGGTTCAGGTATTATTTCAAAGGTGCAGAGACGTCAACTGCGATACTTATGTATTCTTTATCGACTACCAGAAAACTTTCGACAGAATCAAGCACGATAAGCTCATAAATATACTAAAGGCAGCTGATTTGGATAACAAAGACCTTCGAATAATCAAGAACATATACTACAACCAATCAGCAACCATTCGGGTGAAGGACCAACTAACAAATTAAGTTGCAATAAAAAGAGGAGTACGACAGGGCTGCATACTCTCTCCCCTAATATTTAACGTCTGTTGCGAAAGTACGCAACATACCTTGTTTTCCTTATCAAAGTGTTATTGGCACGCTGCTGAATAATGTCCGTCATCCAAAAATATTTAAAAAAAAAATGACATTGTCATCTTGACGTTTTGTATTCGGCGTCAATTTTTATATAGAAATTCGTACCCCTTATATAGAAGTTCAAATCGTTATCATATATTCAAAGTAATCAAGTTATATATTAGTAGTATAGTTCAAATCAAAGAAGTATAATCGTTGGTAGAAATCTAACATTCGTTGAAGTGTATAAAGACTATAATTTTGTGCAGTAGAATCGGCATCTTGGGATGTAAAAATGGTGTTCATTGTCGTTTTGGAACATAGCAATTATTGTAATACTAAATAAGTTGAGTATCAGTATATAGTGTGTCCTCTTTGTGGGAGCGTTTCTTTACATGTAACAAGTGGATAGCCTGATTAACATAAGAACTAGCAAAACATCATCGTCTCCACGTCTAGGCCTTTGTCAAGCAAGGCAGGATACATCGAGGTTCTATTCCAGGGCCACATAGGTAATAATCGGAACACAGATATCGGAACTGTAAGTGCATTTTCCCTCTTTCTTTGACATTTGTGGTTACGAGCTCTATTTCGGACACGTTAAACTCAGCAGTTAGCGCATTTATTACTATTATTACTATTACATTACTATTTTATTTTTAGATGTTTTCACTGACACGTTCTTTAGATCGTACTCAATATTGTCTTGGTTTGAGTTCACCATATTAGTAGGAATTGTTTAGTATTGAATTTTCATTCAGTTTGGGAGTGGCTAATCGGCCACCCTACGGACGCACTTGGCGTTACGTATAGATTTTGAGTTGATCTGAATATAACGTTTAAGTTATTTATTTAATCTTAATTGTTTGTTTTAAATTACCTGTTTTAGAGTAGCGAAATTTATTTCTTCTGCATAGCTCATGTAGTGTTTGTTTATTCACTGTATTATAGTTAATTAATTTGATTTTATAATTGAATTTTAATTCTCCACCTTTTTCACTTTCACCAAATATAGTTTGAACAGCACATCGTGAGATACAGCTGCTTTCTTCATCTGAAGGTTATCGGATGATTCACATTAGTTTTCCGCAATTTGATAATCATTGATAATCATTGCGGACCCTAAAGTTTATGTTGACAGTGGACAAACGTTCCCCCACATAAATTTTTGGTCCTTCGAGCCGGATATTTGGTGTAAAGTGGAAACTTGTTGATTTTCCTTTGAAATTTCGATTTTTTGAAATAAATAGTTTTTTTTTGCAATGGATTTAAAAGTAGAAAAATCCAAACGAAGCTATAGCAAAGGGAGGCATTACTAGAATATGCTCTTGGATTGATAAAAATATAAATTTACAAATAAATTCAGGTCAACTAAATGTTCGAAAAGATATGCTTAATGAAGCTTTTAAAAAGTATATAGAGGCACAAGACAATATTGAAGTAAACATTGCAGAATCGCAAGAGCCAGATCTAGAGGATCGAGCTCTTATTGAAAATAGATATGCTGAGGCTATTGCACAAATTTTAGAAAAACTTGACAATTTAAAAATAGTAACAAATACTAGTAAAGCAGCAACTACAGTTAACAAATCTATAATACACTTGCCTGAAATTAAAATTCAAAATTTTACAGGTGTCATTACGGAATGGCTTGGTTTTTACCAGCTGTTTGAAGCATTAATTATTGACAATGAGTCGCTGACAGATGCGCAGCGGTTTATTTATTTGAAAGGTTACTTAAGGGATGAACCTTTAAATCTAATACAAAATTTAGCTATGACTAATGAGAATTTCTTTAGTGCGATAGAGATCTTAAAAAATAGGTATCAAAATAAAACTCGAGTCATACAGTCGTTATTAGAAAATATTTTTAACATAAATCCAGTCACTAAAAGTACCGCTCCAGCTCTTCGTGAGTTCTATACAAAAATAATAAAAAATTGGCAGGCATTAAAAAATTTGACCCTCTCAAATGAGGAGCTTTTAGATACAATTTTGATATACCTTCTTGAGCAAAAGCTGGATCATGCCAGCAAACGCGCCTTTGAATTTGATAAGGACTCTTGTAATTTACCAACATTTAATGAATTTTTAGAAACGATAAACAAAAGATGCGAAAATCTGGAAAATTTGTCGGCCGTAGAGACGGGCACAAAAGAAAAGCCTGATTCAAAGCGGAACGTTAGGGCATCTTTACACGTAACTTCATCAGCCAATCAAGGTACCAATGGTAGGTCGAAATGTTTATTTTGTCATAATATAGATCATAAAATTTATTCGTGTTCGGAATTTAAAAGACTAACCCCATTTGAACGAAAAGAGTTTGTTAAAAAATCTGGATGCTGTTTTAACTGTTTCGGATCCAATCATCGTCTTGCTGAATGTAAGAGCAGTGGTTGTAGGGTTTGTCATCAAAAACATAATTCACTTTTGCACTTTCAGAATAATCATAAATTTGGTAGATCCCAAGGTAACAACGTTTCGAACAACCAATCATCATCCAATAATAGTTCCAGGTCTCAATCAGCTGATTGTAGACCAAATGTTCCTCACACTTCTCGTGATGCTATGCCAATGTCACAAATTCGCCATGAACCAAATAGGTTCCCCTCACATGCTTCTCGCCCTGCTGAGGTATTACCTTCAACTAGCTCGATATCTCAGGATGAGAACACATCTTCTTCGCTTTCTGCTTTAGATACCGGGTCTCAAGTATTACTGGGAACGGCCCAAGTTTATTTGTACAACTCAAATGGAGTTCGAATTGTTGTTAAGGCACTATTGGACTGTTGTAGTCAAAATTCGTTCATAACTCGTAAATTGGCAGATAAACTGCAATATACTCCTCATGAAAGGAAACTTTGTGTGTCTGGAATAGGTTCCAAGGTCACTGTCTCGAATCAAATGCTACAATTAGCTTTACACTCTCTCGTCTCTAAAAACAAAATTAAACTTTCATGCTCAATTCTAGACTCAATCACAAGCAAGTTGCCACAGTTTAATGTTGACCATAGAAGGATAAAAATTCCTTCTCATGTTAGGCTCGCGGATCCTGACTACTTTAAAGTTTCAGATATAGACATATTGATAGGAGCTGATTGTTATTATGACGTCGTTATGCAAGGTCTAATCAAATTAGGAAAGGGCTTGCCCTCACTTCAACAAACAATCTTCGGATATTTGGTTGCGGGTCAGGTACCAGTTCTCTCGAAATCAAGTATTCTGCTTCATTCTCACTCACTTGTTGAAAACCAAAATAATAGTAGAAGTAGTAGTCATACTTCACTCGCCAAAAATGAACACTCGTTTTCGGCTCGTTCGACAAATGATCACAAAAATGTTGAATTTAGTGACACATGCTCAAGTAGTGTGTCAATGTTAATTTCCCAGCATGAAACATGCCAGCTCGATCATTTAGTAGAAAGGTTTTGGAAATCAGAAGAAGTTCCGGAGAAAACTCACATCGCTCCGCAAGACGAACTTGCTGAAAAAATCTTTCAAACCACTACAGTACGATTAAGGGATGGATCGTATCAAGTAGACATGCCGTTCACAGAGCCTCAGAGCTATGAACAATTAGGAGATTCGTTGGCAAGCGCCACGAAAAGATTTTACAATCTAGAAAATAAATTCAGAAAAGAACCTGAATTTTTCGATAACTATAAAAAGTTTATAGATGGTATGTAAATCTTAATCATGGGAGGTATGTACCCCTCGAAAAATATACCCCACAATTACAGCAAAAGTACTTCATTCCGCATCATGCAGTTCTCAAACCTGAGAAATTGACAACCAAGTTAAGGGTAGTCTTCGATGCTTCTAGTGCATCAACTACTAAGATATCTCTGAATGATGTAACTCTGAAGGGATATCAAGTTCAACCGAACTTATATGACATTTTGCTTCGTTTTCGTAGTTTTAAATTTGTACTTATAGGAGACATTAAAAAAATGTATAGAAATATAAGTGTTAATCCTGAACATAGATTCTTGTTGAATATTGTATGGAGACAGTCTCCAAAGGACCCACTTCGTTGCATTGAGTTATCTACTGTGACATATGAAACACGATGTGCCCCATTTCAGGCAACAAGGGTGTTGAATGACATAGCTACATCGCACCAGGAAGAATTTCCCTTAGCCTCTAGCGCTCTGCTAGAGCAAACATACATCGATGACATTCTCACTGGATGCAATGAGTAAGATGACTTAGAAGAGCTATACACCCAAATAAATAAGTTATTGCACTCGTGTGGTTTCACATTACACAAGTGGAATTCTAACTCTGAACAATTTTTGTCTAATATCTGTGTCAGTTCGGACACTGAATATAATATCATAGAAGGAGATATCTCTAACAACAAAGTGTTAGGTCTCAAGTGGCATCCGAAGGAAGATTTCTTTCGAGTAGCTGTTCCTCCTTCATTCATCGAGACAAAACTTACAAAAAGAAAGATTTTGTCGACTATAGCTAAATGTTTCGATCCCATTGGGTTTCTCAGCCCCATTATAGTTGTAGGAAAATTAATTATTCAGACGTTATGGTCGATCAAACTAGGTTGGGATGCTGAAGTCACTGACTATAAACTTCTTTCACAGTGGAATGAATTTATTTGTAATTTGCATACATTAGGTCAGTTAAAAATCCCTAGATATTTATTTTCAATGGCAACAATTTGTAAAATTGAGTTACATGGCTTTGCAGATGCTAGTTCTCGGGCATATGCCGCTTGCATCTATTTCCGTACAACTTATTCGGATGGAACAGTCTCAAGTTCCTTAGTATCGGCTAAATCAAGAGTAGCCCCCTTAAAACCTCTAACCATCCCAAAATTAGAAATCTCGGCAATGTTGTTGTTGGCAAAGCTAACTGCATCAATTATCGACATATTCAAAAATCGAGTAGTCATTTCTAGTGTCCATTTGTGGTCGGACTCTGAGATATCATTATATTGGGTAAGTGCTCACCCATCTCGCTGGTCTGTGTTTGTGGCAAATAGAGTTGCTCAAATACAAGGCCTCACATCGAATTACTCGTGGCATCATGTGCCAAGCAAAGAAAATCCTGCTGACTTGCCATCGCGAGGCATGTCACCTCACGAATTGACCTCGTGTACATTGTGGTGGAATGGCCCAGCCTTTCTCCTGAACCCAAGTTTTGACATAGCTTGTTACTCTTTTAAAGGGGAATTCTCGCATCCTCCAGAGGAGAAGAAAATTTGTTCGTTGGTTACTAACAAGGTTAACCCAAATGTCTTCTGGGAAAACCTCTTCGCTCGTTTCTCGAGTTTTCGTAAGCTACAAAGGGTTGTAGCATATTGTTTGCGTTTTGGCAAAAGGTCTGTCGAACCCAGAGACGTACTTAGTTCAGCAGAACTTATAAATTCCACTGAAAGAATTGTTCATGCTATACAGCAGAAACATTATCACAATGAGATCAATGACCTTAGACAAGGTAAAATGCTTTCAAATAAAAATTTTTTGTCACTGAATCCTTTCGTTTCAAAACAGGATAATTTTCTTCGCGTAGGAGGTCATTTGGAATTAGCAGATATTCCGTACGACCAGAAGCATCTAATACTTTTGCCGTCTCACGATCCTGTAGTTCGTTCGCTCATGCTCGAATCAGAGCACAAACGATTAGGACATGCCGGAGCCCAAACGGTCTTGTCTAATTTTAGAATAAAATACTGGCCCTTAAATGGATTAAGGGAGACTAAGTCTGTAATTAGAAAGTGCAAAACTTGCTATAGGTTCAGGGCCCAACCACTCACTCAACTAATGGCAGATCTTCCAAAAGATAGAGTCACCATGACACGCCCTTTCCAAAAGGTAGGTGTTGATTATGGAGGACCTTTTTTACTTAAGTCCTCACATCTACGCAAGGCCCCACTATTGAAGGCCTACATTGTTATTTTTGTATGTATGGCCACGAAGGCCATTCATATCGAATTAGTCACAAGTCTGTCTACGGAGTCATTCATTATGACTCTCAAACGTTTTATATCTCGTCGTGGAAATCCTTCAATTATCTATTCGATAATGGCCTGATATTCAGGATAATGGCCTGAATTTTCAAGGTGCTCGAAACCAATTATTCGAACATCATACCTTTCTCAAAAAAGAAAGTGCTTCAATACAAGAGTTTTGCACGCAGAATTACACATCGTTCAAGTTCATCCCGCCAAAGTCTCCACACTGGGGTGGACTTTGGGAAGCCGCTATAAAGAGCGCAAAGTACCACATCAAAAGACTGCTGGGAAACGCATCTCTGACCTTCGAAGTATTCTATACAATACTTACACAAATTGAAGCCATTTTGAATTCGCGACCATTGTGTCAACTTTCGAGCGACCCTAATGATCTTCAAGTGTTAACTCCAGGTCACTTCTTGATCAATTCAAGCCTTACTGCTCATCCAGAAAAATCTTTGGATAATATCCCTGAGGCTAGGTTAAAGGTCTGGCAAAGAATCTCTCAACTGCACCAAAGTTTTTGGAAGCGATGGTCAGTAGAGTACTTAAATAGATTGCAAAATCGACCTAAATGGTTGACTAAATCCCCCAACGTTTAAGTTAATGACATTGTTCTTCTGAAGGAAGATACTTCACCACCACTCAAATGGCCCTTAGCCAGAGTTGTTGAAGTCTACCCTGGTCGAGATGGTCATGTACGATCTGTCAAGATTAAGACTCAAGATGGTACTTACATTCGTCCTATCACCAAAGTGTGCCCTCTTCCCATGGATTAGGGGACCTATTTTGTAAATATGGTTTGGTAAATAGTTTGTAGTTTATAGGTTAGGTTTAGTTTGGGAATGTAGCTTTACGTTGTAACTTTCCTTTGTCTTGACGCTATGAATCGTCAATCGGGGGGAGTTTATGTTGCGAAAGTACGCAACATACCTTGTTTTCCTTATCAAAGTATTATTGGCACGCTGCTGAATAATGTCCGTCATCCAAAAATATTTAAAAAAAAAATGACATTGTCATCTTGACGTTTTGTATTCGGCGTCAATTTTTATATAGAAATTCGTACCCCTTATATAGAAGTTCAAATCGTTATCGTATATTCAAAGTAATCAAGTTATATATTAGTAGTATAGTTCAAATCAAAGAAGTATAATCGTTGGTAGAAATCTAACATTCGTTGAAGTGTATAAAGACTATAATTTTGTGCAGTAGAATCGGCATCTTGGGATGTAAAAATGGTGTTCATTGTCGTTTTGGAACATAGCAATTATTGTAATACTAAATAAGTTGAGTATCAGTATATAGTGTGTCCTCTTTGTGGGAGCGTTTCTTTACATGTAACAAGTGGATAGCCTGATTAACATAAGAACTAGCAAAACATCATCGTCTCCACGTCTAGGCCTTTGTCAAGCAAGACAGGATACATCGAGGTTCTATTCCAGGGCCACATAGGTAATAATCGGAACACAGATATCGGAACTGTAAGTGCATTTTCCCTCTTTCTTTGACATTTGTGGTTACGAGCTCTATTTCGGACACGTTAAACTCAGCAGTTAGCGCATTTATTACTATTATTACTATTACATTACTATTTTATTTTTAGATGTTTTCACTGACACGTTCTTTAGATCGTACTCAATATTGTCTTGGTTTGAGTTCACCATATTAGTAGGAATTGTTTAGTATTGAATTTTCATTCAGTTTGGGAGTGGCTAATCGGCCACCCTACGGACGCACTTGGCGTTACGTATAGATTTTGAGTTGATCTGAATATAACGTTTAAGTTATTTATTTAATATTAATTGTTTGTTTTAAATTACCTGTTTTAGAATAGCCAAATTTATTTCTTCTGCATAGCTCATGTAGTGTTTGTTTATTCACTGTATTATAGTTAATTAACTTGATTTTATAATTGAATTTTAATTCCCCACCTTTTTCACTTTCACCAAATATAGTTTGAACAGCACATCGTGAGATACAGCTGCTTTCTTCATCTGAAGGTTATCGGATGATTCACATTAGTTTTCCGCAATTTGATAATCATTGCGGACCCTAAAGTTTATGTTGACAGTGGACAAACGTTCCCCCACAACGTCTATTCGGAACACGTCATGAGCCAGGCCTTAGAACATATCGAAGAGAGTATTCTCATAAATGGTGAACGCCTGAATAACATCAGATATGACGACACCATCCTCTTTGCAGACAGTCTAGAAAGTTTACAGACACTAGTAACGCAGTTGTGATAATAAAACAGATAATTGAAAAAGCCAGGTCAGCGTTTGTCTGCTCATAAAAAAACGATCCCTTCGGGATACCTGGCGACCTCTCGAAGTATCAAAGCCTTAGCGCGGTAAGGGCGCACTGCCGCGCCAGATGTATAGCACTTCCCGACTCGTGGGACCATTTATAAGTAAAATAAAAAAATTCAAAACAGACGGGGATGAAGAATGACGACCATCGGCAAGACAATATGGACAATGCAAAGGGAATTAAAAAAAAGAGTAGGGAAGAACAGTCGCATGACGACTTGAAAACGTAATTAGAAGGAGAAATGATGAATAGTTTTGAGAGGGAACTTGTAAGAAGACATAAGCAACAACAAAAACTGAATAGATGAAAAGACGAAATTACAGAAGATAGTGAGAACGATGAGAAAAAGATAGGGGAAGAACAACCAAAGGAGAAAGTTGAAAAAATTAGAGATGTATGGCAGAATATCGAGGGGAGTGCACTGGCCACTGTCCTGTTTGACGAAGAAGAGGAGGGCGAGACGATAAACATAAAGAAAAGAAAGCCGAAAGCATGGAGAGGATAAATGACCTCAAGAGGAAAAGGTTGGAGAAGAGCATAAGGTTTCCAAATAAAACAAAACAAGAAAAAATAAACAGGAAATTAGAGGAATTAAGTATAAAACTCGAAGAAATATTTAACAAATTTGCGAACAGGGAAAAAAGCTGAAGGTGGACACCGATTTAAAAAAATTGATAGGGATTATAAAATCCACAAACAACAAAAAGGAGGATAGAGGAGCAGGAGAAGCAGAAACAAGAACAAGAAAAAATCAAAAGAGCATTAAACATGGGAAAAAGGAAAAAACATTTATGAGTATATGCGACAGTAAATGGGAAGAGAAAGTATATGTAAAGACAAAGTAAGAACAAGCGGGGCTACTAGAAACAGTAGAAAAAAAGAACTGTATAATATTTACAAAAAAGGAAGCGAAAGATAAAGGTGTGGAAAACATCATTAAAGATGTAGGGGAGGACCTAGCGGAGATGCTAGAAAAAATAGAAGAGGGAGAAATAAATATTACCTAGAGAACACTAGAAGAAAAGCAAATAAAAAAACCAGTCAATATGGTATACTTTCGTTGCCAGATTAGACAAAGAGCGCGGGAAAGATGCATACGACATGGTAGGAAAGGCTGTAAAGGACATAAGGAAAGAAATGAACGATATCCCAGAGGTCATGCGGGTTGTAGTCGCAAACGACCTAAATAAGGAAACCATAAGGAAAGCTCTCGAATATGTAGGGCATAGAGATAGTATATCCTGGGAGATTTTAGTAAGAGGGATAGAATTTGATGCAGAGAGGAGAGTGGAACAAGAGGAAGGTCTCCTTATAAAGATGGAAGGAAAAAAATATAACGAAGTTCTTAGCGAGATGAGAGAGAAAATCGACATGGGAAAGATCGGGGTACAAGTGGACAAGATAAAAAGATTGAATGGGGGGGAGATCTACTTGTAAAATTAAATGGGATAGGGGCTACGGCGAAGTTGAGGGCCGAACTGGACAGCAAAATGAACGGGATGGACACGGCAACCCGAATAAAGGAGACTTTATTCACGATTACGAATTTGGACCCTCGGGTGGGCGAAGAAAGTTTAAAAAAAGCAATAAAGAGCTATACAGGCGTCGCGGAGGGAGAGATAGAAGTTAAGGCCTCAAGAGCCAACATATATGGGGAACAGGTGGCTACGAAAGCCGTACGCCAATCCAGAGCAGAAGAGCTGAGGAGGTACAGCAGAATAAAAATGTGTTGGGTGTCCAATAATGGAGAGACACAACCCAATTAGATGCTATAAGTGCCTAAAGTTCGGGCACAATACATACGAATGCAAAGAAGAGAGCAGAGTGGCATGCTGCTAATATAAAATAGACTTTTTGGAAAACGAAGGTGGACCCATATACAGCCTACCTAGGTGTTATTTTATATCCACGAAGTTTATTTTATTTATTTTAATTATTAAAATCTTACCGAACTATTTTTATTTATTGTTTATATATATATATATATATATATGTTATCCATATACCGAATTTATTAATTTTATTTATATTAATTAATTTATTTATTTTAGTTTTTATGGTTTTTAACTTTCTCAAAAGACGTGAATCTGATGCAGAAATCACCTCTGGGAACTAAACCAAAGTTGCCCTCAAAGATCAACCTGGTATACGGATATTGCAGGTTAACGTGGGCAGAGTCCGCCGAGAGCACGATCTTGTCCATGTAAAAGCCTTTTTCTTCTTCATGTACCATGTTCTTTCAGAACGTTGGTTACCATCATAGCTATTTTAATTTTATTCACTGCCACCCTAAATAGCATGCTTGTATCTACACCATACCAGTCTCGCAAGTTCTTCAACCATGAGGTTCTTCTTCGTCCTGGACTGCGTTTGCCTGCTATTTTTCCTTGCATGATGTTTTGTAGTAATCTATATTTGGGACCTCTCATTACATGTCCGAAATATTCCAGCTTTCTCTGCTTGATGCTTTTTATGATCTCAGTAGTCTTGCTGAGACGTTCTAGTATTGTGGAGTTACGAATCTTCTCCACCCAGGAAACTTTTAAAATTCTTCTATAGCACCACATTTCGAAAGCCTCAAGGCGATTTAGATCGATTTTATTCACAGTCCAGGACTCGACAGCATAAAGTAAGACCGAGAACACGTAGCAGCGAAGTAGGCGGATCCTTAATGTCAATTTTAGGTCTCTGTTACATAACACCTTGGACATCCTTCTAAAAGCAGCTCTAGTCTGCTCTATTCTGGATCTAATTTCGCCGTGATTTTCTGCATTACAATTTAATTACTGTCCAAGGTAGACGATTTTATCAACTTGCTCAAGTTTGATATTATTAACATATATAGACGGTTTTATATTCTGTTGTTTACTTATTACGAGTATTTTGGTTTTCCTTAACGAGCCTGTAAAAGCCTGCAAGATAGAAACAGACCTGCTCATCGTTCCGGAACTAAACAAAAAGATAACGTCATCCGGTGGTTGGGTTCAGGATAACGGGAAAAACGTGGCGGTGCTCTTTAGAAATAGGGGTTTAGGGGTGCGAAGTATTGTTAGGGGAGGAAATCATATCCTCATCAAATTGAGGGATTTTAGCGTCCTGGCATGCTACGTGTCCCCAAATATCCCTATGATAAGATAAAAAGAAATTGTAGACGAAATAATGAGCGCCGCCACGGAAGAAAAAGAAGTGCTGATCGCCGGTGACATCAACGCGAAATCAAGGTTCTGAGGTTCCCCCATAAACGACGCATAGGGGGAATTATGGAACGAATGGATAGCCCAGGCTGGCCTCCAAGTATTAAACAATATCATACCAACTTTCGTAAGGGGAGCCAGCTGAACACACATCGATATTACATTCGCGAGTGAAGGGCTATCCAGGAGAGTGCACGGATGGGATGTCCTTGACGATCAGTTATTCACCTACCACCAGTATATAAAATATGAAATAGAGATAAAAGGGGGAATAAGGCGGCCGATAGGATACATGAAAATTTATTTCAACAAAACCACGTACCTGTCGGAGGTCAGAAAGATCAATGAAAAGGAGATTTCTGACCTTGGCCAACTGAGAAGAGCACTAGAGAGTGCGGAAAAGTGGCAGACCCTGATTAAAGCTTTGGACGAGGATATATGGGGCGATGCGTATAAGATAACCATACAGACGCTTAAGATAATCGCCCCATATAGACTTGACGTAGACCAGCGGATGAAATCAGCCGAACTCCTCTTCCCTACCAAGGATCCTCAAAATTTTATAAAAATATTTCCAACAATGGTAGAGTATTTTACGGAAGAGGAAATAAGAACCGCTGGCCAAGAGATAAAGACAGGGAAAGCTCCCGGCCCTGACGGGCTGCCACCAGAGGCAATAAAAGTACTAGCAACGGAGAAACCAGGCTTGATCAGAAAAATATACAACGACCTACTGCAGAAGCAAGAGTTTCCCAGGAACTTACACGAAGCGAACTTGGTCCTACTGCTAAAGCCTGGGAAACCCCCGATTCAGCGGCCTCTTATCGGCCAATATGCCTCCTGGACTGCCTTGGTAAGTTCTATGAAAGACTTATCAAGGGGCGTCTGGAGCGCGTGTTGGAAGATGAGAGAATGCTATTAAACCAACAATACGGATTCCGAAAAGGCAGATCGACAGTCGATGCCGCAACCTGGATAAGGGACGCGGCCAAGACAAAAGATGGGTGGTACTTGTTCTGCTGAACATAAGAAATGCTTTTAATTCAGCAAACTGGGGCCTCATAGTAGACCAAATCGTCGAATTTGAGGCTCTAGAATATATGTCCAACATAATAAAGGACTACTTATCGGAAATATCCGTATGTATATATAAGAAGAAAAATAAAGAAATGACCGCGGGAGTACCCCAGGGGTCAGTCCTTGGACCCTTACTTTGGAACATACTATATAACCGGGTACTAGAAATACACAAGAAGAGAGGAGTGAGAGCGATAGCATACGCGGACGATCTAGCTCTACTGTTCGAAGACGATACGAATTGGGAAATAAAAGATAAAGTAAATAATGCGATAAGAACGACCGCGGCGTAGATAGAGAAGAACGACCTAAAACTAGCAGTAGAAAAGTCAGAAGCAATATTCTTGAGGGAACCACGAAAAAGAAACGATATAATCTTCGCATACCAAGACTCCGAAATAAGACCCCAAAGGACACTCAGGTACTTAGGAATAACCTTCGATGACAGACTCAGAAAGGACCTCAACACTGAACAAGTTAATGCCCAACATCGGGGGACCCGGATCCCAAAAGAGGACAGTACTGCTTCAATAAATACTGTTCATAATACTATACAGGGCTCCAGTGTGGCACGAGGTGCTTCGGATGAAAAAGTACAAAGACATGCTTATTAGGGCTCAGAGGAAACCCCTGATCAGGGTGTGCAGTGCGTACAGGACTGTATCAACCATTGTCTTACAGGTGGTGACCGGTTCTGTACCGGTGCATATCTTGGCCAGGGAGAGAGCCAGAATGTACCAAAGGGGCAACAAAGCGATAGGTTCAGGGTCACAGGAAAGAGCTACAAGTCTAGAGACGTGGCAAAGGGAATGGGCAGCCGAAGTCGGGAAGGCTGACTGGACGAGATCCCTGATCCCGGACGCAGTGAGGTGGTACGGGTGTCGACATCGGCGCGTCAACTATTACTTCACACAGTTCTTGACAGGGCATGGATCGTTCAGGAAATACACCATCGTATAGGGAAAACCGAGAACGATCTTTGTCCTGAGTGCGGGGTGGTCGATGACGCGCAGCATGTCGTGTTCGTATGCCCCGCATATCACGTGGGGCGCACCGAGCTGCAGCTGGGCCTGGGATCCCCCTTAGGCGAGCCTCGCGAGCTAATTAATAAAGCTATTGACAGCAAGCATGACTTCGACCTGATCATTGCTTTTGTCACACAAAAGAGAGGCGACTGTAGACATGATAACCGTATATGTATTTTTTTAACGTCTCTTGTGTCGTAAAAGGCAGCCAGTGGGAGGAGGACCCTATACACCCAAACCACACTGACTGTCTAATTTAATTTATCTTATTTTATTTTTACACAGTTTTACTTATTTATTTATTTTATCTTAGTTTTATATATTTATTTACTTTATCGTTGTTTTATTCTTGATTTGATTTTATTTATACGTTATTATTTGCTGAACAATTTTACTTTCAATTTTCTTTTCCAGTTAATGTTCTCTATCTTTCCTTTTTTCTTTCTTTGGCTTCTTTTCTATCTTTCATTTCATCCATCCTCCTCTTTCTCTCTTTCTATTTCTTTTTTTTCTTTCTCTATTTCCTGTATGTCATGTTTCGTCTGGGGATAGTCAGCAGGGAAGGACCTTTTACATCCGACCTACACAGACTGCCCCATCTAAATGTTAGAATGATCATCTTAGTGTTGGTTCCATCTTGGGTTGGGAACCGCCCCCTTTTCCGTCCTCGGTCGCTTCGTTGTGCGGGGAAGGCGTCCATGAGGCTGACCAATCAATGGAATTCACGCTGGGGGTGTTAGGGGAGCTATGAATAAGGTCGACGGGTCAGACATGCTCGCTAAGAGCGGTTCCAGACCCGCCGGCTGGAGGAAGAGGAGGGTGAGTTTAGTCGGTAGGCGGTCTCGGCACGCGGTACAGCATGTCAGACTGAATCCGACACACCAGGGACACCTTCCCTGACGGTCTTTTGTAGATTCCCACCTCTCAAAAAAAAAGGTTAGCGTTTGTCAGAATGAGCAAGATATTTCAGAACCACGACCTACCCTTAAAAACAAAAATCCGTTTATTGAGATGCTACGTGTTTACAGTGCTACTCTATGGGGTTGAATCATGGACACTAACCGAGGCATCCATGGGAAAACTCGAGACGTTTGAGATGTAGTGTTATAGACGGATACTGACGATCTCCTGGGTGGACGGAGTAACAAACATTGAGGTTCTACGTCGGATGGATAAGACATGTGAAATTATATCCACAGTAAAACAGCGCAAGCTAGAATATCTTGGACACATAATGCGAAACGACCATAGATATAACCTGCTACAAATTATATTACAGGGAATGGTGTTCGGAAAGAGGGGACCAGGAAGAAGAAGAATATCATGGCTCGCGAGTTTACGAAAATAGTTTTCCTTGACCACTTTAGGACTATTTCGAGCTGCGGTCAATTCAAGTTAGAATTGCCATGCTAGTTGCCAACACCCGTAACGGATAGGCACCACAAGAAGAAGAAGAAAATTGATTTGCTTCAAGAATTTATATAATAATGAACGACACATATTTGGAAGATCTGGATGGTTGTTAATTTCACTTAAAATTTTATTTAAAGTGGACATTTCATCATGTCATATAGACATGTCGTCTATAAGATCTAGACGGTCTATAAGATATAGATGTCGTCTTATAGATGTTTAACTATTTCATCGTATATGTTGCAGTCGACCGCCAATATTTTTGAAACATCTTACTGTTTTAGTCTGCTTATATTCCTTAATTATTCTGTAAATAGTTGAATTTTCCTTAATTATTCTGTAAATAGTTGAATTCGTAATACCTAAAATTGACACATTATTTTAGTAAGTCTTGATTTTGACAATAATTATTCTGCAAAACTAACATGTTACCTGTTTTATTTTTGCTACCATGGCTTATCATTGCATTTCATGACATCATGGCATTTCAGGATTATCAATTTTTATTTGTTTGTACATGTCTATAATTCATTGTTTTGCATTTAATGATAAATGACCCAAATCTACACAGCGTTTTTTAGGTGGAGAAGGATAATTACCACTAGTACTTGCAGGTACTGCAGTACTTACTTACTTACTTACTTACTACTTACAGTACTAGGCACTGAACACTAATACGTCGCTAAATAGTTTATATAAATGCAAACGAAAAATCTAAAAATTAAAGGAATATCGCAAAAAATACAAAAAATTGTCGATATAAATTTTGAATTTTAAAATTTTATAAATGTCATTAGTGTCAAAATGTTATAATTTAGTGAAGTAAACTTGTCTGCGGTTGGACCAATTACAAACAAGCATTACGGCGCGGTAAATTTGAATTACTCCTCCTGTTTAAAGAACAACCCACAGAACTTCAAATAAATATTTCAAAATCAAAATTAGCCAAATCGATTCAGTCGTTCTCGATTTATTTATAAAAAAAGTTATAAAAATATAAAACGACGTTTGTGAAACGTTATTTTATGATAATTTATAACTACATGGATCATGTGAAATTGTAGAGGTGAAGTCGTATAAAACATTTTGAATTTACAATTAAAAAATTAAGGGTCATTCATCGAGATTCATATATATATATATATATTATATATATATATATATATATATAATATATATATATATATATATATATATATATAATGAGAACAGAAATACAATAAATTAACATAGAAATATATACAACCAGATATACAATGTTAATTTATTTAATTAGTAATTAAAGACATAATTTATAAGTTATATACTAGATAATATTATTAGGAAATAATTATATGAGGGTATTTTTAAGAATTTAGCATAAGAATTAAGTTTAAGAAGTTTTTTTTTTTATTTTATTTAATATTTAATATGTTTAGTCAGCCATGTGCATATGCAACCAAACATACACTGTAGTGTCAAAGTCAAAAAGTTATTTATTTTTAGAATTTTAATTTAAAATAAAATTACACTTGTAAAATAGTAAAAATATATTTCATATAAATGTTTAAGTTACATATAATAGTGTAGTTCTGATCTGGAGAGCCTAAAGTCAAGTAAATTGTAAATAGAAAGCTCTAGAAATGTCAATGGGACTATATGCATAATACATCACAGACAAAAAACCATTCCAGAATATTCAGATAGAACAAATAGAATGATTCGAACATTATTTATTGCTAGAATATTCTGGAAACAATGAAAAAGATATAAAAAGCCATGTAATTTGGAGGAGTGACCAGTTCAGTTATCAGTATGATCAGTTATCAGTTAGAAGTCAGTTAGTTAGTTAGTTACAGTTAGTAAAGTGAGTCAGTAAAGTTATAATTCAAGAATTTAGTTACAAGAAGATTATTAATTGAGTTAAGTGAGTTAGTTAGAAGAAATTAAATCAGTTACAAGATTATTATTGAGGAGTTAGTTATAACAATTCAAGGATTATTAAGTCAATTACATGTGATTATTAATTACAAAGAATAATTAACAAGAATTTATGAGGTAATGAAGAGATTATTAACTAGAAGAAGGGATTCATTGAAGTAAGCATCCAATAATAAAACCACAAGATCCAGTATATTTGAAAGTACATTATATGGAAATTACAAGGATTTAAATTTATATATTTATATGGTGAGTGGAGATAATTAAGAAGGAACATATTAAAATAGTTGGATAACCAAGGCTTAGTAAGAAAATATCGAGTGGTGATAATAACTTTAATTTTGGAAAAACTTTAGGCGTTCAGTGAAAGAAGGTACCAAATTTTGTTAATAATTTAATAAGTGTAAGAATTTCAAATTTTAGATAGATTGTTTTAAATTGATATTGCTTATATTAGATAGATAGGTTTGTTTCATAATAGTTATAATAAAGATAATTTAAAAAAGTACTTACAAACTAATTCTTTGAGAACCGCGATAAAAACCCTATACTTACATATATCATTCAAATTTACTCATATCTCATACAGAAACAACACATCATAACAATATATATATATATTATATATATATATATATATATATATATATATATATATATTGGGGAAATCTGCAAAAAAACTCTAATGTGTATCAATTATTTCACCTAACGTTTTCGCCAAAGAGAATTTGGCTTCTTCAGGGCTGAAAGAGAATAAATTATAATTAGCTACCATATATTATCTAATAAAAAACATTTACCTTACCGTGAAATTTTAGAAATGTCGAGTTATGATGTTAAAAAACTTTAGCTAGTAACAACATAGTGGTGTTTTTTTGTTACTATGTGCAAAAAAGTTTATTTGTTAACGTTGGAAATGTATGGTAGCTTTGAACTTAAAACGCAAAGATTTACCCAAGGACAATCGAAAAGCCGAATGTAACTACATTTAAAGGAAGTAATTCTTTGAATTGTCGGCAATAACTAAATTTTTAATTGTTGTAAAGTTTGAATGTGAGCTTCTGTTTTCATAGAACGCAAGCGCCGAAACAATTACAAGTAGTTCTTTTGATATGATCAGGATCTAACTTCATCGGTTTTACCAATGAACCTTAACGACAATGATATCAAAAGAACTACTTGTTATTGTTTCGGCGCTTGCGTTCTATGAAAACAGAAGCTCACATTCAAACTTTACAACAATTAAAAATTTAGTTATTGCCGACAATTCAAAGAATTACTTCCTTTAAATGTAGTTACATTGGGCTTTTCGATTGTCCTTGGGTAAACCTTTGCGTTTTAAGTTCAAAGCATAGCACACTACCACCTAGCATTGAAACTTCCGTGTTGACGAGTAAAACAATGATTGGCGCATCACCTAGTGACCGGGCGCCTAACTATATATGCATGGCGCGAAATTCAAAAGTTTAGTAATATTACCTAGGATTGTGAACTCATTTTAAAGTAAAGGAAAATCGATATAATCCTAAAATAACAAGAAAAATCCTTATCCTATACGATAATAAATATTTTTCGTGTACTTTTTGGGTTTTCTTGTTATGTTGAGACTATATTTATTTTACATTACATTAAAATGCCAAAGTGGTTAAAAAAATTAAAGAATAAAATATAGAATAAAATCTTTATTTATAAAAATGTTACAAGAAATGTTATATGTGTTACAAGAAATATTAATAATAAAAGCCAAGTGTACTATAATTTAGTTTTCTTAATGTGGCAAGAACTGGTCAGTATTTAAATAATTGTTTTGTCTTAGTATGTCAAGTTTTATGTGAATAAAAGCCTAATCGTGCAAAAGGCATTTTACTACAATTTTATTCTCATAATTCGCAAAGAATTCAAACATTGGTATATAACATTCAAGATTTTTTTAGAAAGCAATGAATCTAAAGATAAATTCCTAGAAGACAAAGATAAGTACATGCTTTTAATAAATTTAGTCTATAATTACATAAGCAAAGCAATCAATGGGGAAAACCAATTGCTTTTTTCACACATACTCCCACAGATTCTGAATGAAAACATGCAATTGAAAAAATGCAAATGCATTGAAGTATTAAAAAAGGCAGACGTTATCTGGTAGGAAAGCAATTCAAACCAATCACAGATTAAATCACTATTTTTTGTATATAGAATGCTGGCATATATAAAATCTGACAAGGAGAACTAGCTTTACTTCACAAGAATTTATTAATTATTTACACTCTAAAAGAATATTTCAAGTAGAACAACACCATATAACCATGAAGGAAATGGTTAAGTTGAAAGATACAGTGAGTTATATGGAAATTGGTGAATCTAGCATTGAAATCCAAATATTTAGACATCACTAAATGAAAAACTGCTTTACCAGGAGCTCTGTACTATATACGAAGTTTACTATTGAATTGTTATATTAATGAATCATGATAATAATGAAGATGAAAGTCCAAATAACACATTAGAGAATTCCACTACTAAATCAATACCAGATGTGACAGAAAATTTACCTGTTCAAAAACCTGATGATTGGATTGATGAATGAACCAAGATTGGAAAATTCAGATTTTCAATCTAGCTGTAAATCAGCTGGAACTAAAAATAAACCAAGATAGTTGCAATATTTTGTTCACAAATAGGGACAGAAAAATGTAGTATAATTTAGTGTTCTAAATGTTGTGACAAGAACTTGTCAGTAATTAAATAATTTTTTTTTGAATTCTAATGTCAAATTAAAGCCTAATAAGCAACAGACTGTCGTCAGACATTCTGAGTTCTTTGTAGTACTTACATCCTAATCTAATAACACACACTACCAGCGGTCAGTGAGAACTCTTACTGTCTGGCGTTCTACTCACAGAAACACAGAACTATGCTAAGTTGGAAACAGAAAAATTAAATGATTTAGTTCTGTATACATTTACATGATAATATTTTTAGTCATATTTAAACCTATAAACCCAACAGTTAGCTCTAAGATTCTAAGATCCAGCACTATAAAAATGGAAAAATAACATTAAAAATAAAAAAATATGTAAAGTATTACCTAGTTACAATAAAAACATGAAGTATTTTACAAAGTTAAGTTTCCAAACTCTATGTTACCAGTAACTCTTTTCTACTAATATTTATATATTTATTGAGAGACATATTAAATACATTTAGATTTAGGTTGTTCTACAACATGGAACATTAAAAGTACATAGATGAGACAAACCATGGTAATATGGTACTCTAAGACCAATCTCACTCACAAGAAAGCACAAATCCCTCCTCGCACTTAATAGGCAAGCTCAAAGACCTCTACATATGATAGTGTAGTCATGCTCTGCTATGATCTAATCATAATGATTATAATCTAATCCAACTTTGAAACGCGCACACCTGTAGAAATTTATGTCGAACCCTCTCTAAGGTGATGATTTTTAAGATAGTTGTTGAACCACCACCTACAAAATAATTCAAATTGTAAGCAAGTAAGACTGATTTTATAATATATAATTTTAGGTTAAATTTATAATTAACTAATTTTATAAGTAAAAGGTCACATGTCACATACATACATGTATTGGCATAATAGTTCTTACATGGTGCTGGTAAAAACAAACTCAGAAGGGCTGTTCTCGTAATACCGGTATGACCAACATTAATTATATCGTCCTCTTTAAAATGACTAGCGCATACACGAAAATTGTTATAAATAGTTTCTGTTGCAGCATTCTATAATTAGGGCTCTTAACAACATTCACCCATTTATCAAACATATCCATATAAGAAAAACTATATTGTTTGCCAGTAGTATCCATGCAATCTGAAACACATCTTTTTTGTTCAGTTCTTCGTCTCTACATTGTTATTCCATGTAATGTGTTCGAGTCCATAATAAAAAAATCGTCTAAAATTGTACCTTTTTGCACCACTGATATAAAAAATTTTAAATTATAAAATAAATTATAAAAGATAAAACAAATACAAATATGGCGCCGTATTTGTCTAAACTCAACTTTGAATTTTCCACAGCACACTCCCTCCGCGCAGGAAAGAGACTAGCAGCGCCACCATACGAATGGGCGCCAAATCCGAACATGATTTGGCCTTGGCTATCTCTGTTACCAATCTAGGTAAATTTATCTATGATTCAAAGCTACCATACATTTCCAACGTTAAGAAATAAACTTTTTTGCACATAGTAACAAAAAAACACCACTATGTTGTTACTAGCTAAAGTTTTTTAACATCATAACTCGACATTTCTAAAATTTCACGGTAAGGTAAATGTTTTTTATTAGATAATATATGGTAGCTAATTATAATATATTCTCTTTCAGCCCTGAAGAAGCCAAATTCTCTTTGGCGAAAACGTTAGGTGAAATAATTGATACACATTAGAGTTTTTTTGCAGATTTCCCCAATATTTAAGAGTTTACTATTTAACTTATCTGCAAAGATTAAATTTCTTTTCTTTTCTATATATATATATATATATATATATATATATATATATATATAAATATATATATATATATATATATATATATATATATATATATTATATAAAGTTTATATGTTTTTATAAGTCCCTTAAGATCCTTTCGTATTAATTAAAATTCTATGTAGAAAGTAAGTAATTAAATTTGTAAAGAATTTGCGTGAACATTTAAGACTCAAGCCGAGAAAACTAATTTGTTAGGCGAAGTAGCTTGGATTTCCGCATTTTATTAAGAACAGGAAATTGAAACGCGATGGAATATTTGATTAAATTTATCAATGACTTAAATTATGGGACAAAATTAAATTCTTCTTTTCAAAAAGGTACGAAGCCAGAGCCTTCTTCCGATTCTATACCGTTTTCCATCTGCTGGGTTTTCTATCTATGTAATACAACCAAATGTTTGCGTAGTTCTTTTTTATGTATTCGCTAGTTTTTTATGGTACATGTTGAATAAGTTATAAAAAATAAAAACGAGTATTGAACCAGTTAAGTTCGAAAAAGAAAGTGTAAAAATGTTTTCCCAAGTTTTGTGATTGGATCCAAATATTAATTAATATAAATCGGAAGACTTAGAGAACGGAACAATTTATTGTTTGTCAGCTGATTTATTTGCCAGTTTGCAAAGCGTGTTTCACGTAAATGGGTAATTAGTGCATTATTAATAGACAACAAACTAAGTGAACTGATTTTTACTAGGCAGTTATAGGCAGTTATACTTAGTATTAAGACAAAAATTGTACAAAGTACAAATAAAAAGCTAATTTTACAAAAATAGACGGGGCCATTATTTTTCACTCTAAAAATAATTTGTTTAACTACATTAAATCTCGTTATCATCATCTTTGGCTCGATAATTTTTTATGAATCCTGGACTGCTCTAAGATTCGTCGCCATTCTGTTCGGTTTCTGGCAACTTCTGTCATCTGTTGCCATCTTCTGATCTTTAGTAGCAACAAGTCGGTCTTAACTCTTTCAAACTGTTCATAGCTGGTTCTTTAAAGAGTTGATATAATTCGAAATTATATATTTTGTAGCACTGACCTTGATCGTTTATAGCTCCAAATATTTTGCGGAGGATTTTACTCTCGAATATTCTGAGACGTCTTTCATTCTTCTGCATTAGAGTCCATGTTCTCACATCCACTCCGTATGTGAGGACAGGTCTCAGCAGTGTTTTCTATATACTAATTTTATTTTTCCTTTGGATAGGTATTTCTTGAGTGGAATTGTTTTTGGGGTCTATAGTATGCCCTATTTGTAAGGTTTATTCTTCTTTTGTTGTCAACACTTTTTAATGATATGACTTTCAAGGGTTGTTTCCTGTTCCTCATTTGCTATAGAATCCTTGGTAACCAACATTACTTGGTTTTGTCTCCGTTGATGACTACACCGACTTATTTCGCCGTCGTTTCCAAATCTAGGAAATATTGCGCATTATATCGCTTGCTACACCCTATTATGTCAATCTTATTAGCATATACTAGGATTTGTATGCATCTACTATAAATAGTACCGCCGTCTCTAATTCGTGTTACATTAAATCTATTGGTGATATTATACCATTGGTAACTTTATAAGAATATAATATTTGCCTCTAGTATTCTGAATAATATAAATTTTCTTCTGCCTTAATAAACTGGAACTCATAGATTCACTCATCATCAACAACGACATTATCTATATAGGTTTAGATCTACATATAAGAAGTATAAGAATTAAAAATAAAAATAACAATTGTGATTGTCAACCTCTGTGGGGAGACGGTACTCTAAAAAGAAGATAACAAGACTTCCTCAGCAATATACGAAATTCTGTATCTCACTTTTCAAGTTATGAATATAACCACATCATGTCTTTTTGAAGACAAGTTTATACACTCAGGTGCAAAAAATTCGATCCATGCCATATTTCCCATCTATTGCGAGTTTTAAAACTTAAGACTTGTTGTATGGTATGTATAAATTTAGATAAACCCTCGTATAAGTACAATGATTAATTTCTATACATTATTTTTACATTTGTCAAATAACTGTCAAAGTGTGGATACGCATTTTTAAATACTCTCCGCACTTTAAAGTTTATTTCATTGAAAATCCACTAGGAAACTAAATATACCATATAGAAATAAAAAAAATTTATTTCAAATCCTTTATAAAAGGTATATAATAAAATGCCCAAACGGGCTATCACAAATATATTACAAAACGTTTTCGGATTGTTAAATCCATCATCAGTCTAAACGAGGTATACATGCTACGAGCCACCAAAACATATGGGTCAAAACCCTTTAAATGATATAAATTTACAGTTGTTTTACATTATATGTGGTTACAAATTATGATGTTTAAGTTACCGTTGGAATTGGTAACATGGCGACGTATGACCCTACATAGGTAAAATGGTCCTGAGACGAAGTGTCTTTGAGGACCTGTTGATAACAACTGTTGTTATCAACTATATAATATAATTATAAATATCGGTAACAACATAACTGTTGTTATCAACAGGTCCTCGAAGACACTTCGTCTCAGGACCATTTTACCTATGTAGGGTCATACGTCGCCATGTTACCAATTCCAACGGTAACTTAAACATCATCATTTGTAACCATATATAATGTAAAACAACTGTAAATTTATATCATTTAAAGGGTTTTGACCCATATATTTTGGTGGCTCATAGCATGTATACCTCGTTTACACTGATGATGGATTTAACAATCTGAAAACGTTTTGTAATATATTTGTGATAGCCTGTTTGGGCATTTTATTATATACCTTTTATAAAGGATTTGAAATAAAAATTTTTATTTCATTGAATTTAAAGCAATACCGAGTAATTTAAAAATACGTTATTCGGCTAGGTTTTTTTTTAAATTGTAGTGTTTAATAAAAACATACTCGCATAGTGTTTAAAAATTTAAATTTAACAATAATTCACATAAGTATAATCTTAATATAAACAAAATATTTTTGTTTATATTGAAAGGATAGATCGCTGATGAACACCGATCTTGGTCGCTTACATCCAATTACAAAAGGTCATATTTTGTACAAAAAACTAGGAATTTCTAATATAATTCAAGTAAGAGGAATTGGTAGGAATAGAATTAAGGTAGTAGTAGCTTCTATACATGATGCAAATAGTTTTATAAATAATAGTAAACTAAAGGAAGAAAATTTAAAAGCCTTTATTCCTGGTCACTTATTAGAAAGCAAGGGTTTAATTCGGGATATTGATACTCAATTTGAT
This sequence comes from Diabrotica balteata, assembly GCA_918026665.1. Lineage (NCBI taxonomy): Eukaryota > Metazoa > Arthropoda > Insecta > Coleoptera > Chrysomelidae > Diabrotica > Diabrotica balteata. The sequence goes on from OU898283.1 coordinate 56,829,101, forward strand.
ACTGTATATTTACAGGAAAAGATTGAATCTCCTTTACGTATCTTAAATATTAAACGGATGCATAGAAAAGTTGAAAAAAATGGTAAATTGAGTATGTTGCAAAACGAACTGTTATTGTACCTTTTGATGGTAATATACTGCATCAGTATGTTATTATAAATCGAGTTTTTTGTCCAGTCGAACAATTTGTAGGTAGGGTTACTCAGTGTTATAGGTGTTTGAGATACGTCATATTTCAAAACAGTGTAGAAGTTTTCAAAATATATGTATTAGATGTAGAGAGAATAAAAATGAAAATCATTCTTGCGAAAATTCAGAGATTAGTTGCATTCATCGTAAGAGTACTGAACATGTTTCGGTTTAAAAAAATTGCCCTTCTTACCAAAAACAACAAATAATTTAAAATATTATGATTAAAAATAAAATGTCCTTTATCGAGGCCAAGGAAATTAATGAAAACTCGTATTCAGAGGCTATAGGCCAAAATCATGCAATGGAATTGTAGATCTACTGTTGCCAACAAAAACAGTTTAACACATTTTTTAAATGAAAATGATATTGATGTTGCCTTGTTGAGTGAGACATGGTTTAAACCCAACAAACAATATAATTTTAAGGGTTATAAGATTGTTCGTCGCGTTGTTTGTGGAATCACTTAAAAATATAATAACTCTGATATTAATTTTGCTTTAATTTATAGACCTCCAGATATTCGATCGACTTCCAAAGATTGCTGTAAAATTTTGGAACAATTTAATTTTTCTTGCATTATAGGTGATGATATGAATGCGCATAACAGCTTGTGGGGTTCACTTAGGAATGATGGCATTGGGCACCAACTTATTAATGTATTAGTTTGTGGCATTTCCGTTAAATTAAACAATTTAGAATTAAGTTTCTTGTCTGTGTATAGGCCACCCTAAGTCCACACAAGAAAAACAAGAAGGAACACTTGTAAATGGCGAAGTCATCAATAGCTAGCTTCTAGTCAAGAAGATCTGCAAACACTACTTGATAGTGTCGTTGAGAGTTGTAGGGAGGCAGGTCTGGATCTTAACATTAGGAAAACCAAAATACTCGTAATAAGTAAACAACAGCATATAAAACCGTCTATATATGTAAATAATACCAAACTTGAGCAAGTTGATAAAATCGTTTACCTTGGACAGCGATTAAATTGTAACGCAGAAAGCCACAGCGAAATTAGATCCAGAATAGAGCAGGCTAGAGCAGGCTAGAGCTGCTTTTAGAAGGATGTCCAAGGTGTTATGTAACAGAGACCTAAAATTGGCATTAAGGATCCGTCTACTTCGCTGCTACGTGTTCTCGGTCTTACTTTATGGTGTCGAATCCGGAACTGTGAATAAAATCGATCTAAATCGCCTTAAGGCTTTCGAAATGTGGTGCTATAGAAGAATTTTAAAAGTTTCCTGGGTGGAGAAGATTCTAAACTCCACAATACTAGAACGTCTCAGCAAGACTACTGAGATCATAAAAAGCATCAAGCAGAGAAAGCTGGAATATTTCGGACATGTAATGAGAGGTTCAATATATAGGTTGCTACAAAATATCATGCAAGGAAAAATAGCAGGCAAACGCAGTCCAGGACGAAGAAGAACCTCATGGTTGAAGAACTTGCGAGATTGGTATGGTGTTGATACAAGCATGCTATTTAGGGTAGCAGTGAATAAAATTAAGATAGCTATTATGGTAACCAACGTTCTGAAAGGACATGGTACATGAAGAAGAAGAAAGTCCATACTTCTAAAGATGATTGGAAAAATATCTTCTCTCAAGTTACATCACCTTGTATAATTGGAGGGGATATGAATGCTTATAACTCAATTTGGAGCTCACTTCACAATGATGCCGTAGGTCATTAAATCGTCAGCAGTGTCGAGGACCTATATCTTTTTATTTTAAATAATGGGGAACCCACATATCTTCCCAAATATGGTACTTAGAAATCCATGATTGACATTTCTTTCTGTACAGCTAATCTAGCCAATAAAGTTACTTGGTTCGTCTCTTCAGATATCTTAGGGTCAAATCATTTTGCTATAACCATAAACCTTTCCACATCTATCACAACACATGAAAAAATTTATCTAAAAAGCAAATGGAACATTAATGAAGCCAATTGGTCACTTTATACATCCTTAATAGAAAAATGTTTGCCAACTACAGTAGCTCTTTAAACACTCACGAAAATTATAATTTTCTTATTGATTGTATTAATGAATCTGCTTCAAAATCTATCCCTCAATATAAAATTCTAAAACTTAAAAATCGTCCCCCACCACCATGGTGGGACCCTGAATGTGATATAATAATTAATGAAAGAAAAAAGTCATTAAAAGCTTACGAACTTTCATCGAGTTTTGATAACTACTTAAAATGTCAGGAAGTTACTGCTCGACCAAAAAAGCAGTTGAAGCAAAAAGCTAAATCCAGTTGGATCAAATAGTGCTCCAATTTAAACAAAAATACTTCTTCTAAGCAAATATGGTCACAGGCCAACAAAATGAATTGAAAAACTCAGAGCAGTATAAAACCGTTTAGCAATGAAGTTTTAGAGGACTTCTTTAATATAGTTTCTCCTCCCTGGGTTCAATATTTCTCTAACCAATCCGAACAAAGTCACCAATCTAATCACTTTTTGTTGAAATCTTTTACTAAATCTGAATTAGATTTCGCTCTCAAAAATTGCAATAATACCTCCCCAGGGCTAGATCAAATCAAATACCCTATGTTAATCAACCTACCAAGAGATGCTAAATATCTACTGTTACAGGTATTTAATGATATCATTCAAAATAACATCGTTATTGATTCATTTAAAAACACCATTGTTGTTCCTATCCTAAAGTCCGGTAAAGATCCAAATATTGCAAATTCATACAGATCAATATCGTTACTTTCCTGTGTTTTTAAAACTCTAGAGAGACTCATAAAATTTAAACTGGATTGGTGGTTACAAAAAAATAATTTGCTACCAAAAAATCAGTTTGGATATAAAAGAAGCTTTGGAACACTAGATGCCCTAACAACCATTGTGGTAGATGTACAAAATAACTTAACTAGAAACAACTATTTAACAGGACTATTCTTGGATATTGAGGGAGCATACAAATCAGTTTGCTTGTCAACTTTAAGAAATAAAATGATTAATTTATTTCATATGCCAATCGCATTCGTGGATACAATAATTGGATTTTACACAAAGAGGATCATCTATGTTAGAGATCATAATAACAAGCTAATTGGACCTCGATATAATTATCAAGGTATACCACAAGGCTCAGTTTTATCTCCAATCTTATTCAATATAAACAGCTCTGACATACATAACATCCAAATAAATAACAGTTCATTCAAGATCGTACAGTATGCAGACGATTTCTGCATCTATACAGAAAACAAAAAATATGAAACCTGTATTCAAAGCCTTAGCAAAGTATGTAAATCTCTTTTTTCATGGTTCTTAGAGAATGGTCTCAATTTATCTATAGAAAAATCAGTAGTATCTATCTTCACAAGACATAACATTTCTACAAATGAAAATATCATTCTGAAAGATCAATGTTTTAAGCTTCAAAATCATGTCAAATATCTAGACCTTATTTTGGATAAGAAGTTAACTTGGAGATAACACATAGAGTACATGCTTGATAGATGTAACAAAGGCAGCAATTTCCTCAGACTGACAACTAAAACGTGGTGGGGTTGCGATGTAGAAACATCCTTGTTGTTTTATCGCGCTTATATACGATCTATTCTAGATTATGGTGCTACTCTTTATGGTTCCGTCTCCAAGAAATTTTTAACAAAAATTGACACTTCAGCAAACTATTCAGCATTCAAACTCCCTGTATACTAAATTAACTAAATGCAGTATATACGCCCCATATAATATACAGTACTTGTTAGCCATAGATTCTGTAACAATATATAATTTAATTATAGAATTTTTGTCAGACACATGCATAGCTTTATAAATCTGGTACTCGTTCATGAAAACTTTCATGACCGTCTATAGGGTTAGACTTGTAACCTTTGTTTATCCATATGTAACAATACCTTATCCGTGGTCCTGTATTGTTTGTCTGTTAAAATAAATGTCTTGACGGACCCCTAGACGAGAAGCGAGTGTTCTTATATTTTCCTTCGACGTTTTCTTCTATTAATTGTCTATTTCGATTTTTCGTTTTAGGGATATCGCTGAGCATTTGTCTGAGAGAAATAATCTGTACTTATGTGTATACACTTTCTTGAGGAATATATTATAACTTTACGAGACTGGCTGGATGAAGAAATCTATGCCACAAAAAAACTTATTAATGCCATTGATACTCTTGATTTAGTTGTTCTTAATAATGGCAAAGAAACCTGTCTGGCCCGTCCAGATGTAACACAATCTAGTGTTGATATTACGTTGTGCTCTCCTGATTTAGCAAACAAAAGAAATTTCTTGGGACGTCTTAGATGACACATTGGGATCGAATCATTATGTAGTTCAAATGAATTTTTCTTGTTATTTTTCGTAATGAATACATTCTTTCAAAGTCCAAATGGAATGTTAATAAAGCTAATTGGACCCAATATTCTGATCTGATTGAACAAACCTTTCTTAACTATCGGACAGCTTGTCTACCTCAGAGAAACATGACTGTCTAATGGAAAGTATTAATAATGCATCTTTTCAATCCATTCCGAAATATAAACCCTTAAAAATTATTAAACGACCACCTCCTCCGTAGTGGGAGTTCGAATGTGAACAAGTTGTTTCTGACAGGAAAGATGCTTTAAAAACAAATAAAAATAACTCTAGTTTCACTAATTACGTACGATGTCAGGAAGTAATGGCTAAAACAAAAAAGTTCTAAAACGAAAAGAAAAAGAAAGTTGGAAAAACTGGTGTTCATCCTTAAATAAAAATATGCCTATTAAAAATGTGTGGAATGACGCAAGGAATGCAAAGGAAGTACATATACTCCAAGTATTAATCATTTTAATGATGAATGGATTAAAGATTTTTTTGACAAAATAGCACCTCCATCAGTTAATACTGCTATAGAAATTCAAAATAATACTATAACTTCAAGTCACTTTCTTCTAAATCCATTTACACGGGAAGAACTTGACTTTGCGCTAACTAATAGGTCTAACACCGCTCCGGGCTACGATGATATTACATATCCTATGCTTAAAAAACTTCCAAATATCGCAAAAAACGTATTACTTGATATGTTTATTGATATTCTTTTTAAAGACGCAGAATATTAAGAACTGTTATTGTCATACAAATCCTTAAACCAAATAAAGATCCAAACTTGGTACAATCATATAGGCCAATCTCTTTGATGTCGTGTTTTTTAAAGACTTTGGAAAGAATTATCAAAGTTAGACTAGTATGGTGGATAAATAAATTAGCTTGTCAAAATCAATTCACTTTTAAAAAAGGGGTTGGTTTTCTAGATGATCTTAGTACTCTTGTTGTTGGGAATTTATCTTTATTGAACAGCCAGCAATTGACGGATTTGTAGTTTACTGTTTTTATTTGAGAAAAAACAACTTAAATTCTGTTCTCTTGCTGTCTGCTAAATTATTAAATTATTTAAATTTTTTTCTAATCGGTAACAGTTTATTTTCTGACGTTTTGATATTATATTTGACATAGTTTATAGAACAGTAGCAACGGGAAATTTTGGGTAACATGATAGAACTAAAAATTAACTAAATATATTGCATACAAATAATAAATATTCGTAACACTCCCACCCGGTACAGTTCTATGCGAAAGAGAGACTGTACCACTTATTTCTCATCATCTTTCTGGTCTCCATTTATTGGTATTACTGCTAATTTTATAACAGGACGTTCATATATTCCACTTTTTGTTTGAACTATTGCTCGTCGCACTTGCCCGTCAGGTGATTCTTTAACTTCGATTACCTTACCCTTTGGCCAATTGCATCTTGGTAAATCTTTATCACATATAATTACAATACCGCCCTCTTTAATTGTACAACTTGTTTATGCCATTTTGCTAATGAATCATATAACGAAATTTTAAACCGCTTTCACTAGGCGCTCTCAGGCCCCACCCATATGTGGGGAAAGGGGTGCGTTGAAGTGAAATTTTAGCTCTGGGCTAATCAGTGAATTGGCTATTAATTTACTGTCAACCTGTTGCAGTTCTTCTCTCAATACTCGTTCAGCTGCAATAGAATTCGTACCTCGATCACAATAAATATGCCTTGGTCGTCCTCTTCTGTTAATAAAATTTGTTAAGCATAGTATAAAATTGTCCACATCTAGTTTGTAAGCTACGTAAATTAAGCTCACCAACTTTTCTCCTGTCTTCCAACAGTAACGTTTATTGGACCAAAATAATCCATACCAGTGTGTGTAAATGGAGCAGTAAATGTTACAAGTCTACATTGCGGTAGAGGTGACATTTCTGGTGGTTTTGGCTTAGCAAATTTGACCTGGCAATTTTGACAATTGGTCCTAATCTTATTAACTAGTTGTCTAAGTTTTGATTTTTGTCTTATCTCATTTACTACAATTTCATGATTTCTATGGTGATATCTTTTGTTATAGTATTCAACAACTAGAAAAGTTAAACGATTTTCTCTCGGTAAAATTATTGGCCTTTTTGTTTGGCGATAATTTAAATAAACTACTTGATTTATTAACTGTTTTCTGTAAAATACCAGAAATATTTGTGTTTAATTGTTTTATTTCATTTTTGAAATACTAAAATTGAGTATGCTTTATTAACATATTCATAGCATCTAAAAGTTCTTCTGCAGTTAATATTCCTTTAGGCTCTTCAGATTTCATCAATTTTGAATAAATAATTCTTAAAAATCGAAACACATATGCAGTTGTTTTTAAAATTCTATTAAATTGACTAAATCTTTTAAAATCTATTAAAAGTGGACTATTAAATTTTACTTCATAAGTGTCTAAGATTTCATCAGCTTTTTCCTTTTTAAGAGTGGTGTCTGTAGGCCAACTGTTTATTAATTGATACAGAAAATCAGGACCTTTAAACCAACACCTCGTGTTTCTCAAATTGGGACTGTTTGTCCATTTGGTAGCTTCGTCGGTTATGTTATTCTTAGTAGGTACATATCTCCAATGTGATACCATTGAGTTTTGTTGAATTTCAGCCACCTTGTAAGCTACATATTTTGGTAATTTTCTTGGGTCTTCATTTCTTAACCAGCTTAAAACTGTTGAAGAATCTGTCCAATAAACAATGTTGTGCACAGGTATGGAAAGATGTTGACAAAGGTTTTTAGCAAACCTTGAACCCATTACTGCACCATTAAGGTCCAGTCGAGGAATAGTTTATGGTTTTAATGATGCTACATGTGATTTCGCTCCAATAAAAGTACACTCTATGCCATCTTTTTTCATTATTCTTAGATATGCTACACAAGCACTTGCGTGTTCGCTGGCATTGAAAGTATCTTGGAATTGAAACCTTCTCTATTTCTGGAAGCTGTTTCAACCAAACAAGCCATTTTTGAAACTATTCATTGGTTATTGGTTGATCCCAAGAAATGTTACTCCTCAATATTTCCTGTAACAGGATCTTCACATAAATCAAAACGGTTTGCTAACAAACCTAAAGGGTCATATATAAACATTAAGATTTGCAAAATTTCTCGCTTTGTTGGCTTTCTTAATCCACTTAAAACATCTTTGTTTCCTTTATTACATTTTAAATTAAAAATAAAAATATCTCCCTTTAAACCCCACCACATTCCTAGAATCTTCTCCATGCTCTTGTTGTTCTCTAGATCTAGGTTGACTTCCTCGTTATTTCCGTGAGTAGTGTTCATGATTTTCATTAATTTTTTAGAGTTTGATCTTCAGTTTCTTATTTCAAAATTTCCGCTGGCATGAATTAAGGCAATTTCTTTTGCTAATTGGATGGCTTCATCCTCATTGTCTGTTGATTCTAAGAGATTATCGACATAATGATTATTTACTATGGAATCAACAGCGCTAGGATATTCTACACTAAATTTCTTCGCATTAGCGTTTTTAACAAACTGTGTACAACTGGGTGAGCAGGTAGCTCCGAAGGTCATCACAGTCATGACGTAAATTTCCAAAGGATTATCAGAGCTACCATTGCGCCACAAGAATCGTTGTGCATGTTGATCTTCCTCTATTATACCTACACGAAGAAACATTTCCTTGATGTCTCCAGAGAAGCCAATCTTTCTTTCACGAAATCGTAGGACACCTAATAGAGAAGCAAGTTGGTCATTTTCTTTTAATATCATAGAATTTAAGGATATTCCCTGTACGGTTGCTGCTGCATCCCAAACTAATCTGAATTTGTCAGGCTTGTTAGGATTAAATGCCGGAAATATGGGAAGATGCCATGTTTTTTCTTGATGCTGTAAGAGTTCTTGTTCTGACAGTTTTCTAATATATTCCTTTTCTAGAAAATCTTGAATTTTTTGATTAATTTTGATACCTAGTTCTAGATTTTTCTTAATTTTTCTCTCTATACACTCCAGTATTTGAATAGCCATGGGTTTACTATTAGGGAGTTTCAAGTTGTCATATTACCAGAGTAATCCAATTTTATATTGGTTACCAATTTAAACTAGGGTGCTTTCTTGTGTACGGATAGCCCTATCTAATTCTTTGGAAATAGACGGTTTAATATTTTGAACTCCGAGGCTATCAACTGAAACGAAATATTTTACAGTATTAAAGGGTTCTTGGTTAGTAATGCTTTCAGGACTACATTCGCAAATGTGGTAAGTGTAGTTTAATTCCACATCGTTATTTAAAAACATTGCAAAAATCGTCCAACCTAACCTGGACTTTGCAGCTATCGGTTGAAGTTCTAGACCTTCCTACACTTGAAGTGGTAACGCCAAGTCCCAGTTATCTAAGCCTATCTAGATCTGAGGAACAGCGTTCTTATATGATTTGAAAGGCAAGTTTTTTAGATAGGGAAAACTTTCTTTAATTGCCTTTGCATCGAGAGTTTGTTTTGGAAGGCCTAATTTTCTTACTGTTCTGGCTGGTCGGTGGTCAAATTCTTTGGCCCCAGTTATAATCACCAGAAATAGAAAAGAATACGTTTTCTGACGCATCTTCTAAGCATTGTTGGTTTCCAGTCCATTTTAAGCAAAGTTGTTCTGGCTTTCCTATTATATTTAGCTTTTTAGTAATACTTTCTCCTAACAAAGTAACGGAAGACCCTTCATCTAGAAAGGCAAATGTGCAGACCTCCTTACTGTCATTTCTTAAAACAACGGGAAGTATTCGAAAGCGTGTTCCTTGATATGCATTACTTTCTTCATCTGCAGATAAGAGGTGTAATTCTACTGTTTGCATACCGTTTTACTTTTTGATAAGCTTTGTACTTTTATTAGATACTTGTTCTGAAAATTCATGAAGCAGAGGATAATGCTTCCTTTGGCATTCTTCTTTGTTGCATTTTACAGGGTACTTACAGGGAAATCTGTGTTTCTTTTTAAGCAAAGCCTACATAAATTTAAGGCTTTAACTGCCTCCCATCTTCGAGATAAGGAATATCTCTGAAATTTTGAACAACCTGCAATCTTTTTACAATCTCTCTGATTACACAATTTACAATGATGTGTTTCACTGGAGGCATTCGGTTCATGTGTATTAACATCCGCTAATTGCATTAAAGGCATTAAATTGCCTTTTTTATTACTTTGGTCATTAAGTGCTAGTATAGGATGACAAGTACAGTATGCAGATGACCTCTGCATATATACTGAAAATAAGAAATTTAATACCACTAAGGCTTCTTTCAAAGACATCTTTGGTGTTGTTCATGAATGATAAACATTTAATGGATTTCAGATTTTCTACTCCAAGTCTGAAGTTTGTGTTTTCAGTAGACACAACTTACCTAAATTAAGTTACATTGTCCTAGGTTCTTATAATTTGTCTATTAAAGACTCCGTTAAATATCTTGGCATGGTACTTGATAGGAAGTTAACATGGAAAATGCATATTAATTACATGTTAGACCGATGTATAAAGAGTTTAAATTTTAAAAAAATGGTTACTAAGACTTAGTGGGGAGCAGGCGTTGAAACCGCCTTACTATTCTATCGTGTCTATATCAGGTCCATATTGGATTATGGATGTATCTTGTATATCTCTGCTAGTTCACAGATTTTAAACAAAATATATATCTCGCAGAACTCACTGCTACGTGTATGTCTTGGTGCCATGAAAACAACTCCAGTCGAACCTCTTCATGTAGAAGCTATTGAGCCTCATTTAAATCATAGGAGTAACTTATTTGCAGACAAATTTCTTCTTAAAATATCCAGAACCAACAGTAATCTATATTCAAATATAGTAGTAAAAAAAACAGCTCTGGAACTCAATTCATCCATGTATGTTACCTGAAGTCATATTTAATTTAATACTGAACATCACAGTTTTTTAACAACATGATGTATAATCTTTTACAACTATATGTAATTTAAAGGGTTTTTACCCATGTATTTTGGTGGCTCAGGCATTTTAACCTAGCAATTTTAAAATTTAATCCTGAGGATGGACTGTTTAGTCCGAAAACGTTTGTTTTTTTGATGTAGCCCTTTTAAGGGTTTTTAAATAAATATACCCATTTATGAAGACTAACCTCTTTTTTGTGATACGTGGTATACAGCCAGCTACAGGAATTGTTTTCCTTGTGGATTTTATTTTACATATAGTAGTATTAAATTAACAAGATCTTACAAATAAATATTGGTCGAAGAAAAATTCTCCACTACTGTGTATCGCACTTCAATCTAATCAAGATATCCTTAGTGATTTATATGATCCCAGCTTAATTTTGTTAGATCTTTATGATTACAATGCATTGTTTCAAATATAAAGATTGTAAAACCTTCATATAGCGATAATTATCACATTAACATTAACTTATTATACTCAATACTTGCAAGCTTTGAGGAATCTGTGGCAATATATACCGATGCTTCGAAGTCCGAGGATGGTGTGGGATGTGCTTTTTATATTCCCTCCAAAAATATTAATTATTTCTACAAGCTAGATAACATATTTTCTAAATTTACTCAGGCTCAGAAGGCTCAGAAACGACACATGCTAAACGGAAAATTGTAAAAATCTACTAAACACTAACGAAACTTGTGTGTAACGAAATTTTTAGTGCTAACCTGGTGAGTTTTAGATCTAAAATATACCGCTAAATTGATCAGATGTAACAAATAATAATAAATATTTTATTTCCTACGATAAATACTATAAATATATACCTCGAATACTAATTTAGATAATACTAATTTAAATTCTATATAACGTCAGGATTTTATGCAATGAGCCAGCTGACAATACTGCGAAGAAAGCTATTACCACCAGTTTTAACGTCGAAACTGTACATCTAGCAGCTGATTAAATATTTTTCAGGACAGGTCAAAAAGTCCTTCCAAAATAAATGGAATAGACATTTCTCGTAACTATACGAAATTCCATACATCTTTGAAATATTCCCACTGTCAAATGTGTTCAGAAAAAAAATTGTTATTCGTAAACTAAGAATATGCCTTACTAAATGAACTAATGGATACTTAATTTCTACTGAAGAACTACCTTCCAGTTCAATCTGCAATGTAGCAATAAGAGTAAAGCATATTATTATATGTAGCATTTTTTACGATAATAAAACAATAACATATAAAGTCTCTACGACTAAATGCAAGTGATCTCTAACCAAGAAGAATGCCAAAACTTAGACTTTTTACGAGAAATAAACCTATAAAACAAAATATAAACATTATACTATTACTATTATATGATGCTTTAATGTGTATTTATCAGTTGTTGTAAAAATTCGTCATCATCATCAATATAGTGTATTATTTTTGTTAATATATGTAATTTATTGTCTTTTGTTGCAGCGGATTTGAACTGTTTCATGTAGTTGTTACATGACGATTTTCCGTCGAAAGTTGGGACTTTGACATGAACAGAACCTCCACTTTCTTCAAATTTCGGCCGTGTTTCCAACTTACATTTCGTCTCGTGTTCTTTTGTCTCTACTGTAATTGGATTGTTTCCTCTCTTTGCTGTCCCTGTTCCCTCCATCTTCTTTTCCATCTCTTTCCATATCTTTTCTTCGAAGGCCAACATATCGGCAGCAACTTAGTTTTTTTAAGGAAGACACTCTGTCGTCGAGGGCGGACATCTCAGAAGTGACTTTAGAGATGTAAGCAGAAAATTTGCTCTCCAGAGAAGAAATCTCGTTAGAAACTTTGCTTTTTAAAGAAGCGATGTAGCCGGAAACTCTCGAAATATCGCCAGAAACTTTGTTCTCTAATGATGCAATGTCACCAGAAACTTTGTTCTCTAATGATGAGATGTCATCAGAAACTTTGTTCTCTAATAATACGATGTCACCAGAATCTTTGGAAATCGACGAGATGACAGCAGCATGCTTATCTTCAAATATATGAGTTTCCGGATCTAAACCCTATTCTTTAAAGCGTTCTTTAGTCGTTGGACTAAATCAGCCTTTATTCCGGTAGAAGCTAATTCTCTGTCTTCAAGATGTCTTCCGTAAATCCGTAACTGTGAGCTCATAAATTGTAGCCATGTTCACCAATTTATTTAAAATCCCACTTCTAACACCACTATTGAGTCTTTATTAATTCTAATTTATTGTTTTTATTATATTAATTTACTAAAGGTTCAATATTTATAACACTCACGAATTTATCAAAGTCTTTATTTATTTTACACTTAATAATTACAAATAATTTATTTGCGTGCGATACAATTTTAACCCGATATCCGCGATCTTCTTTTGACTGCTGGTCACAATAAAAGCTCCGTTATTATATATGAAAATACAGCTATTCGAGAGTTCAGGAGAATTCCTCTGACAACACTAGGCCGGGTCATCATTCGACCGGTTTCTGGAAACTTCGAACGGCCGTTTCAGGTTTATGTCTGCCAGCTGATCGAAGGGTCTCGTCCATTCTACAACATATTTAGTAAATAAACATGTTTACAGGTTTATTTTAATATGACTAATTTTTACGTAACACTATTCTTAAATCTATTAATTTCCATAATTTAGAAAGTCCCAGTTCAAACATAAATCTAAAATTGACAAAGTCTCTATTTTAGCACTTCACCAACACTATAAAATTATAACCGTATATCTAGAATATAACTATATCATAATTTTACAAATTGTTTGTCTTCTTTTTCTCTATGCATTTTATTCTATATACAATTTCGGATCATATTTACTTCCCCGCCTTTGATGTTTACATACAAATATTTCTTTTTATCTACATATAAACAAGAAATAATTGTGGTGATAATGTTCCGTGTTTCCTCCATTTGCTACTGGTGGGTTGTGATCGTATGTGGTATCATTTCTATTTTTTCTATGGTGTTCAGGATTGTTCTCTGAATCGGTTCTATCCCGGATTATGGATTTCTTCACAAAAAAATCATAATAGAAAGAAAATAAATAAAAATTGCATATTTAAATTTGTAACAAAAATTGATTTAATAAAACGTGTCACACATAGATGTGTTCAGTATTTGAGTTACTGCGCGCGAATCTCTCTTCGGATGTTGGTTTTCGTCTATGGGTTGAGTACTCCAGCCACCTGACTTTGTTCTTGAAGATTCTATCTGCAAGGTGAGTATTTAGATATGCGACCGTCTAAAAATCCCGTCCAGAGCCAGAAGACGATTAGTTAATTCCGACTTTGGCTTTGGAAGCCTCTAATTTCAAAATAAAATTATTTTTTGTTACATTTATTTATATTCACTGAAAGGCAAACTACTAAACAATATAGATACGTATATAGATAATTACTAAACAATATGGAAAAAAATTTGAATTTTTGGGAAGTAATCTGCACGAGCTTTTATTTGTACATTCTAATCAAGTTAGTTAATGTCAAAGTCAAGGTAAGTATATACAATTTTTTTCTATGGTACAGATTGATTTAATTTTGGTTATTATTACCACCTTCAAACTCTTTCTACCGTTTTAAAATAAGTCAATAATGGACAGCAATGTTTGATAGTGCTTGTCTTTTGCCAACATATTTGCAAAATTAAAATGAGGAAGTCATCGTAATATTACAAGTTGGAGACAAACATAATGCGCCATAAAGAATTTGAGCAGCTCCAGGTAATATTAGAAGGCAAAATCGAGGGTAAAAGGGGTATAGGAAGAAAGAAGAAATCCTGGCTCCGAAACATCAGAGATTGGACTCACACAACAGAAAATGACTTAATCCATCAAGCCCAGAACAGAGAGAAATTTGCCATATTGATCGCCAACCTCAATAGAGAAGGCACTTGGGAGGAGGAGGAGGAGACAAACCGAAAAAATATGTCAGTAAACGATATCATGACAAAAGAAGACTAAGCTCATGATAGTTCGTGGGAATAGATACGCGTTTCAAAAAAATAATTATTGTAACGTAGGTTCATGATTCAATGTTTCAAACATGTCGAACTATTTTTACAAGTACTTTTGTATTTTTTGTGTTAAAACAGCTTTGAAATCACATAAAAGTATCAAAACACTTACCTTTAACATTTAATTATAAAAATATACAGTAAAACTTCTGTAAACGGACACCTCTCCACAACGAAAACCTCTGCTGAACGGTCATTTTTTAGGTCACCGACAATTCATATGTGGGTAAAAGGAAAGACACCTCCGAACAACAGACCCTCTTCACAACGACTCCGGACAAAATTTGCCTTCAGATTTTCTAAGAAATTATTGTAATTTTACCTGCCAACCACGGACAGTCACGTAAAGGCGATTAAAAGATTAAAATTGGGGCTTCGGAAATCCAAATATGTACATAAGTTATTGTAGCCATGAAACTAATTATGAAAGTAGAAACTTATGTTCACAAAACTAGATAGGTACATCGAGTGTGATTTGAGAAAACTCATTTTAAAATTTATTGATCCTTTCTTTGTACACATTTCTAATTTTGTTGCGATATTCTGATCTAAGGGATAAATATCTTCAACTAAAAGAAAGTTTGTAAATTTGGAAGAAAAAATATCGGTGATAGAAGCAACTGAAACAAAAATAATTATAACGTAATGAGGTTTGAGGTTTGGCCGAAATGGTGCAAATAGGAAAACTTAAGTTAGTGACACTAAAGAAAAAGACCGATTTAAAAAGTGGTAAAGTAAAAGTGGAAATGTTCAACAAAACAGGAGGATTAAGGAGGAAGGTGTTGCCATCGATACTATGATGTCCGATGGGTTTTGTAAACAGAAAAAGCTTTAGAGGCAGCGAAAAAACTCAATTTGAATTTTAAACTCTTCCAATGGTTGACTTGACAAGTTTTGCTTAAGACATAACATTAAATTTAGAGCAATTTCTGGAGAAGCTGAAAATGTTAACCTTGACGACGTTTCAGAGTGGCAAAGAAAACTGACAAATTTATTAAGTGGCTATTTACCTGAAGATATTTATAACGCTGACGAAACTGGTCTGTATTATTGAGCCTTACCAAGTAAAACTTACATTTCGTAACGAAAAGTGCACTGGAGGTAAATCTGCCAAGGAAAGGCTGACCGTATTATTGTGTGCAAATTTAAGTAGAGAAAAATAAAAATCTTTGGTGATTGGTAAAAGTAAAAATTCTCGAAGTTTTAAAAATTTTCATGTTGATAAATTCCAAGTCGACTGGTTGACTACAACAACAAAACCTGGATGACCAGAGATATCATAATAGATTGGCTGCACAAATTTGACAGAAAAATGCAACGTCAAAAAAGAAAAATGCTCTTATTCCTAGACAACGCAACATCCCATCCGGATATTTGTGGTACCTAATAATACAGCACAGTGTCGACCGTTAGACCAAGGAATAATTAAAAACATTAAATCTCTGTATAAAAGTTTTTAAAAAAAAACTGTAATCATCTAGACAATGTTCTTTATCAACGGCTGAACTGGAGAAGTCCATAACGAATGCTTACGCCGTAATTTGGATTGTGGCAGCAAGGAGAGACGTGTTAACCAAAACAATTGAAAAATGTTTAATTCGATGCGGCTTTTTAAAACGATAGTAATTGAGAAAAAATTTTGAAAAAGATTTGCCATTGTCAACCTTCTGCGAAAGTCATAAAGTTAAACATGTTTTGAAATTGACGGAAAATCCTGAAGTAACTAGTGTGTTAGTGATTTTAAAGAAAACGATCAGGTGTCCAATTAGGCGAGCGGTTTACCCCTATAAGCAGAGCATCAACCGACTAAAATTCTTTTTGCATTTCTAATGCACCAAACCTTTTTATTCGATTATATATTTTTCCAAGATGAAATGTATTTTTTTTTTAAGTTTTTACAAGTGGCCGGCAATTGTTATTAACAAATAACTTATACAAAAAAGCAATTTCACCGAATTGTTTCAGAATCAATGTTTTTAGGTGTATCTCATCAAAATAAACACTTTTTCTCTCTTGATAATTTTTCGAAAAATGCTTCTTTTCGAGTTATTTGCATTTTTTGTTGAAAAAATGCCTTAATTAGTGATTTTTGGGATTTTTTTTCTAAAAAACTACTAACTGAATTGCAATTCTACAAATAGCTTTATAATCTTTAAACCGTCGAGTACAAGTAATATTTTGACAAGGATAAATGGTTTCTATCTCGCTAAAAACGTGGACCCCAATATTTCGAATATGCCTTTCGAGAGTATCACGCTAAGCGTGTACAGCGGTTGAGGTTATTGACAATGAAAACGATGTATAATTAATATTATATTTTTATTTTATTTTATTTTTCAATGAAAATTAATTATATATTGCTTAATGTATTTCACTGTAATAAAACATTCAATAATATAGTCACCACGTATATTAAAAGAAAAATTACATTATTATAGCATTGTAAAAAATTAATTTTGTTTTAATTATAATATGTCTATATAAAAATAATTAGATATATCTTTTTTTTTTAATAAATTGTACGTAATATTTGTATTGAATTAACTTTTTAAATATAAACAAATATTTCTACGCGCCGCACGCCTGTATCGCCGCAACTGCTGTAGTTCAACTTTGTAAGATATTTTGTATTTTTTAAGTCTTGATAATAATTGTAATCACAATTGAAAGCTCGAGTAAAAAATAGTCAACAAATAGCCCCTTTTATTGACTCCAACCCATCCAAAACAGTTTTATATCATATATATTGTTATGGATCAGTTTATCGATCAGAAATAGAATAAAGAGTTTTTTATTATTTTAATATACCGCGGGCATATAAGTTAAAATACAACCCTGTACTTATTTGTAGTAGTTAAAATAAGAGAAAACATTGTTACGTGACGGGACCCTAACGAGTTTTTCCGTGAAAGACTGAGTGAATAGTGAAAGGACAATAGAACCCGTATAATTATAGATTTTCGAAAATAAATAAGAATTAGATTTAGATAAGAGATACCAAGAACTTGGAAACTTATTTCTGTTGAAAAAGGCAAAATTGTTAATGGTTTCCGAAAAGTAATTTGAGTGAAAGTAGTATATTTGTTTTAAATATCATGTTGGAAATTTTCTAAATCGAAAATAAGTGGGAAAGATGAATGCTTATGATTGGTTAAAAAAGAATGATGGGAATGAGAGAGTTGAGAAGGTTGTCTGGGAGAGATTGAAAGATTATTATGTTACCGGCAGACCAGAAGAGAAAACGTGTTTTCCTTTAGTCAATCTGAGTACCAGTGTTTTCGTTTGTTAGTGAAAAAGGTGGAAGCTGAGAGCAGATTAAAATCGAGGAGATTAATACCTCTTTTGAGTCTGCATAGTCCACGAGATATAATTGAGAAAGAAAGGAGAATTTGTGAATAAAGAGTACAGGTCAGAAGAGGCTTGGGCTTGTGTTTTCGGAGGAGCAGATTTGCTGGTATGCGATTTGGATCGATGCTGAGAACGGGAAAGATTTGATGGTAGCCGGACATAATCAATCAAGGAAGGAACTGTGGTTTGATCGAGAGGAGACATCATTGGTGTAAAAATAAAGGTCTAGTCAAATAATTTGAATGAAAGAAAATTTTAAGATATTCTAAAGATAAAATCAAATATAAGCATACGAACTAAGATTCCAAGTTTCAAAGAGTTATTTTTTTTTGTGAATAAATTATATTTTTATATGGTAATTTTTTTAGTAGATATTATTATAAAACAGATCAATAGATAGTTTGTAATTAAAATTAAATTTAGAGTATAGGAGTGTGTTGGGAAAGATAACTGCCCACAAAAGTTATTTATTAATATTCATCGTATTGCTTATTCAAAATAAATAATAATTTGTGTGCATATTTATGTTGTTTTAATGTTAGTTCCGTTTCCTGTTCTATCCCGATTATGAGCAACTAGGAGATACTGAACCCACTAGAAGAGATATATAAAGCAAACTGATTAAAGTAATAATTAACAAAAAAAGGCACCCTGAGAATTTTTAATAGTAATTGAATTGTATGACTCTGCATACACTTCTTAATAAGAAATATTTGGGTCCACGTTTTTAGCAAGATAAAAAAAAATTATCCTTGTCAAAATATTCTAACTTATACTCGACGGTTTAAAGATTATAAAGCTATTTGTAGAATTTCAATTCATTTAGTAGTTTTTTAGAAAAAAAAATCCCAAAAATCACTAATTAATGCATTTTTTCAACAAAAAAATGCAAATAACTCGAAAAGAAAGCATTTTTAGAAAAATTATAAAGAGAGAAAAAGTGTTTAGTTTGATGAGATACACCTAAAAAAATTGATTCCGAAGCAATTCGGTGAAATTGCTTTTTTGTATAAGTTATTTGTTAATAACAATTGCCGGCCCACTTGTAAAAACTTTAAAAAAATACATTTCTTTCTTTCTTTCTTTCTCCCCTTCCTTTTACCCTATCAGGGTGTCGGATTTGGGCTAGCTATTTTAATTTCCATTTACCCACCTCTTCCATTCTTTTCTGTTTCCTGCCATTATTTTCAATTCCTCGAGTGATTTTTGTTTAAATTTTCCCGCCTCTACTACTTGCTGTATCCATTTTTTTCTTGGTCTGCCTCTTTTTCTTTTTCCGATATTTTTTGCTTCATAAACTTTTTTTGTTATTCTATTGGATTGCATCCTCGTCAGATGCCCATACCAGTTCAATTGTCTCTTTACTATTTTGTTCATTATCTGTTCCTGGTTGGCCATTCTCCTAATAGTCTCGTTGCTTAATCTATCCCATTTTGTCTTTCCAACTATCCTTCTTAGATGTCTCATCTCCATTGCGTTTATCCTGCTCTTATGTTTTTCCAGGATTGTCCAGTTTTCACTTGCATAGAGCACAGTCGGTATCACTATTGTGTTATATATTTTTATTCTTGTTTCTCGTGTAAGTTCTCTTTTTCGCATTATTGGGGCTAACGCATAGTATAACTTGTTTGATTTCTTTGCTCTATTTGTTATTTCCCAGTCTATTTTTCCATCATTAGTTATTATACTTCCTAGGTATTCGTAAGTTAATACTATTTCCAATTCTGAGTTTTTACATTTTATCTTTATTTGATTATCTTCCTGATCTCCATTGCCGCTGATTATCATTATCTTACT
Organism: Diabrotica balteata; assembly: GCA_918026665.1. Lineage (NCBI taxonomy): Eukaryota > Metazoa > Arthropoda > Insecta > Coleoptera > Chrysomelidae > Diabrotica > Diabrotica balteata. Next base: position 56,848,751 of record OU898283.1, read on the forward strand.
TTTTTTTCTCGTTTATCTCCATTTTTAGTTCTTCTATTTGTTCTACCCATATATCCATTAGTTTCTGCATTTTATTCTCGGAATCTGCTATTAGTACTATGTCGTCTGCATACATTAAGGACTCTATTGTTACCGGTTGTAATCTGTGGTAACCTATTATTGTCTGTAGTTGATTGGTTCTGATTCTAGTGTTTCTTAACAATTCGTTCATTACTATTATGAATAGCAAAGGGCTGAGACTATCTCCTTGTTTAATACCTCTCTTCCAATTAAATGCTTCCGATCTTTCCCTGTTATTGTACCTTCCTTTTACCTCTTTGTAAGTACTTTCTATAATTTTTATCAATGCATTAGGTACATTTATTTTTCTCAAGCATGTCCCTATAATATGTCTTTCTATCGTGTCAAATGCTGCTCTTAGGTCTATGAATGCTAATACTAGTTTTTCGCCCGTATCTATTCTTCTTTCTATTAGGTTTCTAATGATATATATGTTGTCATTTGTCTGTCTTCCCGGTCTAAATGCCGTTTGTTCTTCTCCCAATACCATTTCTATTTCTTGTCTCAGTCTCTTCTCTATTATTTTCGTATATATTTTAAAACATACCGTTGACAGACATATTGCTCTATAGTTGTCGCAGTTTACATGTTCTCCTTTTTTGTATATTGGCACGATGATATTCTTCTGTCAGTCTTTAGGTATTGTTTGTTTTTCCCACGCCTCTTTATATATTTTCCATAGTCAGTTTATTCCTTCTTCTCCCATGTATTTTACCATTTCCGGTTCAATTTCATCGTCTCCACCTGCCTTGCCTATTTTTATATTTGATAATCCTTCTATTACTTCTTCTCTACTTATTTGCTCTAGCTCTGTGTTTTCTTCGCCTTCATTGTTTATATTGTCATCATTTATTACTTCGGTATTAAATTTTTTCTCATAATATTCTTTCCATACCCTAGCTACTTGTTCTGGGCTTATTTGTATTTGGTTTGAAGTATCTCTTACTGCGTTTATTTCCTTTCGTCCTCCTTGCCTTATGTGTCGTATTGTTGTCCAAAAGTTTCTATTATTTGTTATATATTCTTCCTGAAGTTCTTTTTCAAATTCTTTCCATGTTTTTGCTTTTGCTTGTGTGACTGTCTGTTTTACCAATCGTCTCTGCCTATAGTATTTTTCTTTATCTTCGTCTAATCCCGTTTCAATGTATTTTTTCCATGCTATTTTCTTCTTTTTTATTTCTGTCTTCACTTCTTTATTCCACCATCTTGTCCTTTTCAATTGTTTATTATATTTTTTTATTCCACACACTTCAGTTGCTGTTGTCTTGATACTTCACTGTAAGTATTCCATCTTTCTTCCATTGTCCATGTTTCTTTTTGGCCCTCTATTTGTCTCAGTCTTTTGTTAGTTCCGTTTCCTGTTCTATCCCGATTATGAGCAACTAGGAGATACTGAACCCACTAGAAGAGATATATAAAGCAAACTGATTAAAGTAATAATTAACAAAAAAAAAGGCACCCTGAGAATTTTTAATAGTAATTGAATTGTATGACTCTGCATACACTTCTTAATAAGAAATATTTGGGTCCACGTTTTTAGCAAGATAGAAAAAAATTATCCTTGTCAAAATATTCTAACTTGTACTCGACGGTTTAAAGATTATAAAGGTATTTGTAGAATTGCAATTCATTTAGTAGTTTTTTAGAAAAAAAAATCCCAAAAATCACTAATTATGCATTTTTTCAACAAAAAAATGCAAAAAACTCGAAAAGAAAGCATTTTTCGAAAAATTATCAGGAGAGAAAAAGTGTTTATTTTGATGAGATACACCTAAAAAAATTGATTTCGAAGCACTTCGGTGAAATTGCTTTTTTGTATAAGTTATTTGTTAATAACAATTGCCGGCCCACTTGTAAAAACTTTAAAAAAATACATTTCATCTTGGAAAAATATATAGAATCGAATAAAAAAGGTTTGGTGCATTAGAAATGCAAAAATAATTTTAGTCGGTATATAATGGAGTTTTTATAATATGCTTCACGTTTTTATCGATATCGTTTCCAAAAATGTTTTTATACACGTTTGTATTTAACAAATCAGTTCATTATTTTTGAATCTTATAAATTATCTAATAAACTATTTATTTCTATTAAACTGAAAAACGTAAACTTTTCTGGAAATTCTTAGTGACCTATGACTAAATGAAATTTCTTTTAATAAAAAAAAAACTTTTTATTTTTAAACACTAGATTCCCCGAATCTAAGTTCCTAAGAGAACAAGCCCTACTGCTGAAGTCCGATCCTGTAGAAACATTCGCAAGGGGAACAGCCTCCCAAGCTCTCGAGGTATTCACGCCTTTTATCGGGAGGGAGTCTTAGGGGGGACTTTATCTATTTTTGGTCACGTTCTGATCCGGAATCTGTCACTCAAATAAGTCGGTTTGTATTGTAACGGATATGCAAAATTGGATTGTATGTATATCAGTGTTTAAATACTGCGTGAGATCTTCTGTTAACGAAACCGGGATCTGAAAAAAATAACATTAGGCCAGTTTTCTATGTAAACACTTATAATTTATGGTGATGCATAGAAAACTTATTGTCAGAGACACTTAGTAGATTATTTTATTATTTATGGCTTAAGTCGAGTATTATTGCATATTAAGCATAAGACGCACTCAAAAGATGCTTATTCTAAATATTAGGGCGACGTGGTTTTTATGTTTATAATTTAACGACTTCTCGCTTTGATTATATGTTTATTTCGGAGAAGCCGTGGCATGCTTATATTAATTTAAAAGATTGTAAAATCAGTACCTTTTTGAGCTTGCCACCGATATATTCTTTGGAATTATTTCATTTTAAAACCGCCTGTAATTTTTGAATAGAAGTTATTGTTGATAATTTTGGACTTTTATTCCATCGAACGATATTGATGTAGAACGGGTAGATTTACATTGATACAACCAACATTTGGCGACCGTGACAGGACGGGCAGTTTACGGGAATAATCGTTTTTGAGTATACCGGGTGTGCCGAAAGTGTAGTGATCTAACCGGACACACTTGACCGCACGTTTAATTTGTTGTTGTTCCGATAAACGTGTGTAGTTTGTTCAAGTGTGCATTGTGAATCATGGATCAAAACAAAAAGCACCGTAAAGTACTCCGTACCACCTTTACTAAATCGGCGAAAGAGTTGGAAGAGCTATTAGGCTGGACTCTAATGGGAAAGATACCAGTTGAAACGCATAGTAACTTATCTATGATCTCGCTCTCTCTTTTTGTCAATAATGCCCCTATTACGAATCTTTGGGAGCTCGACGTACTAGGCATAAATGATCCAATGGAAAGGAAGACTCGCGATGAAACCGCATTAGCAGCAAAGAAACTTTTTCTGGAAACCATTTCTGTTGACACCGATGGACGATATGAAGTTAGGCTCCCATGGTTGGAGGGACATCCAGCGCTGCCTAGTAACTATCACTTGGCAAAAAGTAGATTAGATAACATGGTGAAGAAGATTACTAAGGATGGTTATTTTGAAGCATATGACCAAGTAATTCAAGAGTGGTTAAATGACAATATTATTGAGGAGGTAGTGAAGGAGCAAAGGAACCAGCAAGCCCATTACCTACCACACCGGCCAGTGATTAAACCAAGTAGCATTACTACGAAAATACGACCAGTTTTCGATGCATCAGCCAGAGAAAAGGATAGCCCTTCTTTGAACCAGTGTCTAGAAAAGGGGGTGAATTTAATTGAGCTAATTCCCCCTATTTTGTTGAGGTTCAGACAGCAGAAATTTGGAGTAACTTCAGACATTAGCAAAGCTTTTCTACAAATCAGTGTACATCCGAAAGACAGAGATTTCCTTCGATTTCTATGGTATGATAAGGAAAACAACCTTAAAGTGTTTCGTCATCGACGGGTAGTGTTTGGAATCAACAGTAGCCCCTTCTTGTTGGGAGCTTCATTAGAATATCATCTGTCAAAACTTGTGGATGAGTATGACTCGAAAGCTTCTTTTACTACAGACACTGTTAAGAAACCGTCAAACAGTTTTTACGTGGACAACTGTGTTACTAGTGTTGCTAGTGAAATAGAATTGAAAACCTTTATCAAAGAGGAAAATATGATAATGGCTAAAGGAAAATTCGACTTAAGAGGGTGGGAGTTTACTCACCAAGTTCAAAATGATTCCTTTAACATTTTTACGGTGGTTCTGGGAATTAAGTGGAACAAGCTGGATGACACTTTATCTATAAACCAAGACGACGAAGATATCGAATCAAGATGGTGGGAGAGGCCACAATGGCTTTATCAGGACCTGGCGATTGATCCTCAAGTAGATCTGGATTACAATGAAGATGAGATCAATCAAGAGAGGAAGGTCAAATTGGTTGCCACATTAATTAATGATGAGCATTCGAAGACGTCATTAGATGATTGGCATTTTGGTTACTTTTCCCAATATCTAAGGACTGGGGAAAAGGTGTGGGTATGCCTCTTTACATGTGCCGTGTATCGTGCCGTACACCTTGAACTTTGTACTGCATTATCGGTTGTTAGTTTTATGCAGGCTTTACGACGCTTTATTGCCCGACGGGGTCGTCTAAAGACTATTTATAGTGATAATGGGACCAATTTTGTTGGTACTGAAAATGCCTTTCTTCGAGTGGACTTTGAGAAAATCGCCGAGAGCAGTAGTGTCGAACGTATTCAATGGCGATTTAACCCTCCTACGGCCGCGTGGTGGGGAGGATTTTGGGAAAGACTTGTGAGAGTTAATACCGAAAGGGGCCAATTTCTGAGACCTGTGCAACGCTTGTACCCTTTGGAATGCACAGTCAATTCTATCCGAAGAGAGGGCAATTCGAACAACTTGGACTCTGAGGGAAACAACGACCCAGGCATCTCTTCTCGAGCCCAGTGGAAAGAAGTTGAGGTGCGCGCGGTTGAAAGTGCAAAAAGTGATGACGCGAAGACGGAAGTGCCTAAAAGCAGAGTACCCGAAACGCACAAAAGTGATGACGCGAAGACGGGAGTGTCTAAAAGCAGAGTACCCGAAACGCACAAAAGTGATGCGCGCTACGTTACGCGGAGTGGGCGTAAGGTTTAAAACATCTGCTAGATATACTGACTTTTTTATGAACTAGTTTGTAGAATGTTTTAATTTTCTTGTGTGTTATTGTTTCTGTTTCTTGTGTAGTAAGTTTTCTTTTATTTTTTATGTTGTTGTCTCTGATTGTTTGTGAGTCACGTTTCTTATTGTAACTTTGCCTCAGGTGGGAGGATGTCAGAGACACTTAGTAGATTATTTTATTATTTATGGCTTAAGTCGAGTATTATTGCATATTAAGCATAAGACGCACTCAAAAGATGTTTATTCTAAATATTAGGGCGACGTGGTTTTTATGTTTATAATTTAACGACTTCTCGCTTTGATTATATGTTTATTTCGGAGAAGCCGTGGCATGCTTATATTAATTTAAAAGATTGTAAAATCAGTACCTTTTTGAGCTTGCCACCGATAAATTCTTTGAAATTATTTCATTTTAAAACCGCCTGTAATTTTTGAATAGAAGTTATTGTTGATAATTTTGGACTTTTATTCCATCGAACGATATTGATGTAGAACGGTAGATTTACATTGATACAACCAACACTTATTTACTCTAATTAATGATAATTAATTATAATTTTATTTTAAAATACGTTTATTTTGACGTTTAGATTTCTACTTCGGAAATCGTTCTCAAAATACAAATTATTTAATTATTTGTTTAATTTAAAATAGACTGAGGTCTCTCAGTCCAGACTGAGCAGTAAATCAACAGGAGCAGATCTGGAGCAACATACTCGCCCAACTTAAAACAAGGTGCAAAGACTGATGTTCTGAATACTTGTGGCTGTGCTTCCCAGCTTGAGCCTTTTAGCTTGATGATGATGTTATTCGTCACACTTACTTTATTCTTTAGTTCATAAAATGTTGTTTGAAAGCAAGTATCCTAATTTAACACCCGGGTATCTGGAAAAGTAGCAATGTTCCTGTTTAATCCTGTTAAATTCCCGCTACATTCTGCTTTTGCAGTATTCGTCTTAAGATAGTTAACGTCATAATACCTGAACAACTATTTTAGTGCATCTGATAGGTTCGCTTATACCTCATCAAGAGGGTCACTGGGCTGTAAAGAGCCCTGTCATCCACCTAAATATATCTTTTGCTAGTTGGCACCTTAGACTGGTCATTGGTCCAAATATTATATAGTGAAGGAGACAAAATGCTGTTTTATGGCAAACTGTTCAGTTGGTTCATAGATCTACTATTCAAGCAGTAATACGCAAAATCTTCTGTTCGGTAACATACCTTTGATTATGCTTGTAAGATGTTACTCTGAAGGTAGTGTTTTCTAGTAAGCAGTTTGCGATTACATGACCATGTCCTAACTATAGACAACTATATCTCTTCATCCATAAAACTTATCAAGAATAGTAGGTCACAGTGTCACAGTTTATTTCTCGCAGATGGCTAAAGAGTGTGTCGTCTTCTGCAAGACCCACTCTAAAAGCGACGATCAATGATCGTTCCTCCCCGACGAGAACTTTCTAAAAGTTAAGTACTTCCCGATAACAGTCCACGGCGTTGCGATTACGTTTCACTCTGCTTACACCGCAAAATCCTTGATTGCGTAAAACAAAAACAAAATATAATATGACTATTAAGAACCAACCTTAGGCTAGGAACAAATAGATAATATTTTTTCAGGCAGAAAAGAGATTTAACGATTTGGGGTATACCTAAAAAAATTATGTATGTCTGAAAACGGTGATTTAAATATAAAAAAATCTAAGTTTTATAATTTTATGGTAAGCTACTCTTTGAGGTTTCATTAAGTACGATGAAACCCCATTACTCTGGGGTATTGTAATTTAGGAATAAGAATTTACAAGAAGGAGAATTGGTAGTGAAGTTATTAAATGTACTAATAAACAATGACTTAGCTCAGAGGAATACATTTAAAGGGGCCAGAGAGACACCAAATCTCAAGGGAGAATTCGGGATAGCTTTTCTACACTTAGGATTCGCTTTGGGATAAAAGACCAATATATGGAATAATAAAATTATATAAACGAGGTACAAAAAGAGACCTTGTAACACAAACAATGAAATTAAATAGGACAACTTGAAATTTATTCTTGTTAGGAAGGCACCATATGTAAATATACGAAGTTGCCTAAGGTATTGAATATGGGCGCCGTTCAAGACTAGAGTGAGAATTTAGGAATGAGGAAAAATAAGAAACAGGTATACCCAATACAATAACCTAGAATTACTTTAAAAAAACACTATTTACCTTGTATCGCTATAATATATTGGTTAGTAGAAACTGAAATAACAAACTAACTACTAATAACAATTATATTTATAAATTGTGTTACGTTTAAGTTAAATATAAGGATTTTACCTACTTCATTTCAACGAGAACTTCTGCAATTTTTATACATCACATTCGATATCGTTTCCAAAAGGAATCTCATGGTTCCCCAACAATGGTCATCGGTACCTTATATTTCCAACCTTCTTTTTAATCAGATTTATAAATCAATTGACTTTTCTATTCTGACCTGCATAAACGAGTATTTTTGTCATATAGTTGATTTTTCGTACAAGACTGATTTCCATAGATAGAAAGCCTTATTATTTTTTTTTCTCTTCGGAATAGTAGATCCCTATCTGTCAAAAATAGTTGCTTTTTTAATTAATTTGGTGTCTCCAACAATAAAGTAAACTTTTGCGACTTTTTAATGGTTTATCCGAACAACTAACAAATCTTTTAGCCAAACATAATATAACAGTGGCCCACAAAGGCAACAACCTCTTAAATAAACTAAAAACACAAACTCCAAACCTTAAAAAATCACATATTGTTTACGAGATACTATGTACTAACTGTGAAGGTGTGTATATCGGTCAAACCAGTCAACTGCTTCAATCCAGAATTCGTTCTCACAAATATGACAAGAACAATGTCACTGCGCTCACAAAACATGAAAGCGGGAAGAAGCATAAATTTGATTTTGAAAACATCAAAATTTCAAAACAGAAAAAAACAAAAAGAAGAGGGAGATATACGAATCAATAGAAATAAAAAGAAACAAGCCTATGCCACGCCATCATCGACGGTATAAATGAACCGTCTCCTGTTCCGAGCCGTATTAGAGACAGCGTAGTGATCAGTGAACAGTGTAGTAGTCTCTGGGGGCTCGGGACACTGAGACCTCGGAAGCCCTGAGGAAGGCATCAGAGAGGATGCCGAAAGCTCGGCAAAATGGATACCGACGCGGTTCAACCCCGGAAGACTGGTGAGTTTGATATTAATTTTAGTAATAATATTAATCTTAGCTCTAGATTTTAATATATATATATATATATATATATATATATATATATATATATATATATATATATATAGGTATATCTATATGGCGTGGCCTAGGTGGGGGTTGGGGTGGGGGTTGGCGCGAGAGTTGGCACTGGGGTTGGCGCGAATATTTCCGACTGTGGAATTTTGATTCGAGGATGGAGGGGGCGATATTTTCTTTATGAGAGGTCTCCATGTAGAAGGTAACCGTATGGCGTCATCTTTTTTATTAAGACAATTTGGCCTTTTTTCTATTTCTATGGCTTCTCGGACAATTCTTGGTTTATAGAAGCGGATGGGGGCTATGGTTCTGGAGTTTTCAAAATCAATTTTATGACCTGTATGAAGATGGTGTTGACCGAGAGCTGAAATTGAATCAGAATTGCGAACAGAACTGGAATTTTCATACATCCTATTTTAGATTCTACGATTTGTTGTGCCTATATAGGATCGGGGACAGTCTGCACAAGGTATTTCATAAACTCCGTGTTGTTCATTTGGAATATTGTCTTTGATAGATCGGACAAGAGATGAAAGTTTTTGTTGGGGAGTAAATATTGTTTTTATTCCTCTTGGTTTCAGAATTCTGTCGATTTTGTCAGTGACACATTTGATATAAGGAAGAAAAGCTTTCGTATGATAAGGGTCTGAGTCTTTAGGTTAAGAATGAGTGGGAGATTGATGTCTGTGAATGCTCCTATTGATGTGATTTTCGCGGTAACCGTTTTGGATTAGGTCTTGTTTTAAACAAGAGAGCTCAGCGGGTCTACTTGCATCATCGGAAAGGCGTATTGATCTGGAGACAAGGGTATTAATGGCTGAGTTAATTTGTGAAGGTGGATGGTGAGAGTTGGCATGCAAGTAACGATTGGTATGTGTGGGTTTTCGATAAACAGAGTAATAGAAACCTTAGGATTGGTTTTTCTTTATGAAAACATCGAGAAACGGTAGGGATGAATCAGTTTCCATCTCCATCGTGAACTGGATACTGGGATGTATACCATTCAGATGAGTTTGAAAAGACACTAAAGTCGCCAACATATCGTAGCCAACATGTGGGTTTGAGCATTGATGTGGATAGTGCTCGGGTCTCGAAGTCTTCCATAAAGATATTGGCAATTACTGGAGATAGAGGGGAGCCCATTGGGGCACCATTTATTTGTCTGTACAATTTGTTTTGAAAGATGAAATAGGTGTTGGACATACAATGTTTAATGAGAGATAAGTGATCTTGTTGAATGTTGTATTTGGTTTTAAGAATGTTTAAAGTTTCATCTATTGGAATGTTTGTAAAGAGTGAGACAATATCGAAACTTACTAGAATGTCTGACGGTGATATAGGTGTCGAATTGTTTGAGAAGTTCGATGAAATGAAAAGTGTTTTTGACGAAGGATGAAGCATTGTCGGCGAAAGGTTGTAGAGTTTTGGCCAAATACTTAGCCAAGGGTTGTATAGGGCAGTTGTATGCACTGACAATGGGACGAAGAGGGATATCGGGTTTATGAATTTTGGGTAGGCCATATAATCGAGGTGTTCTTGAAGGTTTTTCACGAGGAATTAGAGATTTTTCGATGTCAACAGGAAGAGAGGTTTTATTTATTTTTTTTTTCATCCTTTATTTATTGAAATCTGTTTCTACAAATAAAAAAAAACAATAATCAATATGTTTATCAAGTAATTAACATAGGGGAGAGCTGTCCAGTGACAGAAATCCTTAAGATAAATTTCTAATATATATAAATATTTGAAACATAAATAACAATTTACAAAGACATTTTACTAACATATTAAAAAAAATAGTAATAGTTAAAATTATAACAACACACACAATTATAAGTTGTAGGTATATGTAGTATCAGTTGTAGCTATAAAATGATATATACGTTTATGTATATAAAGGTATAGAGAGGTCTAGAGGATCACGTCGTTTTAGTCTTCCTCTCCTTGGTCGCTTAAGTAGGTCTTGGGCAAGTGTATTTGGATGGTTTAGTAGTCTATTTTTGTAAGTGCCACTGAGTGAGACAACGGTGTCTTTAATATTTTGGATCTGAAGATCTCGGTGTATCACATAATTGGGCACGTACCACGGTGCATTGGTAATATGTCTCAAAACTTTAGATTGGAAACGTTGAAGTTTCAGTAAGTGAGAATTAGATGCTGTACCCCATATCTGTATACCGTAGGTCCAAACTGGCTTTAGAACACATTTATACAGTAATAATTTATTATGTAGACTTAGTTTGGATTTTTTATTCATGAACCAATACATTTTCCTGTATATTAATCCTAGTTGCAGTCGCTTTGTCCAGATGTGCTTTCCCCAATTTAGTCGGCTGTCAAAATGTATTCCCAAGTATTTAACATCACTTTTTTTGGGTATTATGGTATTGTTTATGCACACAGATGGTACACTCTCTTTGCGTAAAGTAAATGTTATATGTGCTGATTTGCTGCCATTTACTTTAATTCGCCACAGTTTTAACCATTTCTCTAGTTCATTTAAATGAATTTGTAAATTTTGACAGGCTGTAACAGGAACCGAGCTAGAAACCATTATCACAGTATCATCTGCATAGGTAGCGATTGTGCTGTTTACTCTTGTGGGAATATCTGCCGTATAGAGTAAGTATAAAGTTGGTCCCAATATACTACCCTGAGGTACTCCCGATAGAATTGGAGATATGTTTGATACTGCTTCATTGCATCTGACCTGGAAATATCGATTGGTAAGATAGGATCTCAGAAGAGCATACAGAGGATGAGGAAAGTGAGTTTTTATTTTAGATAGCAGCCCCTCATGCCATACTTTATCAAATGCTTGTGAGACATCCAAAAAGGCTGCAGTGCAGTATTCTTTCTTTTCAATCGCATCTCTTGCTACTTTGGCAACTCTATGTACCTGCTCAATTGTTCCATGTTGTTGCCTGAATCCAAACTGATAATCAGGTATTAACTTTTGTCTGTCGATTATAGAATTCATTTTCTGAAGGAGTATCCTCTCAAATATCTTAGAGATAATGGGAAGCAAACTGATTGGACGATAGGATGATAGTTCTTGTGGATCTTTATTTGGTTTCGGTATTAGAATAATTTGTGCCATTTTCCATTGAAACGGAAAATAGCCTAACTTTAGTATAGCGTTAAATATGTACATAAGCAACCGAAATCCTTCTTCGGGTAAATTTTTGCAGATTTTTCCCGATATTAAATCATACCCTGGAGCTTTTTTAGTATTGAGATGTTTAACTAACTCTTTTATTTCGTTAATTTTGATATTTTCTATAGGAGGTGACATCTGGTAGGGTGCATCTAAGTTCTTGTGAATGAATTCTTCTTCTTCCTTTGAGATAGTTCTGGAGTGTGGTTGAAAAACTTGGCTGAGATGATTAGCGAATGCTTGTACTTTATCTTCATCGGCCTTGGCCCAATCACCGTCTTTATTTCTAATGGGACCGTCATGCTTAATCTGATGTTTAAGTTTCCTAGAGAGTTTCCAAATAGAGTAGTTTGTGTCATCCGTCGCAGTAAGACTTTCAAGAAATTCATTTATGCCCTGATCTTTGTATTTGTGTAATTCTCTTTTAAGCAAACGAGTAGCCCTATTCAGTTCAGTTTTGTTCTCAGGAGATCTGGAAGTTTGCCACTGTTTTCTTAGTTTTCTCTTTTCGTTGATTAAGATTTTTATATGATGTGGATATGGTTCACAGTTATTACCCCGATTTAGATCTGGAGTTGCTCTCCAAGCTGCCTGTTGAATGATTGATGTAAGGTGATGAACTGCTTCCTCAATATTTTCACTTGTTTTAAGAGGAAGATTTAAGTTAATTGTGTTTTGAATATTAAATCTGAACAGACTCCAATTTGTTTTATGATTTGAAAACGTGGGGTGTTTATTTGTATTATATACATGTTCCATCACATCAATAAATATGGGAGAATGGTCCGACGAAAGGTCAAAAGAAGGTTTAATGTCTAAAAAGTTGTTACTTATTCCTTTTATGATACCAAAATCGATGAGATCGGGTATTTTATTTCTATCTGTAGGCCAGTAGGTTGGCTGCCCAGTAGAAATTGGAGTCAAGTTATTTTCGTTTAAACTTTTAATAAGTTCTCTTCCGCGAGTTGTTATCAGTCTTGAACCCCATCTTGTATGTTTTGCGTTAAAATCACCTACTGCAATAAAGCGATGACCAAGCCCTTTGAAATAACTAGAGAAATGGTCCTCTTTAATTATTTTACCAGGGGGACAATACGCAACTGACATCGTTATGTGCCCTTTACTGAGTTCTACAGATATAGAGGTTGCCTGAATGTTGATTTCACACACTTTATTTATTTCGTGATGTTTTATATTACTTCTAATGATTAACGCAGTTCCACCATGACCTTTTCCCATTGGGTGTGGTGTGACATAGGTGCAAAAATCTGGCATACTAAAATGGCTCTTGTTTGTCATATGAGCTTCAGAGACCATCATGATATCAAGATTGTGTAACTTTATAAATGCCTTAATCTCCTCACTATGGTTTGTGAGGCCGTTTGCGTTCCAATATCCAATTTTAATTTTGGGGTTGAACATTAAGTTTTGATAACATCGTTATGAGAAGGTCGAACATTTTATCCATTCTATCCATAAGTTTTTGGACCATCAATTCTAAACTGTTACTTGTTTCTGTTGTATTCAGTTTTTCCTGTGTAGTATTTGAGACAGATGCGGTAGTATGATTTGGTCCCTCCACAGCGTTTGCATATGTTACAGATGGGCGACGAGTATTTGAGGAACTTGGCGGGCAATGAGATTGTATTTTCTCCCTCAATTTTGGAAATTGTTTTCTTTGGAGCTCTTTGTAGACCAAACAGCCTCTGTAGGATGCAGGATGATTTTCTTGGCAATTTGTACACTTCACATCTTTAATTCGTGTTGGATTTCGGATGACAAGTGATTGGCTGTACATTTTACGCATCATGGCATTCTGTTGCAATATTTGTGAGTGTGTCCGAAATGTTGACAACCTATGGCATTGCGGAATTTCTCTTTTGGGATGTGGTGGTTCAACTTCAACTATTGAGTTAAGTAGTTCATTGACTTTATAAATGTCTTTATTGTTTGCATTAGCAACCAATTCTAAGTGGAAAAGTGGTAGTTGCTTTTTATCCTTTATTCGTTTTATGTTGGAGATATTTTTGACTGAATGTCCTAGTTCTTCGAGTGCCCTTTTAATCTCATTAGTTTCTGTTGAGGGGTGAATATTGCGAATAACCACTCGAAATCCACGGTCCTGTTTTATTTGATATGTGTGAAACTGCGTTTTTTTTTGCTGTTAAGCTTTTAATAATATCCGAATAGTTTTCAGGTGAATCTACTTGGAGTTTAATTTGGTTATTCCTAAGGCATTTAATGGTATATAGATTTGGTATTTTTTCATCAAGCAGTTCGCGTAGCGGTTTTATATATTCGACATTCTGAATAAATATTGGTGGAGGTTTATTGGATTCGGCATTTCTATTTTCTTCTTGTATATCATCAGTAGTTAAAGGGCTATATCTATTGGTCGTTGGCGTAGGTTTCTGCAGCCAATAATCCTGAATGGTAGTTTGCTTTTTAATTTTATGCGGAGGGCTATCTTCTGATCGTTGACACTTCTTATTTTTAATTAAAGTCCAACCTGTAACATCATCTTGCTGACGAGTTTGTTCAGTGGCTTCTGTTTGTTGTTCTAGATCTGGTTTGTTTTCTGGCAAACATGTCGACATTGAGGCACAATGAGATGAGCTATTAGTGGCGTTTATCCTGATTTCATTTGAGGAAATACTGTTCGTTCTATTTTTAAGCGATGGTGGAGGAGTTCGTGCCAGACCGGCCTTTCTTATAGGTGGATTCTCATATGCTGCATCTTTTAATGAGGGAGAATAACTCTGAATATTATCTGAATTTGGAATTTGATTTTGCCATTCCATTTTAGCTACTTATTTAACATATTGTATTTTACAAAATATTTTTATGTATATAATGGTTTTTATGTAATTATTATTTTTTTTTTGCTTTACGATAGGAGAATTAATCCAGATCGACTCTTCGGAGATCAATTCTCCTCTTAAAGCTACTTAGTTTTTATATATTCAGTAATAGGTACTTTGTTTTCCCTTTCTATATTATTTTTTTGAAGTTTGGCAACACTGTCGGGCGTTGAGACGTGGGCCGTTTTCTTATCGCACACTGGATTGCAGATAACCTTACTTGTTTTCGATATTATTTTATGGATGTTTAATCGTCCAGATGATATGGATGTTTAATCGTACCAGATTGGTTTTTCTAGTGTCAATTTTACACTTCGCACTTTCAACACCAGTATAATTAGTTACTACCGATTTTTATGTTTTAAAACTTTAATTTCACCTGTAATTTTGGAAAAATTTTCACTGTTTATTTATGTTTAACTTGCTGGCTTCACCGCAGCGTTGCCAGTTGATTTGAGATTTGAGAGTTTATTAATGTAAGAAGTGTTTAGTATGGCGGTGGCGTTTCCTTTATCGGCAGGAAGAATGACTAGATTTGGATTTGATTGAAGTTCTTTCAGGGCTTTTTTCTCGGATTGGCTAATATTTTGGATAGGCGGCTTTGAGTTTCTAGGAACACTAGAGATGTCTTGCCTGGTTATTTCAGCATCTTCGGAAGATAAAATGGAGATGGCTTCTTCAGTTTGACAGAAGATTGTCTCAATTGGAATTTGACTTGGGGTAACAGAGCAATTGAAACCTTTTGCTAAAGCTTGAGTGGCAATGGTTGAAATAGGGGTATCAGAAAAGTTGTGGACCACTGTAGTGGGTTCCAATGTTGAGGTTTTTGGAATTTGTTCGAAAATGAGATTCAATAATTTGCGTTTCTGAGTTTCACTTTTAGATTCGAATGTGTATAGGGCTGATTGTGTATTGATACGGTCGAAACTATCCCATAATATAAGATGTACATTGAAAGAATGAATAGATGACCAGATATTGAAAATATTGCTATTTGTGACATCTAGTTTTCGTCTGGTGGAATGAATAGCTTCACGGAGAAGCGAAAAACTGGCCTTCCTAAGAATTTGGGAGATAGAAGAAGAAGAAGCCATGTGCATAGGCAACCAAATATACACTGTGTTATTTGGCGACATTTGTTAGGTTGTAGATGAAAAATGGGGTTAAATATTAGTTTGGGATTTTAATTTAAATATAATTACGGATGTAAAATTTAGTTTAGTTTATATATATAATAGTGAATTCTGATCTGAAAGCCTAAATGTCCATATGATTCTCATTAGAATTTTCTGGAAAACGTCAATATACAAGGCAGTTAGCCCTATTTGCATGGTCGATTATTCCAGAACTATCATATATGGATGAGATGAAGAGTTTCGAACATGGTTGATTGGTAGAACAGTCTGGAACAGGAAAGCATATAAATACGAGGTAATTTGGAGCAGGCAGGCATTAAGTTACAGTCAATTATTAAGTTACAGTTACTAAGTCAGTTACAGTCAATTATTAAGTTAGTAGGAGTCATTAATTAAGTAAGAAGAAGTCAGTCAGTCAGTTACAATTGATTAAGTGAGAAGAATTCATGAAGTGATTAAGTTAAATTAAGTTAGAAAAAAGGATTAAGTGAGATGAAGTCAGTCCGTCAGTTACAATTAAGTCATTAAATTAGATTTATCAAGAAAGTTAGTTCAAGACAGTTATAATTAAATTAAATTAGAAGAAAGGATTAACTTAGAATAATTCATTAAGTCAGATACAGTTGGAGAGTATAAGAGTAAATTAATTCAATATAGATAGTTTAATACAGGAGTATAGTATATTATATGGAAATTACAAGAATTTTGAATTATAATATCTATATGCAATTTCACAAATACAAGGATAACCGAGGCTGATTAAGAAAATATTTAGTGGTGATTATAACTTGGATTTTGGAAAACTTTAGGCATTCAGTGATAGAAAGGTAAAGATGTTTCAGAATGTCGTGGACCTCGTAAATACGCATGCCCGAAAAAATAAATGGATCCTAAAAACATGCACCATTTTAATTTCATAAGAAATTGGGCGACAGGGTAGGATTTGCACGTGCTAATAATGTCGAGTATTTCCAATAAATATGACATATTATGTTTTTCTAATCTTAAACATTCCAGTTAGTCATCGCATTTTTATTTTAGCTATAAAAATTTACGACTTCCCATCTTCACAGCCGATAAGAATTGCTGTGTAAACTTGTAAAATATTTACATTGCACTAATTTTACTTGTAAATAAATCTTTTACGAATTGAAAAAAATCTAGAGTACAAATAAATAAATAACAAATAAATGTATGATAGAAAAATAATAGGATTTGGGATTTAAATTCAGCAAAATATGTTTATATACAAGACGAAAACAACAAATTTCCTTGGGAAAAGTATTCGCATGAGATTTTTTGCCGCATGAAATGTTTTGCATAATCACTTTCATAAAAACTGCAGAATAATGTTCAAGATGTCGCCCATTAAGTGGTCCTAATTTATTGAATAGTTTTGTATAAATTCATTTTTACATTGGGATAAGGGCCTCAAACAACTAAAAACAATGTTTTAAAATCAAATAAGCCTAAACTAAAGTGTCAGGAACTGATAAAACAAGGTTTGGTGAATTCAAAAATAATCGTGTTTTAGAGCCTCAAAAATCATGATTTTTCGTTTTTGTTTTCAGTTTTAAATTGTTTAAGTTGAAATCGATCAACTTTAGAAAAAAATTACAATTAACCTTTTTTATTAAGAATGATCCAAAATCTGTGTAATTAAATTGTCTGCGTATTTAAATTAAATGTACACTACCTTCAATAATGAAGGCTATATCTCTCTTCTTCTTTCTTCAGCGCGCTGGACTGAAAACTGGAATTTCGTTCTTGCACTTGGATGGAGGGTGAAAAACTATTTACTTTTATGGGGTTATATGACACTCTCTAGATGGTACTGATATTATATACTCAATTTGACTGTACAACCGGAATAGTCTCTAAGTATTTAAGAATATTAATGCGGCATCTACCTAGAGACGGAGTGTTAGGTTACGCACGATAAGATACACACATACACGTTAATTAAAACTAAATAAGAAATGAAATAATTAATAAAATGTTAAAAGAACTAAAAAATATACATGGAGGGACGGAATACCGAGCTTGCCACCTTGATAAGTTTGTATTCATAGGTCATTGTTGTAGCCGTCGTCGTCGTCGCTATCAGAGAGTTCTGTTTCAGATGATTCGCTATCATCATCTAAATTTATAATGATCTCATGCGCTTCATCCAGAATGTATTCTCGGCTGAAGTACTCCTCTTCTACTTTATCAACATGCCTGCAAGTATTTGCCCATATTTCTGGCGTGAAAAACTGCTGCCAAAACATCTGCTAATTTAAAAGTCGTGTTTCTTGCTGCAACTTCATTTTTTTAAAATGGCCCATATCTTTTAATTGGGTTAAGTTCCGGATGATATGGTGGTAAACGTAAAACCGAGTGGTCGTGCTGTGCTAATAATTGGTCTACAGCATATACTAGGTTTTTAGGTTTAGCAATGAGTATCTTACTGTAAAGCTTGTTTTGTTTCGCTTTCATCGAAAAATATATTTCTTTTTGTCAACCATTTTTTTATGATTTTTTTTTTTTTTCGAAGCCGATGTATAAGATTTTTCAAGAGTCACATTATGATATGAGGCGTTGTCTATTACTAAAACTGACTTGGAAGGTAAATTGGGAAGAAGTTTGTCTTTCAACCACTTCATATAATTCTGGTGATTCATGTCATCATGATAATCACCAGTTTTTTGTCCGGATTTGAAAATAAAAGCGACATTTTCGACAAATCCATTTTTACCACCACAATGTAAGATGATCAGTCGTTGCCCTTTAGATACCGGAGATGTTATGTACTTGTTTCGTCCATCATCCCAACCTTTTGGAACTGTGTGGGAACTATGTATATAAGTTTCGTCACTATATACAATATTTCTATCTAAAAAAAATTGTGAATTACTTTAAAATTAGTTATAATGTAAATAAATAAATATCTTACTTTCAGATTTGTATTTTTTCAGTTTTCTTAGAAATTCTGTTTATTTGGCTCTTATGTCAGTTTTTTCAATTAAAATTTTTCTATTGTCTTCCACTTTTCTCCACCTAAATCCTAATTTTTTCATAATTTTTCTGAAAGAAGATAGTTTACCAGTTACAATTCCTTCGTTTCTAACAGATTCGTAAACAGTTTTCATGGTAGGTCTTCTTTTATAGATGGTAGCAAACGTGTAAATGGTATTTCTTATGACGTGTTCCTCAAATGGATTGACTGATGACTTGGGGCTGGGCATGCAAATACTTGTTCTGGGTGATACAAATTGTGAAGTTGCTGGTTTGTTTTTACCTTCCTTAATTATCCTTTTTACCGTACTTTCTGAGGTACCAGTTGCTTGAGCCACTCGCACTATTAGGGGTAAAGGAGTTGTGCAATATCCCAAATCTTTTTCCCGTTTCATAAATGAATAAACGTTAAAAATAATTTGCCTCCCTTGTCCATGGACCACTTTTCTATTGTTACTTTCCCTGTAAAACCGGTAGGTTTTAGATAATAGATAAAATGTTAAATATTGATTAAGTTTAAGAAAAACATTAAAAAAAAATGAATTGAAAAGAAAAGTACTTTAAAAGTTTGTAAAGCATTTAATTTCTAGCTAAGATCCTTTGGCTTTATACATTCTAGAAACTAAATGCTTTACATACTTTTAAAACACTTTTCATTTTAATTTATTAATTTATAACAAGCTTTTACAAAACATATCAATCTTTTGCAAAAAATATTAAAATAAACAATAAAGTTATCAGATTTTACACACTTTTAAAAGTGATTTTTTTTTTAATTCATTAATTTGTCATAAGTGTACAAAACATATAAATTATTTTAAAATAAACATAATTTAACTTACATTTTTAGAATCTCACTGTAAAATGTCAAAAACGACTTGAAACGCACTGAATATAAATAGTATCTCACTATAAAATATTAAAAACGATTGATCACAAAAATACAAAAATATTAAAGCTATTTCACTAACGCAAAAAACTAGTTCGTCTCTGTCTCGCTAAGATAACGCACCGAAGAGAATCCAATGTTTTTAGCAATGCCTGATTTCGTTGTTTCATCCGTAGATCGACGTCACTACATAATGACGTCAGGTCCACGACATTCTAAATTATCTTTACCAAAATTTGTTAATATAATTTAATAATTGTAAGAATTTCATATTTTAGATAGATAAACCGCGATAAAAACCCTTTACTCATATAATTTATTTTAAATACTCATTGCTCATATACAAACAAAACATTATAACAATATATATATATATATATATATATATATATATATATATATATATATATATATCTGTATATATATATATAAATATATATATATATATATATATATATATATATATATATATATAAATTATATATATATATATATATATATATATATATATATTTATATATATATATATATTTATATATATATATATATATATTTATATATATATATATATATATATATATATATATATATATATATATATATATATATATATAATATATATATATATATATATATTGAAATGATTTCAATATGTTAAAATATATACAACTTTAATGGATTTTTATATGAGTTTGTTGTTTATGAATTTCATGAAGCCATCACAATGTGGTTCGACTCTGAAATAAAAGAGAGAAAAAGATTAGTAAATTGTTAAATAAATTAATTTTGACTTACCTGGTATAGTGTTAATAATTTCTGAATAGTATAGTTGCCTAGTGTTTAGGTGAATCGTCTAAACCTTAAAAAGAACAAAAAAGAAGAATTTTAAAAAAATATTTAAACAGAAATTTTAATAAACGTCAGAAAATAAACTGCTTGACAGTTTATTTGACAGTCTGTGGGAGCTAAATTAATAGGGGTTTTGTTAAATAAGAAATTACAATGATGTGGAGATGAAAAGAATAAATTAGTATTGTAATAGAATAAGTTTTATATCTAAACATTTTTTTTTGTAAATTCCCAAATTATATGTGATTAAAGTGATTATGAGAAAGTAATGTGGCTTGACAAATATGTCAAACAGGACAGTTTTTATGGTTTAAAATATTTAAATAGAAGACAGAAAAAAAAGAACGTTGGTTGCTGTTAGCAACGGATAATAAAGGGAATTGGTTTTTGGAGAGGACGCCGACGAGGTTTTTTTTTGGACGAAGGAGAGCCCTGAAACTGTGGAATAGGTCGGGAGTGTTTTTTAACTCGTCTAATTAGAATTTAGTTTTTCCACAGTTTCCACAGCAGAGATATCCAGAAATTTGTTCCAGAGAGTAAGAGAAACAATTTCACTTATAAATTATATTGGAGTATAGAAATGTCATTTAAATTGAGAAAATTAAAATTCATGAATTAACATAATTGCGATAGGCCTTAAAAATTGAAATTATTAATGATCATTAAATTAAAAATAGAATAGTACGTACCTTAACTTCCGAAGAGAGGATTGATATTCCAGTTTCACCGATTATTTTGAGTAGTTTAGTTTCCTTTAAAGAAATCAGAACTGTTTTAAAGTGAGGTTGGACAATAATTTTGGGGATCATTTGAAATTTTGATTATATTTGAGTATCAGCGGAATAAAGTGTTCATTTTCTTTTTCTTTATTATTCATTTAAACACTTTATAAAGTTGCAATATTTATTTAGTTTTTAGGTACACTTCCCGTCATATAAAACTGGTACATTTTATTTTCCCAATGTAAAACTGTGTTCAGAAATCAATTCGTTGTTGCCATTATAGATAACTGAATTGCACTAAATTTAAATAAAAAAATAACGTTAAAAAATGTATAAAATTTTTAGATAGGTGTTATTTTTATCATTACTAAAAAAAAACTGAATCTAAGAAATTAAATAAGTAGATATAGGGTTCAGTTATTATCCAAAATGTTTGAAGGATCTTTAAATCTAGGGTATTGTTACAGGGAACATTGGAATACATTTACTGTAATTTTATAGTTCAACTACCTACCAAACTCGAATTGTATCCTATGTCAATAAGTTTTGTAACAGGAAACTAACAAGTTTAGTTTATTATTTATTAAAAGAACTATAAAAAATGTGAAAAACTAACATTATACTTTATCCTACGTATTATACACTAGAAAATATTTGGTGCAAAAAAACGCTTTTCAAAACGTAACAGTTACAATCCAATATCTCATTGTAATGTTTTATTATAATAATTTGAAGTATGTCTAGATTGATTATCTGTCATTACTTTTGAATTGAAATATTTTCATAAATTATTATAAATCACAAATTAATGTATGGATACTTAATTGAGATGATAAAAATTACAAAATTAATATGAAAATTTTTTAGGATGCATGTTCAAACAAATTTAATGTGACTGACTGATCGAAAATGCTTGATAATGTTTTAGTTTTTAGCATACTTAAAACTGGCAGTCTGTCACACAGCCTTGCTTTTAGCTGGTTTTATATAATATTTTCGTTGAACTGGCAACGGTGCCCTAGAAATCAGAATGACACATGTGACAAGACCAACGTACACAACTTAAAAAACACGATTTTTGATTATAAGAGTTGTACCAGTTTTTTATGACGGGAACGGTACTTGTAGAGAGTCTCCACATTTTGTAATACATTTTTATTGTCACGTCACTAAACCACGTTAAGACTTAAACGATTCCTATTTTTGTAAATTTTTAAAGGCAACCGAAGTTGCAGACGAATTTTATTGTTTATATTAAATTTGTTCAATATTAATAAATAACGTGCTTCATTTGGGTTAATTTATCAAAGGTCTAAAGTAAATTTTGGTTTAATTTCTTTTTGAACTCTACCAGGAGACTACAGAGTCGACGTCACACAGTGACAGATTGCTTAGAACGAACACATAATTGAGCTAGCCGAGGTATATTAAATTAAACAACGAACCAAATATTTTAAAAATTACAATTATTATAAAAAAAAAAATAAAATTAATAAAATACAACTTTATCAATTGGCGCCCAACGTGGGGCATCTGCGAAAACAGAAATAAGGGTGTTTTTAAGCAGATTTATTAATATTACACAGATTAGAGTAAAAATAAATTGGTGTGATTAGAGTTGCAGAGATTCTGGGGCAGTTAAACTTAAATTTGAGAATAAATAGATATTAGGATAAAATGGCAGACCGAATGACTTTAAGAAATGGAAAAGAAGTCGTACCGAAAGAGAGTAAAGGAGAACAGGTGTTAGAACAGGAACAGGATATACAGGTAGATGAAGAAAGCAGAGGAGGATCAGGAGAAGTTGTAGTATATTTAGAGCAAGGCATACAAGAAGCAGGACAAGGTGATAGAGAGGGAAGTCTAACAGATAATTTGAGAGAGGAGTTGGATGAGATAGTGAGAGATAGATGTGATGTAAGTGAGGATGAAAGTAGAGTGCAGGAGAAAAGACGCAGGGAAGGAGATGTTGGAGAGTCAGGGATGGCACAGATGGATATGAAGCAAATAATGCGGATGCTACAACAGATGGATCATAATATTAGGGGGGATATGCACAAAATGGATAGTAATATTAACAATATTAGGGGGGATATGAACAAAATGGAAAATAATATTAAAGGAGAACTTAGGGGAGAGTTAATTAAAATGAGGGAAGAAATCAAAAAAGAAGTGAAGATAGTCAGGGAAGAGATGTTACACATTACCCAAGGTTTAGAAGAGAAAGTAGAACAGGTCAGAGGAGAAAGTGAGAATTTTAAGAGGAATGTACAGGAGGAGATATCCAGAGAAAAGGCCATAATTAGAGCGGAAATAGGACAGGAAATTGGGAGCAGATTTGTAGAGTTGGGAACAGCCATTCAAAAGAATTTACCAACGGAAATAAACAAAGAAATTAATAAGCAGAATAAAGAGATTATTAGGGAGGTAGAAAGTGTTAAAAAGCAAACTCAGGATCATGAGGAAAAACTTACCATTATCAAAAACAATATAAAGATGGGATTGCAGAATTTGGAACTGGAAATGGGTATGCATGCAAATCAGGCGGAAAAGGGAGATAGAGTATTACAGGGACAAGTTGAGGAATTGAGAGAGAAATTTAAAAATGCAAGTGAGGAGATTCAGCGTTTGGAATCAAATCTAGAACAAACAAGGGGAGTGAGTACTGTGATGCCGAGTTATAATGATGGGGGAATTAAGTTTGACGGAAACCTGAATCACTTACATCCTAGAATATGTGTAGATATCATCAAAAATAAGGTAAAGAATGTAAGGGATCCGATAGAAATGAAATTGAATATTCGAAACATGTTAGTGGGCATGCCATTATTATGGTTTTGCAATAATGAAAATTCCATAAATATTGTGCAGGAATTTGAGGGCAAGTTTATTAACTATTTTTGGGGAGAAAACCAACAGGCTAGTTTCAGGGAGCGGTTGTATTTTGGGAAATTTAATTATGAAAAAAGTACCAACTACAATCTGTACGAAATGCAGTTATTCCAGACAGCACAATACTTAGAACCGGCTATGCG
This sequence comes from Diabrotica balteata, assembly GCA_918026665.1. NCBI lineage: Eukaryota > Metazoa > Arthropoda > Insecta > Coleoptera > Chrysomelidae > Diabrotica > Diabrotica balteata. The sequence continues at coordinate 56,872,824 of OU898283.1, forward strand.
AGAAGAGGAGATTGTCCTATACATCGCCAGGCAATATAACCATAACATGGCGGAAACAATAGCTCTCCACAATATAAAGACGATGGAAAGTTTGACAGGATATCTTCAGAGGATTGAGAGGAGTATAGGGACGCAAAATCGAAATGGACAAGAGCAAGGGACATATAGGAATAACACAGCAAATAGACAGGGATATGTGAATCGAGGGAATAATTATAGGGAAAGAGAATTTGAGAGACAAAATAGAAGCAGGGATTTTACAAATAGGGGAGAGAATATGAACAATGTCAGGAGAGATATCGGAAGATATAACTGGGAACGTAGACAAGGGAATACAAACAATGATAGAGGGAATAACTGGAGACAAGGAAATGACAGAGGCAATAATTGGAGACAGAACCAGGGAAATTATCCGCAGGAGACGAGAAATAGGGAAGTTTACAGAGAAGGGAATCCAAGATATAATAGAGGGGAAAATGAGGAGAGAAGACAGGTGAATGTAGTTAGAACAGAGGAGAATAGAGGGGAAGCAAGTGTTGATGCAGAAGGGAGAAATTTTGCTTAGACCGCTCCTATGTGCATAATATTGTCTACTTATCAAAGTATGAACATCCAAGGGAGTTTATTAGAGATACTGGGGAATTAAATAAAAATAATAACACTAATACTTTAAAGTTTATTGAAGGGTACATACAAGATTCAGTATACAAGTTATTATTAGATACAGGTTCAGAAGTAACTCTAATCAACAAAAACATTGTAAATAATTTAAATAAGAACAATATTATGGTGATAAAAACAAATAAATTATCATTAATAGGGGCGAATAATAAAAAATTATACGATACTAATAGTTCTATAATCTGTAATGTAAAATTGGGAAATAAAATGTATGAAATACAAATGTTAGTGGTAGATCACTTAAATTTTGAGATAGTATTGGGAAATGATGAAATGGAAAAACATAAAATGATTATTAACTATGTCAATCAAAGTTTACAAATTGATCAAGAATCTATTAAATTTTGTAAATTAAATAAAGAAGAGATTTTGAATAAAGAAGAATTTCAGATTTGTCAAGTAAACAGTTCAGAAGAAATTATTTTAGTGCCAAAGGAACATGAAATGGAGATAAGAAGTTTGTTAAAGGAACATCAGAGGTTATTCAATCAAGAGGTGTGTGTGGCAAAACAATATGTACATAAATTGGAAATGAACAAAGAAATCAAGAATTATAAAATGAAGACATATCCCATTCCGTACAAATTAAAGAATGAGGTGTACCGAGAGCTGGATAAAATGCTGAGGGATGGAATAATAGAAAGAAGTAATTCTCCTTATATTAGTGCCATCACATGTGTAAGAAAAAAATCAGGAGAAATCAGGATATGCCTAGATGCTCGTAATATCAACAGCTATACGAGAAAACAATATGAGAGTCCAATGAATGTTGAGGGTATTTTTGGAAGAATCACTAAAGCTAAAGTCTTTTCAAAGTTGGACCTTCGGTATAGCTTTTGGCTTATTCCATTAGCCAAAGAAAGCAGATGTTATACAGCATTCATGGTGGATGGTATTGTGTACCAATTCTGTGTGGTACCATTTGGACTCCAGAGTTCATGTGCAGCACTGGTCAGAACTTTGCATTCCATTCTGAACAAATATGAAAGGTTCATTCTCCACTACATAGACGACATCTTGGTATTTTCTGAAGATGAGTTGTCACATCAGGATTACTTAAAAACATTAATGGATGAGTTAGAAACAGCAGGTTTAAAATTAAATTTGGAAAAATGCTCTTTTTACCAAAAAGAAGTCAAATATCTAGGATATGTGCTCAATACACAAGGAGTCAGTATGGATCCAGAAAGGATACAAACGATTCAAGAATTTGCCACACCACATAATCTCAAAACACTCAGAGGTTTCTTAGGAATATTGAATTATTTTAAACGATTAATTCCAGACCTAAGTAGGATGGAAGTGCCACTAATAGAACTGTTAAAGAAAAACCAGAAATGGGAATGGACTCCAGAAAGAAATACAGCTTTTTTACAATTAAAACAAATTTTTACAACTAATTTACAAGTGTATCATCCTCAGTATGATAAGGAGTTTATACTAAGAACGGATGCATCATGTGAGAGATTAGCTGGAATGTTGCTACAACAACAAGAAGAAAAAGAAGTTCCTATAAGTTTCGTATCTAGGGTAACCAAAGATTTTGAAAAAAGATATTTAGCAACGGAACTAGAAATGGCAAGTGTGATCTACTGTGTTAGCAAATTAAGATTTTTTTTGTTAGGAGCACATTTTGTATTGGAAACGGATCATTCTGCTCTGACAACTTTGTTTAAAAACAGGTTTGCCAACAACAGAATTCATAGATGGAGCCTTTTGTTACAAGAATATGACTTCGAAATTAGACATATTCCAGGCAAGTCAAACATTGTAGCAGATGTACTAAGCAGAGAAACACAACAAAGAAGTGAAGGAAGAAAATATCAAATTGGAATCAACAGAATGAAGAATGAAGAAGGGCTGTATTCGTTAGAAAGAATCTTGGAAGATCAGAGAAGATTGGAAGAAGCAGAAAAGAAGAGAGCAATCAACATCAATGGAGTATGGTGTAAGAAGTTGGAAACCATAGAAGTTTATGTCGTAACCAAAGAATTAGCAGAAGAAATCATGAGAGATCTACATGCTGAATATGGTCATATAGGGAGCAGAAATTTATGGATGTTGTTTAGGGAAAATTATTTCACAAGGAAAGATATATCCATGGCGAAAAACATCACTAAAAGTTGTACCATTTGTCAGTTAGCAAAGGAGAAGAATTTCCACAATGTTAATGTAGCAAAATCCATAGTTGCAGAGAGACCTTTAAAATTAGTTGCTATCGATTTTGTCAGTAATTTAGCCATAAGTGAACAGGGTTGCAAAAATATTTTTATAATGATTGACATACATACAAAATTTGTAAAGTTATATCCCAGCGAAAGGACAAATGTAAAAACCGTAAAATAGTATCTAGAAAAATACATAGAGGAAGTAGGTACTCCAGAAACAATTATCTTAGATCATGCCACATATTTTGAAAGTCAAAGATTAAAAAGAGTTTGTGAAGAAAAGAAAATCCAATTAAATTTCATTAGTATCAGAAGACCCGCATCTAATCCTTCAGAAAGATACGTCAAAGAGGTGGTAAAATTCTTAAGAATTTTGTGTGCTAGACAACATTATTTATGGCAGGAAAATCTGCCACAAGTTGAAAGATTTTTAAATGAGACACCACATGGAATCACCAAACAATGCCCATATTTCCTAATATCTGGAAAGTATCCAGAAAGACCCTGGGAAATCAGTAATACAGGAGTCATTCAAGAAGTAATGAAGAAGGTGAACCAAAATTTAATAAGAAATGCTAACCGTTATGTAAATAGAATCAATAAAAAGAGAAAGAAAAGAGTTACTTTTGAAAAAGGGGAGAAGGTACTTATCAGGTCACTACAGGTGCCTAAAAAGGATGAAAATCTGTGTGGAAAATTACTTTTGCCATTTGAAGGACCTTATGTCATTAGTACTGAACATGGGGTAAACAGTTATGAACTAAGACATCCAGAAACTAATAATATTAGAGGGATATTTAATATAGAGGGAATTTATAAGTATTATGAATAAACATACAAGGGTAGGCAATATTATGACACGAATTTGGTATTATAAGATATAAGTTTTGTAAATAGAAGGATAATTAATAAATAAGCATATCTTGAGATAAATTTGATAATTAAATAATTTATTAGGAACAGATGTACAGAATAATGATGAATTTATATAAACAAAAAAGGTTGATTTATTTTCAAGTAGATTTATAGGAGTTACAAGTATAAATAAATAAGCAAAGTACTATGGACAAATCGATATTTTGTAGAAATTGGGAAATAGGGAATATTATAATGATAAATAGTATATGCGGAAATAAGATGAAAAATAGAATTATATGAAATATTGAAATATGAAATATAGAGAGTTATATGTAGAGATGATGAAATGAATATTATATGGGGATATAAAAAGAATAAATAATAATGCGGCAATGAATAAAGATACTGAAATAGTATATGCGGAAATAAATAAATAAATAAAAATATAAAATAAAGAGGGGAACAATTATAAGAATTTCTACGAAAATAGTACAAGAAATAAATAGTACAGGAAAAGAAGTAAAGAAATTGGGAAAGTACTTGGAAACTTGATTCTAAAGTTGATATAATTAGTGAAAGATTTATAGATTTTCTTTGGAAAATTCTGTATTTGTCATAGAGTAACCTATAAAAAAAAATATTCAATAGATATGCTTATTAATAAAAGTCAGTTTATTGTTATGTTAATATTAATAAAATATTTAAGTTTACCGGTAAGAATTTAGATTTAGTAAGTGCTGATAGTTAGCATTGAACAAAATCCAAATTGGGGGGAAGTTGAAATGATTTCAATATGTTAAAATGGATATGTTAAAAAAAAACTTTAATGGATTTTTATATGAGTTTGTTGTTTATGAATTTCATGAAGCCATCACAATGTGGGTTCGACTCTGAAATAAAAGAGAGAAAAAGATTAGTAAATTGTTAAATAAATTAATTTTGACTTACCTGGTATAGTGTTAATAATTTCTGAATAGTATAGTTGCCTAGTGTTTAGGTGAATCGTCTAAACCTTAAAAAGAACAAAAAAGAAGAATTTTAAAAAAATATTTAAACAGAAATTTTAATAAACGTCAGAAAATAAACTGCTTGACAGTTTATTTGACAGTCTGTGGGAGCTAAATTAATAGGGGTTTTGTTAAATAAGAAATTACAATGATGTGGAGATGAAAAGAATAAATTAGTATTGTAATAGAATAAGTTTTATATCTAAACATTTTTTTTTTTTGTAAATTCCCAAATTATATGTGATTAAAGTGATTATAAGAAAGTAATGTGGCTTGACAAATATGTCAAACAGGACAGTTTTATGGTTTAAAATATTTAAATAGAAGACAGAAAAAAAAAGAACGTTGGTTGCTGTTAGCAACGGATAATAAAGGGAATTGGTTTTTGGAGAGGACGCCGACGAGGTTTTTTTTTTGGACGAAGGAGAGCCCTGAAACTGTGGAATAGGTCGGGAGTGTTTTTTAACTCGTCTAATTAGAATTTAGTTTTTCCACAGTTTCCACAGCAGAGATATCCAGAAATTTGTTCCAGAGAGTAAGAGAAACAATTTCACTTATAAATTATATTGAAGTATAGAAATGTCATTTAAATTGAGAAAATTAAAATTCATGAATTAACATAATTGCGATAGGCCTTAAAAATTAAAATTATTAATGATCATTAAATTAAAAATAGAATAGTACGTACCTTAACTTCCGAAGAGAGGATTGATATTCCAGTTTCACCGATTATTTTTGAGTAGTTTAGTTTCCTTTAAAGAAATCAGAACTGTTTTAAAGTGAGGTTGGACAATAATTTTGGGGATCATTTGAAATTTTGATTATATTTGAGTATCAGCGGAATAAAGTGTTCATTTTCTTTTTCTTTATAGTTCATTTAAACACTTTATAAAGTTGCAATATTTATTTAGTTTTTAGGTACTTGTAGAGAGTCTCCACATTTTGTAATACATTTTTATTGTCACGTCACTAAACCACGTTAAGACTTAAACGATTCCTATTTTTGTAAATTTTTAAAGGCAACCGAAGTTGCAGACGAATTTTATTGTTTATATTAAATTTGTTCAATATTAATAAATAACGTGCTTCATTTGGGTTAATTTATCAAAGGTCTAAAGTAAATTTTGGTTTAATTTCTTTTTGAACTCTACCAGGAGACTACAGAGTCGACGTCACACAGTGACAGATTGCTTAGAACGAACACATAATTGAGCTAGCCGAGGTATATTAAATTAAACAACGAACCAAATATTTTAAAAATTACAATTATTATAAAAAAAAATAAAATTAATAAAATACAACTTTATCAATATATATATATATATATATATATATATATATATATATATATATATATATATATATATATGTATATATATATATATATATATATATATATACATATTTATATATATATATATATAGATATATATATATATATATATATATATATTTATATATAAATATATATATTATATATATATATATATATATATATATATATATATAAATATATATATATATATATACATATATATATATATATTTATATATATATATATATATATATATATATATATATATATATATATATATATAGATATATATATATATATATATATATGTATATATATATATATATATATATATCTATACATATATATATATATATATATATATATATATATATATATATATATATATATATATATATATATATATATATATATATATATATATATATATATATAGATATATATATATATATATATATATATATATATATTTTTAGATATATGTATAGTATGTATCTTCGGTAATATTTTTGAAATGACCTTGAAATCAAATAGAGCAACAAGTCGAAAGGGTTAAGTTACATCATGATCATTTTGGCTTACCAACCTGCGTGGGTCGTGGCCTCCTTAAGAATTTCTCTCCAGTCGTCCCTTTCCATCGTCTCTCTCCGCCAAGTACGTATGTCCCATATTTCTTATGTCTTCATCGATGTTATTAGGGAACCTTGTTCTGGGTCTTATCTTCTTCTCTGCCCAACGAGTCTATAAAGGAGCATTTTTCTAGCTGGGTCATTTTGTTCTATCCTCATTACATGCCCTATCCACCTCAGATGTTCAATCTTGATATGTTTTACGATATCAGGCTCCTGGTATTCACGGCTCCATAGATTCACCTTAGTACTTTTCTGTTGAAACATCCTAACATGTTTTCATTATTTTTTGTTGTTAGAGTCCAGGTCTCTGACTAATATGACTGGGCGTATTATTGTTTTGTAGAGTTTTATTTTTGTATTTCTCGATATAGTTGTTGATTGAAAGGGGAGATTGAGCCCAAAATAGAATCTGTTGGTCGTGCAAATTCTGCGATTTATCTCTGCGGTAGTATTATTTTCAGTATTTATGTTAAGGAGCGGTCCCAGGTATACAAATTCTTTCACTGCTTCGATGACGTTGCTTTCTATAACAAGTGGTCGCAGGTTTTGTGGTTGCATGTTTATTTTTATATACTTCGTTTTGTTGGCGTTTAATATTAAACTCATTTTCGTAGCTAATTCTTTTAATGCTACATACGCCTCTCGTAGAGCGTTTTTCGTTCGCTCAACAATATTGATATAATCAGCGTAGGCCAGGGTTTCCTCATATTTATTATAATATTGAACCAGTAGTTGTGATTTTTGACATACGTATCACTTTTTCCACAGTCAGATTGAACAGTATAGAGGAGAGAGGGTCTCCCTGACGCTCCCTATTTGTTTTAAAAATTTTCAGACAGTTCCCCCTGAATTCGTACTCTACATTCAACTTTTTCAAGAGTTACTTTTGTTAAATTTGCCAACTAATTTGGTATTCCTAGCTCTTTCATTGCTTTGAACATTTCTCGTCTATTTACAGAGTGATAGGCTACTTTGTAGTCCATAAATATGTGATGAGTATCAATGCCATAGTCCAGGGTTTTTTCCAAAATTTGTTTCAGGGTTGCAATTTGATGACTTTTTGATTTACCACCTCTGAAACCAGCCTGGTATTGTCCTACTATCCGTTCTGCATATGGTGTTATAGTGACATAGTTATGTGGAAAATATTTTATACGCTGCATTAAGAAGCGTAATTCCTCTGTGGTTAGAGCATTCAAAGATAAAAAATACAATGAGATTTCATGCCAAAAGAGTCTTAGTTATGTATTTTCAGTTCTATTAATTCAATCGTGACATACAACACCTCAAGTGATAGGATTTAACCAATAGAATACACTGAGATAGAGAAATAAAATACAGCAGCATGTCAAAGGGGCCGTAGTTATGTATCTGCATTCCTATAATTCCAATCGAGACATACAGTAACTTAAATGATAGGATTTATAGGATTTAACCAATAGAATACAATAAGATAGAAACATCAAAATACAGCAGCATGTCATAAAGACCATAGTTATATATCTTTTACAGCAGTATGTTCAAATGGCCTTAGTTATATATCTGTGCTCCTATTATTTCAATTGTGACGACGGTACCTCAAATGATACTCTCTCATATTGGTCCAATTGTACCGTACGGGACCTAAAGTGATATGATTTAACGTACAGAATTCGATAATGGAAACAAATCAAACATGGCGGTATGTAATAATACCGTAAACTGGTTGCAATAAAACGGATTAACGCACAGAGGTGTGTGACATATTATATAACAGGATTTAACGAATATGCATTCACTTCATACATACCCTACTTTTTGACACTTTGACGTCAGCGGAGGGTTTTAACGAATATAATGACAGATAAAACTAAACTAAACAGCCTTGTTTTTTGGTAGGTGAGAGTCTTCAAAAAGAACGCCTGGGAAGGTATCCCAGGTGTGTCGGATTCAGTCCGGCACGCTTCACCGCGTGACGAGGTCGCCTACCGACTAAACTCACCCCTTTTCCCCAGTCGACGGGTATGGAACCGCACTTAGCGTGCATGTCTGACCCGCCGACCTTACTCTTAACTCCCCTCTTGCACTTTTTGCGTACATTTCATTGGTTTGGCGGCAACCTATCCTCCCCTTCCGCAAAAGCCTAGCGGTAGACTGGTCGGTGAAGCGACCGTTATCATCTCATCAGCAACTCATTAGCGGGTCGGACGACCGGGATGCTCTCCCTCCATGATGGAACTAGCAAGACATAACGAGTTGGTAATCACGAGTAATGCCAAACATTCTTACTTTCATCAATTCATTCATTCAATACACACGTTCTTTCAAAACTCAAGATTAAAAACAAGGAGGCAGTCGGCGTAGGTGGGATATCAAAGGTCCTCCCCCACTAACTGTCCCAATACAGACACGGGTAGAACAAGGAAAACATAAATCAAAACAAGAAACACAAGAGGCACTCAGTTTGAGTCGGATGTTAAACATCCGACTCAAACATCCTTTACTGAATGTCTCTTAAGACATGCACCACAGTTAAAAAAAATAGAGTAAAAACGGTAAAATGTATAAATAAAATTCGTAAATAAAGAAAAAAAATAGATAAAACAGAGTAAATAAAAAATAAAATAAGGGTAGTCAACGTAGTTTGGAGGTAAAGGGTCCTCCCCCGCTGGCTTCCTTACATGACACAAACAGGTTAAAAAAATAAATAGTAACGATCGATCATCTCGCTTGCAGACGCCTCTCCTTTTCCTTTGTGTTTGATTGACCAAGTCGAAGACTCCCTTGCTATCGATAACTTTATGCTAACAGCTGTAGCTCGGTACGCCTCGCATGATATTCAGGACACAGATCGCACGCGGTCTTGATCCATGTTCCGTCAAGAACTGTGTGAAGTAGTAGTTCACGCGCCAATGCCGGCCTTCGTACCACCTCACCACATCCGGAATCATGGATTTCGTCCAGGCCGCCTTCACGACTTCGGCTGTCCATTCCCTCTGCCACATCTGTAGACTTCTCGTCTTTTCCTGTGGTCCCAAACCTATTGCCCTATTTCCCCTTCGGTGCATTCGGACTCTTTCTCTCCAGTCAGAATATGCACCGGTACAGAACCTGCCACCACCTGTAAGACAATGATTGTTCTGTACACGCTGCACACTCTGATCAGAGGTTTTCTCTGAGCCCTAAGAAGCATGTCTTTGTACTTTGTCATTCGAAGGACCTCTTGCCCCACTGGGACCCCGTATAACACTATGGACAGGATTGATTGCAGCATCACCGTCTTTTCTGGGATACCGGATTCCCTATATTTGGCATTAGTTTATTTAGTGTGGAGGTTCTTTTTCCTGCCTTCTGAGATACTTCTTGTACGTGTTGTTCGAATGTAATCCTGTCGTCAAATATTATACCTAAGTATTTCACTGTCTTTTGGGGTCCTATTGCGGATCCTTCATATTCAAGTAAAATATCATTTCTTTTTCTCGATCTCCTTAAGATTAGGGCTTCCGTCTTCTCTACTGCTAGCATTAGGTCATTTCTTTCTATCCAGGCCGCGGTCTTTCGTGTTGCTCTATTTACTTTTCATATTATTCCCTAATTCCTATCGTCTTCGACTAGTAAAGCTAGATCGTCAGCGTATGCAATCGCTTCCACTCCACTCTTCTTGTTTACTTCTAGTACCCCGTTATATAAAATTTTTCATAGAAAGGTTTCGAACACTGACCTCTGTGGTACTGCCGCGGTTATCTCTTTTTTTTCGGTATGCATACAGTTCTGTCAGATAGGTAGCCCTTTATTATGTTGGACATATATTCTGAAGCCCATTCGATGATTTTGTCTACTATAATGCCCCAATTTGCTGAATTAAATGCATTTTTTTATGTCCAACAGGACCACCCATCTTTTCTTGCTTGTTTAAGACGCGTCCCTTATCCAGGTCGCTTCATCGACTGTCGATCTACCTTTACGAAACCCATACTGTTGATTTGATAACACTCTCATATCTTCCAACACGCCTTTCAGCCTCCTCTTGATAAGTCTTTCATAGAACATACCAAGGCAGTCCAGGAGACATATTGGCCGATAAGAGGATGCTTAATCGGGGGGTTTTCCAGGCTTTAGGAGTAGAACTAGGTTCGCTTCCTTTAAGTCCCTGGGAAACTCTTGTTTCTGCAGTAGATCGTTATATATTCTTCTGATCAAACCTGGTTTCTCAGTTGCTACAATCTTAATTACCTCTGGTGGCAGCCCGTCGGGGCCGGAAGCTTTCCCCGTCTTTATTTCCTGACCAGCGGTTCGTGTTTCCTCTTCTGTGAACTCCTCTATTATTGTTGGAAAGATTTTTATAAAATTTTGGATTTCTTTGGTGGGGAAGAGGAGTTCAGCTGATTCCATGCACTGGTCCTCGTCGAGTTTCTAGTGCTCTTCTCAGTTGACCAAGGTCAGAAATCTCTTCCTCATTGATATTTCTAACCTCCGATAAGTACGTGGTTTTATTGAAATAGATTTCAGTGTGACCTATCGGCTGCCTTACTCACCCTTTTGCCTTTATGTCGTATTTTATGTAACGGTGCTAGGTGAAAAATTGGTCGTCGAGGACATAATAATAATAATAATAATTTATTCATCCTGATAGATCATTTACATGATATAGGATAAGTCGAATAAAAAATATAAATACATTATAAAACATCACAATTTCAGAATAAAAAGATAAAAAGTACATACAATTAATTATTTACATCACCCATATATCCCTTTACACTGTAGAAACAATAGAAAAGGTTTCAATTTATCTCTAAATTTATTTAAATTCATTTCAGATTTAATACTGTTGGGAAGATGGTTGAAAAGTGTTATACCCCTATTATTACTGGGATTTTTCAAGTCGTGCCGTACTATGTTTTGGTACTCTGACGAAGTCATTTGGCCTAGGTGGGTACTGGTGATAATCAGAGTTTAAATGAAAAGTAGTTATATTGGCTTTTACATGTAGCATACATTTAAATATATATATATATATATATATATATATATATATATATATATATATATATATATATATATATATATATATATATATATATATATATGAAACCTAGAGCTAAGATAAGATATAAGACAGTACATTGCGCTGTAGTAGTGACAGCGCAGTGACCAGTGAACAGTGTAGTAGTGTCTGGGGGCTCGGGAGACTGAGACCTCGGAAGCCCTGAGGAAGGCATCAGAGAGGATGCCGAAAGCTCGGCAAAATAGATATCGACGCGGTTCAACCCGGAAGACTGGTGAGTTTGATATTAATTTTAGTAATAATAATAATCTTAGCTCTAGGTTTCATTGTACTAACCGCGGAAATCTTTCCGAACATACATATATATATATATATATATATATATATATATATATATATATATACACCAATATATATATATATATATATATATATATATATATATATATATATATATATATATTGGTGTAGCTCTTAAATATTGATGTTAGTTGATTTGTTAGACCAGGGATATATGGTAGTTTTTTATATCTGGTTTCTTCGGGGGGTTTATCTATTTGTCCGTCATTTGCAGTAGTATTGAATATTAGTTGTTTTAATATAGACTTAGGATAACCGTTGTTAAGAAATAAATCACACAATTTGGTCTTATTTTTATGTAAGAATGGCTCATCGCTGATGTGTTCTATCCTGTTTTTTATTGCAATCACAGTATTATACTTTTGACTTTTTAGGTGGTTGGAAGAGAAATTCAGATGCTGTAGGTTTTTGATACCAATATAGTATGATACGATTGTCAGATTGACGGATGACTTTAGTGTTCCGTTTAGCGACAGAAACAATCCCAAAAGAAAAAACTTCCAAGGAAACAAAATCCGACACACTGACCCAGGAAATTTTGGGCATCCGAAGACATCCGAGGACAAGAACACACACTTCGACAAGAAACATTCGGATTCAATAGAATTCTTAGTGAGGATAGACGAATTAAGCTTGGCCTACGAGATCGATAAACAAGATCTACTAAGAGCATTACCAGAATTATTAGGAGACCACGCTTTGTTATGGTACAGAAACAATAACAAAAATTGGAAGTTATGGACAGATTTCAGCGAAGATTTTAAAAAAGCTTTCTATCCCAGAGGATATTTGCTACAACTACAGGAGCAAATCCAAAACAGAAAACAGAGACAAAACGAGCCAGTGGATAGATATATCAAGAAGATTCAAACGTTTTCCAGAAACCAAGAACTCGAAAGGATACACAAAAATTTGTTACCAGAATATAAGCTTTATACTCGCCGGCGGGATTTTGAAAACTTAGCCGAATTACAAAATTTAGCCCAACAATACGAATCTTTAGAAGATGAAAAGACCCGATCAAATCAGAGTTGCCGTGGAAACTGGAGACGTACGGACCAAGCAGAGCACGATGCCAAAACAACATGCTTTAGATGCAAGATGCCAGGTCACAGCCGTAAAAACTGCAAAAACACATGGAAAAAGTTTTGTTCGCGTTGCGGCAGAGAAGGGGTTTACAGCAGCGACTGCTGTTTTAGGCGTTAGGGCAACGAATTACAGACTGGAGAAGCAAGGAGTCGTCCCAGTCTGTAAGGCAAGATTCGACTCCATTCGTTTTCGCCGTTACACAGACAGCAAGCAATGACATTCGACTGTTCGCATCACTGAAAATAGGACAAAGAACATACAGAGCGCTCATCGACACAGGAACCACTAAAAATTACGTCGAGGATAGAATAGCTCAGACATACAAGGACTCTCTAGATAGCTACAGCGGGAGAACAAGACTAGCAAATGGAGCGTCAATGGAGCTTATCTAGAAGTTGACAATTGAATGCGAGATCGATAAGTTACAAACCCGACAAACATTCATAGTAATGCCAGGGTTAACGGAAGATGCCTTACTAGGAGTGGAATTCTTTAGGAACCATTTTATCGAACTTAAATTTAATAAACATACGTCCAAACAATACGTATAACATCAAGAAGAGACATGTAATACTTTAAAATACTCCACTAAAAATATGGAGTGAGAAAGGTTCCTAACAAAAGAACTAAGGAAGTTTGAGAACATAACATGACCCACCAACTTAATAAAATACGAAATAAAATTGAAAAAAAGTACGATCCAGTTAAACAGCCTTATAGGCGGCACAATCCCTCAATGCTGCAGATCATTAACCAAGAAGTGGACAAGAGTGTTAAAAGAAGGAACCATCGAACCCTCCACAAGTGGTTGAGTTCACCGATTGTACTAGTTAGGAAAAAGGATAACTCGTACAGGTTTTGCATTGACTTTAAAAAAGGCAACAAACTATCAGATAAGGACGTATATCCGTTACCCAGAATATCGGAAATTCCGGATAGACTTAAGGAAGCAAATTTTATATCAACTCTCGATTTGAAATAGGGATATTTTCAAATACCCCTAGAAGACACTAGCCGCCCAGTCACAGCATTCAGCGTACCCGGAAAAGGCCATTTTCAGTTCAAAACCACCCCATTTGGACTGCATTCCGCAGGAGCCACTTTCCAACGCCTACTGGATAAGGTAATAACTCTCGATATGGAATTCGCGTTTGCCTACTTGGATGATCTGGTAGTAATATCTAAAATGGTCCAAGAGCATTTAAATCACCTACATGAAATCTTCCGAAGACTGAAAGAAGCCAGATTACAGCTGAACTTCGAGAAATGCACGTTTTGCCAGTCAGAACGCAGATACTTGGGACATGTGGTTGGAGCAGAAGGAATAAAAACTGATCCGAAGAAAACCAACGCTATAACCGGACTTAAGCACCGAGAAATGTGCGTCAACTCCACCGGTTCCTAGGAATAACAACATGGTACCTCCGATTCATAGACAATAGCAGGACCGCTAAACATGCTTCTGAAGAAGAAGATAAGATGGAAATGGACCGATAAGCAGGAAAACGCGTTTGAAGAGCTAAAATCAAAACTTACATCGGCCCCAGTATTAGCATGCCCCGATTTTTCGAAAACATTTTACCTGAAAACAGATGCGTCGAACTGCGGACTTGGAGTCGCACTAACACAGAAGTAATCGCATATGCTAGTCGAACCCTCACACCGGCTGAGACAAAATATTTCACAACGGAAAAAAAATGTCTATCCATCGTGTACGGGATAAAGCAAATGAGGCCATATATAGAAGGATACAATTTTAAGGTCATATCAGACCATGAGTCCCTCAAATGGCTGAAGAACCTTAAAAACCCGTCAGATCGGTTAGCCAGGTGGAGTTTAGAGCTACAACAGTATGATTTCAAGGTAATATATAGAAAGGGAGTCCTTAACAAGGTAGCAGATGCTTTGTCATGACAACCACAAGAAAACCAGAGCGAAGAATCAGAGTTGGAATTATTAGCATTAGAGCTGGAATCATGCAGTTGGTATGATAATTTATATAATAATGTACTCCAGAACCCAGACGATTTCCCGGATTTACAAATATCAAACGGGAAATTATATAAACACGTTTGGAGCAGCCGTAATTTAGCCGACCAAGAGTTTAATAACCCATGGAAATTATGCGTAGCAAGATATAAAAGGAAAGATATTTTGGAGGAAAATCGTGACTCGACCACAGCAGGCCATTTAGGAATTGCAAAAATAATTTGCCAAATAGCGCAAAAGTACTATTGGCCTAAGATGTTTAAACAAATTGCAGACTACGTTAGAGCCTGTAAGAAGTGCCCCCAATATAAACCGTCTCAAATGCAACCAGCCGGGAAAATGCAACCGTCCACTATAGAAAATCCTTGGCATACTGTCTCAGTTGATTTAATGGGACCATTCCCAAGATCTGCAAAAGGAAACATTTTCTTAATAGTCGTGCAAGACCGGTTTACCAAATGGGTCGTCGCCCAGCCAATAAGAGCAGCATCTACGAACTCAATCATCGACACTCTACGATCAAAGGTAGTCATGCAATTCGGTATCCCGAAGAAAATCATCTCGGACAACGTCGCGCAGTTCACAAGCGGCAATTTTAAGGCGTTCCTAAAGTCCTATAACATAAATCACATTCTCACGCCGCCGGACTCACCTCAATGCAATCCAGTAGAACGAATGAACAAAGTACTGAAAACGATGATAGCTACTTACGTGGAGGATAATCATAAAGAATGGGACATATTTATACCAGAATTCTGCTACGCCATAAATTCGTCAAGACACGATTCAACAGGATTTTCACCAGCGCTTCTTAATTTCGGAAGAGAATTAGACACAACAGAGGCGACAAATGGACAAGATATACAGGGGTATGCAGAAAACTTAAACAAGTTAGAAGCGTTAAGAGAACTGGCGAAAGTGCACATGGGACACGCTTTCGAGGACCAAAAGAAACATTACGATCTAAGACGAAGAGACTGGCGGCTACATCCAGGAGATCGAGTCATAAAAAAGGAACACCATCTATAATCGGCTAGTGCAGCTTTCACCAGCAAACTAGCGCCGAAGTACTCAGGACCATACATAGTAATGTCAGTGATAGTAAAACTAAAATTGGCCGATAGTAGTAGCCGCAAGCAGATGACGGCGCATGTAAAATATTTAAAATCATGAGAGTTGGAAAATGTTATTACAGAAATCCAATCCCCACCACAACCAAACGGTATTTAAATGGCAATGCTAGCAAGCAGAATTCAGTTCATCCACATCAAACATGGAAGACATATTAGAGATACCGGAAGAGATGACCCCTTTGGGAACGCCAGAGAGACCCGAACTGCCCGTGATACCAGGGAAAGACGCGTAGAGGATCATGAAGAGGTTCCACGAACTTTTCGAGACACCACCAACCCCACCAAGGAATAAGAGCGTACCTGATACTAAAACAGGACCAGAAGCCCAATCCGCGTCCACTCCAGGAGACCTGAACCTGGGAAACACGCCGATCTTATAGAAATCGTCCCAAAACACTTAATCAAGAGGGGGACCAAAAGATACAGGATATGCTGTAACAACGGGAGGAAGATTGTGATAAAGATACCGAGAAGGATAGATGGCATTACAAGGCTGTAGACGCCATATACACAAAAAAGAGGTATGTTACTTTTTTTCCAAAGAGAAGGGGGTGTAACGATGTTCTGATCGTTTAACAGTTTGAACCGTGGGATTGTCAATATTTGCGCATCCACTTCTTCAACGAGACGACGAAGTGCGATTCGGAGCGGCTATTTAAGGCGTGTATTTAACTCCCCGACTCGCCGGTGTATTCAACCTGCGAGCCAACCCCGACAGAGAGATTTCCGTATTGAGGATCATACTCTGTCCTTAACCAAGCAGAACCTATCGGTATTGTGTAGTAAACATTGCCGTGGTCCTGCACAGCCGAATATTCAGTTTGCGAGTGCGTTCGGAGCTCCCGCTGAATTGAAGCGGAAGCGAGTATAAGTCTGCGTGCGATTGACTTCACCTATTTCATTTGTTTGTTATTAATAATAAATTTTTCTTTCTTTTATAGACGTTCGCCGGAAAATTCATTTATCGCGGGATCCAGATGGGGACGTAGGATTCATTTTATTTTTATTTATTGTATATATGCTAAATTAATAGATTTATTTTTATTTTAACCTGTGTTTTACTGAGTCTGTCGCTTCAAAAGAGATACCCGTCCCACATAGTCACATAGTCTTGTAGCTAGCGCTCTAGGCTCCCTGACTTGCCGGTGTATTCAACCTGCGAGCCACAACCCGGACAGAGAGATTTCCGTATTGAGGATCATACTCTGTCCTTAACCAACCAGAATCCATCGGTATTGTGTATTGAACATTACTGTGGGTCTGCATAGCCGAATATTTTGTTTACGAGTACGTTCGGAGCTTCCGCTGAATTGAAGCGGAAGCGAGTATAAGTCTGCATGCGATAGACTTCATCTATTTCATTTCTTTGTTATTAATAATATTTTTTTATAGACGTTCGCCGGGGAGTTCATTCATCACGGGATCCAGACGGGGACGTAGGATTCATTTTATTTTTATTTATTGTATATATGCTAAATTAATAGATTTATTTTTATTTCAACCTGTGTTTTACTGAGTCTGTCGCCCCGAAAGAGCTACCCGTCACAAAGTATAGTAGCCTCCTGTTCCCCATAGCTACTGGTCCTTAACGTTTTTATATCTACTTCGTCTTTGGGGATACCTGTGTATGACTTTATGGCGATATGTCTCTTCTGTTACGCTAGGGTTCAACCCCGTTATTGTAAAATGGATTTCCTTTTTACATATGGCCATGTTCATACCAGACATTCTCGTATCCATTTCTTTTTTCAATTTTTTCGCGGCTCCCTTTCCTTTTATTTTAAGAGGATGTCCCCCCTTCAGTTTTTTTTAGTCTGTCCATTTTTATTTCTGTCTTCCCGATATCTATCTTTTGATTCATTTCTTTTAACAGTTCTGTATACTTTTTTCCTCCTGTTTTAATTAGGAGGGCTTCCTCTTGTTCGTTTCTCACGCCTTTATTCATTTTCTTTCCTCGTACTATAATTTCCCAAGTAATATTCTTCCCCGACCACGAATTCTAGTGACTTCCGCACGTCGTCTTTGTTGATCTCGTTGTTGACGATTACTCTGACCGTTTCCGGTTGCTTCTTCCTTTCTTTTATCTGTTTGATGTCCTTCTGGGACATCTCATACATCCCGTGTCTCTTTATTTTTGTCACGTATGTGTACCACTGGTTTTTTTGACTAGCCATAGAGCTTCTCTTAGCATTCTCGATGTACTCTATGCTCCCCTCTTTGCGACCCTATACGAGTTCAAAGACTTCTTCCCTATATGTTCTTATTACACTTTCTATTCCTCCGTCTTTTACTTCTTTTTTCGTTATTATTAGGCATTCCTTCTTTTCTACTGTTTCTTGTAGGCCCCTCTGTTCCCACTTTGTTTTCTTCAAAGACCTTTTCTTCCTATTTCTTTTTATAGATTTGGCTAAAGGCGTTTGACTATCCTCATTTGTTAAGCACCCCAATTATTTTTTCTGTCTCCTTCCTCCTCCTTTCCTGTTTTATCTTTAATTAACATTGCTCGCATTTTTCCTCTTCTTCCTTTTCTTGTAACACTTGGATTTGGCTGGTTTTATTTTGAATCGTGTTTATTTCCCCCAATAGCTGCTTCTTTCTAATCGTTTCTTCTTCTATGGATCCATCCATGTTCAGGATATCGAGCATCTCGCTTATCTTCCTCTAGACCCTCTCTTTGTCCATTTCTTCGGTCTCAAAATACAAATATTGGTACTAATGTTTGTGTTTTAAGAACGATTTCGAAAGTGAAAATTCAAACGTCAATAAACTTACTTTAACCTTTGATTATGGCTTATTTCCATTTAAACAGTAATTACTTTAATATAACTAATGAAAATGGTTACAGTTAATGATTTAATAAAGTGTGGTATATTTCACATAGATAAACCAAATAGTGCATAAATAATAAGTTATTCAATGTGTTTATTCCAAAGAGTGAATATTTAAACAACCAAAATTGTACAGACAGTCACTCTGTATTCTGTATACACAGAATACAGAGTGACTGTCTGTACAATGAAAAAGCGCCGACTTTTTAGCTTGTAAACATTCATAATAACTTTGACAGTTTTCATGTCACATGCTTGTGAATTTTTGAAAAAAAAAAACAAAACTCATGACCAATAGGAACCAAGATAACATTGTTTTTTCTTAAAATCATTTTTCCATTTTTTATTATCGTTAAGGGCTGATAATTGAATAGATTATAAACGAAGATCTAAATCTTATAATACATTTTATAAGCGGTACACTCTTATACCGAGGAGTAAAAAGCTATGTCTTTGAAGTGAAGGTACTAAAGTAAAATACCGTCACGGCAAAGTGAAGGGGTGAACTACAAAAATATTATTTACACTTATTTAATTTATGATTAAATTAATTCTTTTGTAGATAAAAATAATAAAATTAAAGGTATTTTATAATAATATTTATTATATATTTATATAAATAATATAGCTACCCTTATCAATAAAATTGAAACATTTCTTACATATTGTTCATTAAATACATATTGTTCTTAATAGAGAAATATCTTTTTCACGGAAAAATTTAATTATTTATTTTTCCGACATTTTCCTATAGGCCAAAATAGCACAATTCTTATTATTTGGTTGAGCTACCCCCGTTTAAAAAAATGAAGGTTCTACGTGCCACAAAGCCGAGATAATAAAACTATTTTTTATAATAGTAGAAAAGAGTATAAAAAACTCTTTTTACTCCTTTACTGTACGAGGATAGATTGATATTAAATTATTTAATAGAATCTCTTTTATTCTTTTTTTAAAAGCATCATCAGTTCTAAAAAACAATTTGTAGGTTTTTATGATGTTATAAAAACTCTACCATACTTTAACAATAATCCTTAACTAAATAAACGAGAAAAAAAAAACAAAACACAAAAAAAACTATTAAGAGTACTATTATTTATTTATTTTATTTTTTGGTAATTTTTTTATTTTAACTGAGGGCTTCATTTGGATGTTAGTTAAATCTCTTTGGAGGGTCAAATCACACTGGTTAATAGTTATAGTAATAATTCATTTAATTCTGCTCTTCTGTGATCCATTTATGCAGTTCTCTGCTTATTCTGGGTATTGGATTAGTTCCGTGGCTGGCGTGAATAACTTGACAAGTCAAAATATTGCATTTTTCTGATATTTATTACAACATATTGTTTATTAATGACTTTATGCGGTGAATAAGTGAATATATTAAGAAATCACATTAATAACGGTTAAACTCATTGTGAATATACTGACAACTCTTTGAAAGCCGCGATATATCTAATATCTATAGATATCAAATTAATAAAACAAAATTTAAATTTGACCAGTCGAGTTGTTGACTTAATCTTTACTTTAGATTCGTTTACGGATTTTTATAACTCATTTTGTGATGTTACACTTGTTAGAATGCCACTATATCTAATGTGATACCTTGACTTATCCAATTATTCCCGCTCCTCTTTCTGTAATATTAAATTTATAACTAGTTATGTAAAACTTGACGTCTCTTTTCTAACTATTATGTATTTTGATACCTTGACTTGTCATTTTGGGTACAATATGATCTTAAGTTGATAAAATGAGATGCACGATTTGTACATTTCCAGCCTTCAATATCGGGATGCTTCGATTAGATGCGTGGGTCACGTGATGTACATACAGTTAAACGGTTTTCTGTTTGCTGCTGTTTAGTTGTTCAGTTAATCACATCACACATGTTAATGTTGATAACATCAGTTACCTCTGTTACGACGGCGAAGCGGGTACAATTTTTAAGAGAATTGCACAAAAATGCCAAACAAGGTTATGTCCCAAGTAATGATGAGGAATTTCTGGAAGTGGAAAATCTTATTCCAGAGAATAAAAGTGAAAGTTGTTCACCAACAGGACAAAAAAATATTCTAGAAGAAGGTAAGTGTTTCGTTTTACTGTAAGGAATGCATGTTAATTTCGTAAAAAAGCTTAAAAACATAAGTTGCATGTTTATCTTTGTATTCAAGTGTCAGTTTGTGAGATATTGTTAGACGAAATGGGTTTTAAAATGTATGTCGTATGTTATGATTATAACGTTGATTGAATATAGGCTTAAAGGCGTAACAACTATTTATTTTAATTATAAATTATCTTATTCACACTGAAAACATAACTTTTAATTTTAATTTTTGTTCTTCGAAGTATGGGGCACACAATTTTTTAGTTATGTTTCATAGTAAAATTTAGCCCAGGAAATATTTTAATATTTGTGGACATTGCAGTAGGTACAAAATATTAACTAAATAGTCTAGTAAAAATAAAATAACATGAACGTTATTGTTTTATAGTAGCTTTAATTCAAAAAGTTAAGAACTGCCGAATCTAAAAGTTGGTCTATATTTCTGATTATTTTGTAAAATAATACTTTGCAAAGCAAGGTGCTAAATTAAAATCATCAAATTTTTTTCGAAATCGATTGTCTAATATTTATCAAATAAAGTAGCTGCTATATTACTGTAGTTTTTTTGTTAATATGACTACGCGAAACTTATTAATGCAATTCTAAAAACGTGGATGTTAATTAGTTTATAGTTTCTGATAATATCAACATAAATTTTTGTGAGAAATGTATTTAAATGAGCTAGGTGTGTAGAATTGTATATTAAATTATCATTGTTTTTTTTTCAGACTTAAATCTCTCAGACGATAGTGCAGAAGATCCAGATTATGTTTTACTCAAAGAAAATTTCATGAAACATTCAGTCAAAAACCTGCAAAATGACGAGAAATTTTTTTTTCAGTTTTGCAAACTCTAACCAGTAGCAATAATACAAAAAGAAAAAGTCGAACACGAAGAGAAAGAGAAGAATGTAAAAGGCTTAGAAATGCAGGAGAGAGCTATATTACAGAAAAAGGTAAAACTATACCCAAAAGATTATCGAAAAACTTATTACCTTGTAGACTAAAATGTGCTGAGAGGTTCAGTGAAGCCGAAAGGGCTACATACTTTAATGAGTACTGGAAGTTAGGGAGTAAAGATCGAAGGGCTATATACATATCGGGGTTAGTTTCGATTTTACCTAAAAAGATCCAGAAAACCGACGGCAGTTCAATAAATAGAGAGTATTATTGTACATACAAACTGATCATTAATAATGAAGCAAAACAAACCTGTAAAGAATGTTTCTGTAGAATATTAAGGAGAATAAGGATTTATCAATGTACTTGTCCAGAAGAAGAAATTTTCTTCAACCGGAATAGAATCCGATCAAAGGGGTGTAGGTCCTCCTGTAAATAAAAAAAAGTATAGACGATATAACTTCAGTTAAAAATCATATTCTATCTTTTCCTAGCTACGAAAGCCATTATTGTAGAAAATCCACAAATAAAAATATTTATCTCCTGATCTTTCTGTAGCAAAAGTATATAGGTTATATAAAGAAACTTGCTTACAGCCGGTTTCTTTAAAACTGTACTTAAATTGTTTTCACGACTTGAAACTGACTTTTTATAAAACCATCAAAAGACACGTGTCACACGTGTGATATGATAACGTTGCAGATGAAGTTAGCTGAGAAAAATGGAGATTTAAAAATTCAATTAGCTGAGCATCATTTGCAGGCTGAAATGGCTTATTCTGCAAAATGCGCCAGTAAAGTAAGTGCTGAAGAAGATTCCTTGTTTCGGGCTTATGCGTTTGACCTCCAACAGTGTCTACCCACACCACTTTTACAAACCTCAATTGCCTTTTACAAGAGGCAGCTTTGGACCTTTAATTTAACGGTTCACGCATCGTCATGATTGAATTCAACTAGTTAGATTGTGCAAGATAAAAACCCATTTAAGGTTGTTCACATGAGTTTAAACGATTTTTATAACTTTGCTGAGCTTGGCTTAAGAAAAGGACCTTTCACAATTAGAAAAAAGGATGTTGCTGAAGATAAGTTTTTATGGCAACCAGTTAAATGGCTGAAATATCAAAAATCCGTTGGCGAAAGATATTTTAAGGATAATCTCGAAGATAATACCCCCTTTAATTGTCTTACTTTCAAAAAAAAAAAAGAGGAGAACCTACACACTCCTTTCACTTAAACGTAATAACGAAAGAACCTTTACCAATAAGCAAAGAAAAGAAAAGATCTGGATATTTTGCATTAGATCCTTTGTTCCATGACTTCTATTCAAATATAAAAACAACTGAAACCAAATCAACAGATCCCGAGATTGACGAAAGAGATCCAGATGATGTCGATAATGACAATGCAGATGAAGAGAGCATGGAATAATAAGAAAAACAATTATTGTTTTTAATTTTATTTGTATGTGACAAAGAAAACTGTTTTTTATTTTAATCACAATTTATTTTACGTTTCGTTCCTGTTAGTTTCTGAAATAAACATTCCAAACCGAAGGGCATGTTTTATTTCTCTGTTAATCTATTTCATCAGATTTATTTGAATCAGAGTAAGTTGCTTATGGTGAATAAGTTGACAAGTACTAGGTGAACAATGTGACAAGTCTGATTTCTATAAAATAACCAAAGGAAATGCCACTTTATTTCTAGATTTGGAAAAATCGACTAAAATTACTTATATTTACGACACTAAACTAAAAAAAAAGTTAATACTCTTTTTTACACCTAATTGTCAAAAATTAAAATCAATGCCCTGAAAAACTGTGTTTTTAGACTTGTCAACATATTCACGCCAGCCACGGAGTTTCTTCTCGTGCTTAGATCTTTGCAACGTTGTTGTTCGTGCTAATGTTCCTTATCCTGCAATATTTCAGCAGCCATTGTACTATACTCGGTTCACTATTCCCAGTCCTAACTGTCTAGTGAATTTAGTAATTATTTTTTTGCGAAGTTAGTTACTTTTTGACAGACCAAAGGTAGCTGGAAATTACTATACAACCAAGCACACGTACTTATAGCTAATATAAATGGTAAACAAACTAAATAGTAAATAAAATAGAACTTTGCGAATTACAGACAATCAATATTTATTTATCTGCACCATATAATAAATAGTTATGTTAAATTATAACAACTAAAATATATTTTTTAAATATATACTACCCAAAATTAGATGGATTTAGTATACACTTCCACTATTTAGAATAATTCTTCTTTTTCAAAGAAAGAAGTCTGCAATGGTAGTATAATTCAGCTATAAATACTGAGAAGTAGGCATTGTTGTGTTGTAGGTTTCCGATAATGGATCTGTCAAAATATGCCCAAGCTAAGCGAATGGAGTATAAAAGATAAATTTTCTTAGAATTGTTTAATAATCCTCGACTTTTGACGGTCAATTAAATGCGATATTTTCGGAAATTTATTTAAAAATAATTTTTAATACTTATCCGATTTGAACGCCATTGACCAATATGATACAAACTCTAAATCAAACCGTCAAATTTTAGAGCACACATTTCTATATCATCAATTGTACTCAACTGACTGGCCTACAATAGATTTGAAAAACTCGTTTATGGTCAGTTGAATCTGACTCTTATTCTAATTTTGATCAAACTAAAAAGTGGAAAGCTTAGGTTACGAATCCCTTTGTTTATTTGGAAGTTAGTTACAGCTTTAATTGAAGGTTTACATAAAAGCTTAGGCCGTCTGCCCGTCAATCAGAAAATTAGACATTCTGTGTTAAGGAAATACAATAGCCGTCACGACCCCAGTTTGAGGTTGTTCGGTGTAAGCTTCTAGAAAATAATACGGTATATTATTATACTGTATAATATTATACTGTGTTCTCTCTAGAATGTGGTGCTGTACTATCTTGCATCAACCGCATATTTTGGGTTTTCAGCATTGAACAATAGAGAAAAAGTAATACAACGTCTGATTACGGACACGGCACTTAAAAAAGGGGATAAAGAATATTTTCTTTAATAAGACATTTAGCAGCCATAACAAAGCACTAAAAAAGGAGATAAAGAATATTTTCTTTAATAAGACATTTAGCAGCCATAACAGCAGCACTTTGTAATGTTACGTTATCATCTTTGAGTTATTTTAATAGGAATAAACTATGATTATATACAGGTATTCAGTGCTTTACCGCACAAATGTCACAATTAAGAATTATTATGCAGCTGACTTATAAAATGCGATTATCTCAAAAACGGTTGGATTTTGAAGTTAATACCAAATATACCTTTTTTTAAAAATAATGTATTTTTAATATTTTTTAACACAAATAGAGCTAAGTTAAAGAGCAAAAAAGTTAAGCGCAAAAAAGTTAGCTAACCTAACCTAACCTAACCTAACCTAACCTGTGGCATATGTGGCGCCCTCTATTAGCTAAATTAAAGTATGTGTAAAATTATAATTTATCCTACTCAAAAGTATCCAATTGTAAATTTTTCTTTAAAAATATTTACAAACGTAACAGTTATAGCGAAAAATCAAATTTAAAATTTTCACTTTAACACCCTGTATCTTTCTTAATATCAACATTTTATTAAAGCAAGTTAACTTGTTAACTTGTGAAATGATCACTACAAGAGCAATGCAATCAATTTGTAGCAATAAATTTAGAAAACTGTGAGGACTCACAGCAACAACTAATACATTAACAATGAAAAAATAGAAGTTAGTAATAGAACGGTGTAAACTAAGTGCTCTATGTATTTCTCAATTTCATCATACAAAAATTAAAATTAAAAATTTTATACAAAAAATTTAAAAAATTTTCAGGGTGAACCTCCCTTACCGCTTAGTGGTATGAAAAATTGATTACGATCTACTCTCATATCTACCGAATACACATATAAAATTTCATATCACTAGGTCAAATCATTTCGGTGGAGTATGGTGACTAACTTTGTGACTATTATGGCTAACAAAAATAGGGGTTAGTAATAGAGGGTGAAAATTAATTTCTGTACGTATTTTTAATGTCATATTTCAAACAAAAAAAACAATAACAAAATTTCTCCAAAATTAAAAAAAAATTTTTGTGGTAGACCCACCTCATCCCTATCAAATATACATATAAAATTTCATAAAAATCTTGTGATACTAATATGACTATTACAAAAAGCGGTTAATAATAAAGAGGTGAAAATTAAGGGTAGTATGTATTTTTTAATGGCATATCATAAAAATATGAAAATAAAAAATTTTGTTTGAAAATGAAATAAAAAAGACAGTTAAGATTTGATTTCACGTACAATGCGTCTGTGTATCTGCTTATACGTATTTCGCCCTAATAGGGCTTATTAGAACAGTTATTCACAGGCCTTCTGAACGTGAAAATAAATATTTTCTGTCTTAAGAAGCAACTCTAACATGGCTTCGTATGGACGCAAATAGCGACATCTGATAATAAATCCGTAAACTGTTTTCGAAACCAATTCAGATTTCTGCTTTTACCTGTGCCTTCTAAAAATTACAAGCAAAACAGACGTTGATAAAGATGTTAATAGAGACATGGGGAATCTAAAATTTGCATTCCACGACATATCTCCTCAACGAAGCAAAAATCCTTAGCGAATTGGTTTCTTGTACTCATACAGAGTATATCCGAATAAAATGAAAAAGACAGTTAAGATTTGATTTCACGTACAATGCGTCTATGTATCTGTTTATACATATTTCGCCCAAATAGGGCTCATCAGAACATATATTCACAGGCTTATTCGCAAATAATTTTTGCTTAGTTGAGGAGATATGTCGTGGAATGCAAATTTTAGATTCCCCATGTCTCTATTAACATCTTTATCAACGTCTGTTTTGCCTTGCAATTTTTAGAAGTCACAGATTAAAGCAGAAATCTGAATTGGTTTCGAAAACAGTTTACGGATTTATTATCAGATGTCGCTATTTGCGTCCATACAAAGCCATGTAAGAGTTGCTTCTTAAGACAGAAAAGATTTATTTTCACGTTCAGAACGCCTGTGACTAGCTGTCCTGATGTGCCCTAATGGGGTGAAATACGTATAAGCAGATACACAGACCCATTGTACGTGAAATCAAATCTTGACTGTCTTTATCATTTTATTCGGATATACTCTGTATAAGTACTGTAACGAAACTATTTTGCTTACCACATGGGGTAAGATTATGGGGGTAGAGAGAGGACAAGCAAAATATTCGCTACCTGTGCGAACGGCACTCAGGGTTTGGTAGGAGAGCTGGGGTCGTGGATAAGTAAAAGATAAGGGGGGTGGAATGGGGCAACTACAAAAAAAAATAAAGGGGTCATTAATCTCTTGGGATAAACAAAATAAAAATAAACAGAAAACACCTCAAGGAATTTAATATAGGGCGCCACTTGAGGTGCCTAATTATACCTATTACAACCACTAGTTTTAACTAGGGAAATAATTATAAAACATCAAAAACATATCTTTTTCAAATAAAACTAAAAAAAGGGTAAGTTCAAAAAAATAAACAAAATGTTAAGAATACAAAATTTAACATTTATTTTTGTGTCACCACAAATAGTTACAACATGGAGAAATACTAGAACACAAAAAACTTACGTGTGTCATCCGCTTACAAACTCCAGGAGTTGGAGATACTACATAAAACTTACAAAATGTTACCGCATTACAATTTTTAAATCTTACAATTTCTAAATTTTAACGAAAGCAATTATTGTTCTAAAAAAATATCTGTCTCTACTTTGAATGTAAACAAACAATAAACAGTTACCTGGATTCATATATTTCCACTTAACAAAAAAAACTTGTTACATCTCTGGAGTATCTATCCGGACATCATCAGCGAAGAGCTTTATCCATTGGGGGCTGGAACTAGCACACTTGGAAAAACGGGAATTCTCAAAAAACAGGAACTTAACTTGTTCAACTTTTCAGCAGGAACTAGACTTTTCAAACATCTTAAAATCTTCAAAAAAAAAAACGAAACAGTGGTCACTCTTTCTAAAATGACATATTACATCGAGCAAAAACTCCACTAATTTTGGCAAATTAATAGAGGTCACTTCATAATAGATAAAAATCCACCACTACTGCTACTTATTTCCCCAAAAAGAGTAAAAAACAGAAAACTACAAATTCGGATCCATACCTGAGCCTAACGAACTGCTCGGGGACCCAAGCATGAATTAAGATTCATACCTAACACTACGAAGACCCAAGTATGAAATAAGATCCATAGCTAACACTACGAAGACTCAAGACCCAAGCATGAATTACGAAATTAGGAATTCGTTCATACAAATTGGAAACAAACAAAACGCTGAAATTACAAAACATAACCAAACGACGTATAAAAAGTATACGACGACTTCGAATAAAACATTAAAAAAAAATGTCGAAGTAAATATCTTTAAAATAATAAACAACTCTGAAATGGTTTTATTAACATCCAGCAATGAATTGAAAGATACGAACTATAGTCGGACAATTTTCAAGTAAAGGTGAATAATCTACAAATTTAACTAAACGGTAGCGGCAACCATGAAAAATTTCATTAGTAAATTCTTACCGGGGTCATTTTTATTGTGTATGCTTCGCCCTTGTAAATATATAAATTTGTAACCCATGTAAGACAAATTTGCCCCCGTAACAATATAAATTGGTGCGATTCACGAGTGTATAGTGAGACAAGTTCATAGAATAGTTTGGAACATCGGTAAAATTATCAATATTTTGCTGGTCTATATACCGGGTGGTGAATCGTCAAACGGGCCATAGGAAACTCAATGAGAAATTTTAAATTGATGAATTGCTGCTTCCCTAATTATTGTAGATCAAAAGTCATAAAAAACTATTTGTAGAGGACTAAAATCTGAATTAAAAACAAATGTTAAAACCGTTCCACGAATCAAATGTACTTCAAAATTTTGCAAAAATATAATACATTTTTCAGGCCACCCCTAAAAGTTAGACCACACGTAATGCAAGAATATATATTATTAATACAATTTCTGTATGTCTTTTATGAATAGGTTTTTGAAGTGGTTTATTAGCTTGAATTATTGGAAAAACTGTATGAGCCGATATTTTCCTTAAATCACAATACAATGTGGCGACGTCCTCTATAAACATGTCTGCTTCTACGTAATCCCTCATAAACTGATTTAATCATTTGTTTTTCAAGTAATACTTCTGACTACCTGATTTTAATATTTATTTCCACTATTTGCCGGCGAGTTCGAACAATGTTGTCGTACTGAAATAAGAATATTACTTTTGAAAATGATAACAATGCCCTCCTGTCCCTCTCTTGACTTTCAGGTATACCTCAACGACAATATAAACTGCACGCGGTACTAAATAATAAATTTCGCAACAAGGCGAGTATACTTCATCTAGTTCGGACTTATAGCAGATGTAACCGGCAAAAATGATCATTGAGAAGTAAATTTGTGTGCTAATAAAGAATAAATATATAGCCGCTTACTATAGAGTGTTTACAAACTACAAAATGTCTGCCCTGAAAATCCTATTGAATTCAGGGTATAGTTTGAACAAGATTTAATAATATTCTTTATTTTAATATATCTGAGTAACAAATTAAAAATACTTCATTTTTGATTGCAGGTGCTGAACCCACAAAAAAGTTAGTGCTATGAATTTATACGTAATTCGTACTGACTAATAATTTGTGAATTATTTTAATGTGTCAACGGCTTTTTCATCAGTTTGCAGTTGACATGTATTTCAAAATTGAACAATTGACATACATCCGCTTCGATCAGATGATGGCAATGTGAATAATGTGGGAAGAATGACAATTTTGCTAGCCACTTTCATAGGAAGGCTTCGCCACATGCACGAATATGTTCCAGATGCTATGTCATAATATATAAAACCGCTTTACACAGAAAACAGAACGTTTGCTTTTAGAATTAATTACAGAAAGTTTCCGTTTTTTGCTTGCCTTTGCTTTTGATGCATATATTTTGTTATAGTTATTAAACATTTTTAGTGCAGATATCTGTGGGTATGTCACAAAATTTGTAATACAACATTTCCATTAAATATTTAGAGAAATCTTCCCTTTTTAAATAAATAAAATAATTATTACTTTTAGGAAATAAATAGTAAACTTTATTTTTGATAATATCGAGGGAGTATTCTCACTAGAATCAATGTCAAATGATCATTCCCTATGCATGATTGTTATAGGTGTGCAATTTATTATTTTTTACGACTATTTCGGAATAAAAGTATAGAAATAATATGTTTTTTATTAAAGAATTATAAAAAGTGATGGTTATTGTAAATGGGAAATAGAAGCGCAAGATCGTAGAGGATGGAGGGCGCTAGTGAATGCGGCGAATACGCATCCCGAGTTGTAAAGCCAGTGAAGAAGAAGATGGTTATTGCCGTCATTCAAATCGCTGGATTAATTGACACCATCAAATAATTTGAAAATTATTTTTGAAAATTTAACACTTTTATTAACAACACATTTCGAGGCGGACGAAATAAAACCTAAATATTTATTTAACTATGGCAATATACAAATGTGTATATATCCAAAACATAGTAGTCACCCTTGCATAACTATAAAGTTTATTTCAGGGTTAAAAATCAACTTTTATTTTGCTATTTCTGTCACAGCATTTAACATACCAACTTTCAAAGCCGTTTTCTGTTGGTTTTACTTCAATTTGCGTCAGTTTTAAAAACAATCCAAGTCATTAAAAGATGTATATTTTTAGAATGGAATGTTCTTTTCTTTCTAACGCGTGTGGTTCTGAATCGTAAATTTCATTAGTCGGTACTTTTAGTTTATCCCATCTCTTCTACAAAAAGTAACTTATAAGAAAAGAATATAAATTTTTAAGCTTAAAGTTTTTTTTTCGAATAGAAGTATTTTAAGAATTGTCTATTAGAATTAAATAAACTGATTTCTTTTGTAAATTTATCAGTGTATCCGCATTATTGTTGCATAAAACGCACATTTTGATTTTTGCATAAAGCTCATAAATGACGTTTTTCCACTATATTATGTTTCTTAATTTTTAACAGTATTTTAATGGGTAAAAATGCTAAGTAGGGTAATCTAGTAAATTATAAAGGCAATAAATTATAAGAGTAAGAGTAATAAGTAGATTATTGTATAAGTACAATACTATAACTATTCTATTTTAAACCACTCTCTATTCGTTGTCTGAGAATTTTGATATTGACTTTCTAGTTTTCGAAATAATCATATTTCTCACAAATATTACCTACCTAAATATATAAATTTACACGTGCTTCAAATGATATTTGCTATTATTAACCATATATTTTTAACGTGTGTCAATGTAAATTTGACACAAGTTAGTAAATCTAGTATTTTTTCGCTTTGGTTTCCTTTTAAAAAGTTAATCAAAAGAATATCATTAAACATTGAAAAACGAATGTAGAATATAGAAATCTGGGTGGTTACAAAAAAAATAGTACACAAATTAAATTTTCTTGGAAAGTTTCAAATCGGAAATCAGTGCTAATTGACAATCAAGAGATGCCAGTATTTAAGGCATATTCAAAAATGCAAATAGCAGCGAAAACAAATATTACTGAACTAACTGTAATTGAAAAATAATAATTTTGACAAATCACCTCAACCATCAACTGTCTTCGCGTACATTCATAGAATACATACATACAACCGTACCTTCGAGACACAAAATATATTAGTATCCTAAGCCTACTTCCTACTAGGTAGTTTGGTTTAATGTGTAACAATTATATTTTGCTTATGGGAGGCTAGAAGGGGGACTGAACAATTACTGAGCTTGGAGAAAGGATAAGAAAAAAATTAAAACGTTTGAAATAAACACAAAGAAAAACAATAAAATAAAATAATAAAAAAGAAATAAAAACAAAGAAATACTTACAGAAATGTCCTGGGAAAACATTGAACAAAAAGATTTCTAAACGATTTAAATTTAGAACGCTCTTTAAAAAATCCTCTTACTGCTAGAAAGAAAGGTAAAGGAAAAATGTTTAAGGGTGAATATTTTTTTAAAAGAAATGATTGTCTATCAAAGTTTAAGAGAAAATTACATATTTATTTTTATTGTACATAAACAGTTGTTACAAAAATATCTAAATTTTGAGGCATGTTCATAATTTCTTTAAATTATTATCTTTAGTAAATTATTTTCACGCCGCCCATGCCTGCATATCTTCTTCAAATAACCGACACTATCGAGCGATTCGTTACGCCTTTTTTTAACAAAGAAATAACTCCGCCAAATGTTCTTCTCTGCTTTTTATCTTGTTTTGGTACATAAAAATCTCTCCTAATAACAAAGGAAAAAGGTCTCTATTGTGAAATCTTCGAGCTGCCGTCTTAGAAAAACAGAAGAGTTGTTTTTCGTAGAAAGTTACTTTCCATTGCTAAAAGCTACGAAAATGAACCTTAGTAGCCCAGCAATTTAATGTCAATTTCGCATGGCATCCTTCAGCCAATATCCTCTCCCAATTTTCAACCTTCGCTTGTCTAAGCCCTTCTAAGTTCACAATCCGATGTTCGATGTTCATTTCCAAGTTGGTTCCTGTGGCAAGCGGTCTTATCTTCGACAATCGGCGGTAAGTGGATTTTCAATTCACCCTTATTTATCTTTACACAGTGTGTCTTATATTAATTATTTTCTCTTTTGTCAAACAGACATCTTCCAATTGAAGTCACTTCTGTTTGCCGTTCGGATCTTACACCATTCAGATTTTACCGTTCATATTCAGATTCTACATTGTTCGTATTCTACACCGTTCTTGTACTACTCTTCTCTCACCGTATTCTACTACCTTGGTCTAGCTGTCTCCTTTTGTGGGCCTACGACAATCTAAAGGATTACGTTAAGAAGACCACAATTCTGTGTGGCTGTCATCCTAACTACCTGTTATACGGACCGAAGTCAAGTGCCTTATTGAGGGCGTAATACCATTATTTTGGATACACCTGTTGTGTGAGTACCTATAATTCTTATTGACTAAACTGTGATAACGAAATCTTTAGA
Source organism: Diabrotica balteata (assembly GCA_918026665.1). NCBI lineage: Eukaryota > Metazoa > Arthropoda > Insecta > Coleoptera > Chrysomelidae > Diabrotica > Diabrotica balteata. Next base: position 56,905,968 of record OU898283.1, read on the forward strand.
AGTTGATTTATGACTCCAGTTCAGTGTACCTTCTTATTTATGGAGGTTTAGTTTAACTGAGTATTTTATAAAAATACAGGATAATATATACGTATAAATAACGGACAATTTATTTTATATGTAGGTTATATTTCTGATAAATTTTATTCTTAGATTTGAAGTGATCACGATCAAAAACCTAGTAACTTCATATTCAGGTATCCTCAAGGCGTAAAATTTACTTGCTTGCCAAATGTTAACGTAGATATAATTATAATGTTCCTTGCCTTTTTCTAATTCTTGAGGATACTAAATTATTTATAACTATTTTTCAAAGAGATATTTTTTGTTTGTAATTAATAATAAGTTGCGCAATAATCATGCCATTTAAATATTCAATAAAATTTGGTATAGTACATTTACTTTAACAAATATACCTAAATATAATTTTGTTAAAGATCTATTTGCTTTTTATTTCTTTTATATTTTTGTATATAATTTGAATTTATATTTTTGTGTTACTCTTCCAGGCATTTTTTATTGAATTATATTATTATTTGTTTGATCGTATATTTTGTGTATATGTGTCGAAATATTAGGAGTGTACCGCATAATTCCGATACCTTTTCTCTCACGGTTTACTTTATTCTCGCGTGAGTTCTCTAGCTGTACCTTACCTTTCTCGTCATCCTTTTCTATGTGCCTTAAGGTTTCCCTGTTCCTCTAAAAATAGGGTGGTGCCCAAATAACTTTTCTTCTCTTATCTCTTATCTTCGTTTCTAACTTCTTGTCTGTGTGTTGTAAATACTTCTTTAATTGATCCGTGATATTTGTGCTTTAACAAGAACCCCGACCAAGATACCTCTACCAGACTGAAGCCTGAGCCTAGTACCGTTCTTTGTGTAACCCCCAATCAATCATCAAGAGGGTACACAGAAAGAAAATGGCGCCCAATGTGGTAGCTAACAGCAAGAAAATATCGTTCAATGTGGTAGCTAAATGGTAAAAAATCTCTTCTCTCGAATATTTTTTATCTAAACGAGTTTAAAAATGGAGTCTTCTGTTATCTCTTATCTCAAGGTAAATCAGATCGATTACGAACTAAAAATCAGAGGTATTAAGTCAAATAGAAATCTTTCCGAAAAAAAATCTATCCTTAAGAAAGCTCTTCAGAAAGCCACTACGATTATCGATCTAACGGAAAATCCCCTTATCTTCGAAGATGAATCAAGCTAGATCGAAACTATCTTTTCCGAAGTCGAAAATCTTATTTCTGAATTTGAAGGAAACCCTAGTGATTCTGTCTACAAAAGAACAAAGGCCCATTTATTGCATCTTTCCCTAAGACTACAACGTCTAACCCCAGATCCACAGAAACCTGTGGAATCGAATTTTAAAGACGAAGCTATCTCTACAATCAAGATTTTACTGTACTATTGAATACCGGTTGTTCCATTACGTGTGCCGGACAACAAGTCTCGATTTTCTTAATCAAAATAAAATTCCAATAAATAAATCCGGTAACTCGACAGTTTCTCTAGCAGACGGTTCCAATAAAAAAGTAACTGGTCTCATAGATTTACCTATTCTTGCCGATAATGTCTTTAGAGTAATTCAATGCCTTGTAGTGCCTTCTTTACCGTGGTCTTTTATCCTTGGAAGTAATTTTGCTGAACAATTTTGTCTCTTTATTGATTTTAATACCAACCAATGGAATACTAAGTCCGACAAACCAAATCATCCTTTTTCTATGGCCAATCCAGAAGCTATCTTCCCGCATCTTTGTTCGTTAGAATCTCTTAGTCCAACCGACCGTACCTTAGCGAACAAAATTATTAATAACTTTAACGAAGTTAGTAGTGCTGAAGGTATAGGCCGCACAAATAAAATTTAAATGACAATATATACCGGCGACTCAAAACCATTCAAGCGACGTCCTTTCCCTATGTCTCCATATATGTCGAATATCTTAAATAAAGAACTAGATTCAATGCTAGAGCTAGGTGTGATAGAACCCAGTTGTAGTTCTTGGTGTTCACCCGTTTTGTTGGTTAGGAAGAAAAATGACGAATTTCGTTTTTGTTTTGATGGTCGTACTTTAAACGATGTCACTAAACATGACACCTACCCCTTCCGAATATCGATAGGATCCTCTCTCTTTTACGAGGTGCAAAATTTATCTCGTCTATTGATCTTAAGAAAGCTTTCTGGCAAATCCCCTTGGAAAAATCATCTCGTGAAAAAACTGCTCTCGCCGTAGAAGGTCGAAGGTTATTCCAATTTACCGTTATGCCTTTCGGTTTGTGTAACTCAGCACAAACACAACAACTCTAGTAGATGCAATTTTCGGACCTGAATTCAAACCCTTTATTTTTTGTTATCTTCACGATATAATAGTATGTTCCCCTACCTTTGAAGAACATATCTCTCTTCTTTCTAAAGTTAAAGAAAAGCTAAAGGACCCAAATCTTACCATTAACGTAGATAAATGCGAGTTCTTCAAAACTTCCCTTAAGTTTCTCGGTTATATCGTTGGTGATACAAATATCTGCTATGATAACCTATCCCAGACCTACAAACACTACCGAAATTAAACGCTTCATTGGACTTTGCTCTTGGTACCGCCGTTTTATTAAAAATTTCTCTACCCTTGTCTCTCCAATAAACGATCTCCTAAAGGGTAAAGGAAAAGAAAAGAAACAAACCATTACGTGGAATCCTGAAGCTGAAAAGTCTTTTATCTTAATCAAGCAAGCCTTAGTATCTGCCCCCGTACTGGTTCAACCAGATTTTTCGAAACCCTTCGTCGTTCAAGCCGATGCCAGTGATACTGGAGTTGGAGCTGTTTTGACGCAAAAATTAGATGATAGCGAACAAGTTATATGTTACGCAAGTCGATCTCTGACTAAAGCCGAGCGAAATTTCTCTGTCACAGAACGTGAGTGCCTTGCCCTCCTTTTCGCCATTGAAAAATTTCGACCGTACGTTGAAGGAACCAAGTTCACCGTCATCACTGACCACTATTCCCTTCTCTGGTTGACTACTCTCAAAAATCCCTCTGGCCGTCTTTGTCGATGGGCCATGCGCCTAAACCAACATAACTTTACTCTTGTTCACCGAAAGGGATCCTGCCATAAAGTACCGGATGCACTCAGTAGAATGCACGAACCAGTCCCTCTGGACGAAACTCCTGTAAGTCCCGAACTAGCTTCTCTCGATGTCGATCTAAATAGAATCGAACCCTGGTACGATAACTTACAGTCAAAAATTATCGCTAATCCAGATAACTTCCCCCAATGGAAAGTAGAAAATGAATATGTTTATAAGTACGTACCTACCTGTCTACCTTTTAAATCTAACGAAATAGAATGGAAAATTTTAGTACCTTCTCCCCAGAAACACGACGTTCTCAAATCCTGTCATGAACCCCCTACTTGTAGCCATTTAGGCTATTTTAAAACTTTATCCCGGGTCAAAGAGAGATTTTACTGGCCGAAGATGAGGAGAGACGTCCTTAAATACGTTCGTTCTTGCCAAGTCTGTGGAGCACAAAAAGCTCCAAATGTTCCTCAAATGGGTTTAATTAATCAGAAGAAAGCCGAGTTCCCGTGGCAAATAATTGCTATTGATTTTATCGGTCCCCTCACGCGCAGTAAAAAAGGTTTCTTTTGGTTACTCGTCGTGACTGACTGGTTCTCTAAATATACGTTAATACAGCCCCTACGCAAAGTTAGCGTCCAGAATGTCGCTAACTTCCTAGAAAATAATGTTTTCTTAACTTTCGGTGTTCCCCAACACATCATATGCGACAATGCCTCTAATTTTAATAGCAAAATTCTTAAGAATCTTTGTCATGAATACAGAGTTCAAAAATTCTGGTTTACTGCCGTTTATTCCCTCCAATGCAACTTCGTAGAAAGAAGTAATCATACCATTTGTACCGCTATTCGCAGCTATATTACCGAACATTCCGAATGGGATAGAGAAATTTTTAAAATTCAACAAGCTATTAATACCGCCCGCCATGAAGTTACTCAACACTCCCCAGCTTTTCTGAATTTTGCCCGCAACGTTCCCTTATTAGGAGATTACTATAATCATCCCTATGACCGGCTCCAAAATATCGAATTCTCTCCCGGTAACAGAGACGAATATGCCTCTGAAATAACTGGATTGTCAACTGTCTTCAAGGAAGTCCAAACCCACCTATCTAAAGCCTATGAAAGAAATGCCAAATACTATAATCTCCGCAAACGAGATGTTCAATTTTCTGTTGGTGATACCGTGTGGCGCAAAAATATTGTTCTTAGTAGTGCTCCAAAACGTTTCATGTCTAAGCTTGCTCCCAAGCATGTCAAGGGTACAATATCTAAAAAATTCTCTCGTCTGGTGTATCAAATAAGAAACGAAGATGGTACTAATGCTGGACGCTGGCATATAAAAGATTTAAAGCCGTGTTATAATGACTCTTTTGATTCCGAAGTCTCAGAAAATAAGCAAGAATAACTATTTACCATGCTAGAAATATATATATTATACCTTTTGTAACTGTCGTCTAACGCCCACATCTAACTTTATTGACTAGGAACTTTTATCTCCCATACCTATACATGTTATAATACGTCTGTAGTAAAAACAGTTATTTTACTATTTTCTACTATTTCTTATATGACACTCATACATACATTGTAGTAACAAGATTCGTGAAAACACCTCTCATGTCTTTCTACCGATGTATCTTACCTGTCTATGTAAATTGATGTTTGTTGAGACCCCTATAATTCATGGTTAGTCTTAATTGCTTTGATTTCTATCTATCTATGTCTTTATTTTTACTTTCGACGTCATGCGATTTACCTTAAATTTTTCGTCCTATCTTATAACACTCCTTACCTCATTGCGTCGATAAAATAATCGTTATATAGGCTGTGCTATAGTCCTTACAAGCGAAGAAATCTTATCGTGTGTTACCGTTATTTAAAAAATTTACCTTATCTTCAAATAAAAATGGAATTATATCTTACCTGTTGGAAATATACCTTGCCTTCCAACGAAAAAATTTACCTTACCTTCAAATGAAAATTGTAGGATACCTTATCTGTTGAAAATATACCTTATCTTCCAACAAAAATTGGAAAAGATTTACCTTACCTTCAAATGAAAATTGAAGGGTACCTTATCTGTTGAAAATATACCTTATCTTCCAACAAAAATTGGAAAAGATTTACCTTACCTTCAAATGAAAATTGAAGGGTACCTTATCTGTTAGAAACACACCTTACCTTCCAAAGAAAATTGGCAACATATCGTATCTTGAATAGAACTACCTTGACTCCAAATGGATTAATTAAGGACTACCTTATTTAAGAAAAACTAAGATTTTCTTGCCTTTACCTTTTAAAAAGTACAATTGCCTTATACCTTATCTTTACTGATACATTGTTTCTAACAAGACTTCCCCTAAATCCCTAAACACACCGTCCGGCTGTGACATCTCTGTCGTGTTTAGAATTCCCAAATCGTGTAGTACTCTCTTTCCTACTTGGTTTAACTTTTGATGTGAGACCCAACATAGAGATAACATCTTCTCTACCCCTTTTCGTCATAGAGATCAGCATCTGCCAGAGATACTAGGCACTGAGGAAGGCTAGGACTGATGTTAGCGGACGTTCACCAGTTGACTCGCCGAAAATAGTATCTGGATCCTAGTTTCTATTGACCATCTGTGGTAAGAATTCAGTCGTTCTTCAACCGGAATGAGGCCAATTAAATGACTCTCTTAGTGTAAATTTTGGTGCCTAAGAGGTTAGTCCCATCAATACCAGAATAAATACCCTATGTGCACCTGAAAAATTATGTACCATACGTACCCCCTGCTCCTAAACCTCGGGTTTTTGCAACCACATTACTGAAATATAATTTTTAACTCTATTAAATCTCAATCTCTTGTTGATACTGCGTAGACTTTTGATAATCATTAAGAGATACCGAGTACGCAAATCCTTATTATAAGTCTCCTTGTTAGTTACAAACTCCCTACCTACCTAGCCAAACTTAACATTAGTCTTATTACCTTTATGCCGGGTTACTAAAAATGTTGGCATACTAATCGTCTATTATTACCGCTTATATTTCAATAAGTACCGTTATCTACATTTTTAGCTATCTTCTTACACACCTGAAACTAGATTAAGTCTATCTTTCTAGTGATGATATCTAAGCAAAATACTCGGACTATCTATTGATACAGTGTTATTTAACTCTCGTTCTCTCGTACTCCCGTTCATTGTTTAACGATCTCCATATTGCCTTGTTTGCCTTACGTGTCCTATTTTACTGTAACAATATCGAGCGGATACCCTCTTATACCTTTTGACACATAAGTGTATATATTAACATAGTTGTATAAAAATATTATATAGGTTAAATAAATTCATTAAGCTTGTACCTTCATACCTTTTGTAAAAATTATATTTATTAAGCATATCCCTTTATAACTTTTGTAAAACTTGTAGAATTACTTTTATCTTTTGACTATTGTATTAGATAGATAATATTTAGTGTATCGTTTATGTTATGTTATAATGTTACTCAACTTATCTTTACGATAGTTCTCACATGCTTCCTTGTTTCACAGTTCCGATGCAAACTCAGTACACCCAGTTTACATCGTGGAAAGGGCTGTGAAGCATGTTCATAATTTCTTTAAATTATTCCCTTTAGTAAATTATTTTCACGCCGCCCATGCCTGCATATCTTCTTCAAATAACCGACACTATCGAGCGATTCGTTACGCCTTTTTTTTAACAAAGAAATAACTCCGCCAAATGTTAACAAAGAAATAACTCCGCAACTCACACAATAGTCTATCCAAGAATGATATCGGTTTCGGAAATTCTTCGATGCGAGACAAGGTATACTTTAACAACTGCAACCGGAACAATAGCTCCCATCCATGTTTATAACGACGTGGAGTGCAGTTTGGAGGGCAGAAAATCATACATTAAGTGCTAGTAGCTGATATCATGGATGATGTCTACTATAATGTTCAGTTGGATTGAAAGGCAAATATTCTTCAAATTGAAGATAAAAATGTCGTGTTGAGGTCTGCAGAATGTAGTGAAACAATATGCCGTATCTTCGTTAAAAAATATGTATAGACCGAAATTAGATCATAGTACTTGTTGTTGCGAAATCAGAACCAGATATACCGACTACTGCTCTAAATAACTTCGAACCAGCTATCCAACAACTCCCTAAAGGCATCCTTCCAACAAGAAGTCTAGTTAGAATGGTCGGCAACTTATCCTTAACGATAATAAATCGATAATAAATCTCAACGACTACGATATTCGATTAAAAAAAGGAATTTTAATGGGTACCCTCGAGAGTGTCACCAGTATCAGAGATTATATTGTGCAACTACAAAAACCCCGATGGCTTTAAAATTAACAGCACTGCTTAAACTCCCATTCCAGATATCTAGTAAACATCTCGACAAAAATCAAAAAGACACATTTTAAAAACTGCTGCAAATTTCTGAAGATGCATTCTGTTTGATATCCAATAATTACGGACAAACGAAGTTAACCCAACATCTAATAAACACTGAAAATGCTGCTCCCATTAAACAAGCTTCTATAAGAGTCCCGTTTGCAAAACGAAAAGAATTCGAGACCGTGTTAAAGGAAATGCAGGAACAAGGTATAATAGAATCATTACCGTGAAGTCCGTGGAGTTCCTCAAATGTCTTGGTGAAAAATAATCTTATCCATTGCTACGTATTGATGACATCTTAGATGCTGTAACTAGAGCGAAATGGATATTAGTGAATATTGACAAATAGTAATGGGTCCAACAGACAAAAAAAATTCAAGGTAGCATTTTTGACTGGCCAATGTCAATGATAAAATCACTTTCTTGCCCTTTGGTCTTTGTAAATGCCCCAGCCACCTTTGAACGTTTGATGAAGACAATGTTAAGGGGATTACATTAGAAAATTTGTCTCATCTACTTAGACAACGAAATAGTTTATAGTCAAACTTTTGACTAACATCTCCACAATCTTACCAGTGTTTTTAAAGAATTGACAAGTGCGAATCTGAATAAGAAATGTCAGGTATTCCAAAAACAAGTGGCATTCCAAGTCCAAAGAGGACTCGCTAACATTACAAAACCTTTACATAAGCAAACGGAAGCAAACCAACACTTTAACTGGAATGAACAATTTCAAAAAGCATTTGGTAGACTGAAAGACAGACACCACTACACTAATACTATCATCACCACATTCCAAGGCAAGTTTCATTGTCGACACTAATGCTAGACACGTGGGTTCTTCCCATACCCAATGACTTCCATAAGTCCTTATATGAGTCCCTTATTTAGACCAATTACGCCAAGAAATTGGGAAAGTCCCGATGGAAGTTAGCACAAATTTCAACTTGACCTCCCAAAAAGCCGAGTTACTTAAGTACTTTTGAAGTGTCACAGCGATATTTCCGGAGACTATTTGGAAGTAAACAAGACTTTAGTAAAAGTCAGATATCGATTCTACTGTGAGGTGGTACCGTGAATGTACAGAATTTTCGGCTAGTAAAGGTCCTAGAACAAGAGGTCAAGGCCGGATGAGGCAATATTTGGTCGAAAATCCCTTCGAAAAGATCGCTGCGGATATGGCTGAAACATTTTTCCGTACAGTATCTGGTAACCAATACATTTTAGTGGCCATGGATTATTTCAGTAAATAGCTAGACGCATATGATCTTCCTGATCAAAAGGCCTCGACAGTCGCTGAAGTACTGGTTAATAATTTGCTCTGTTGTTTGGCGTTCCAAGAGAAATGCACTACTTCGACCGATGTCGAATTTTTACATAGGAACTGTTCGAGAAAATGTGCCAGATGCTAAGAGTTGTGAAGACCAGAACCACCATTTGCGACCTTAGTCAAATGGAATGGTGGAGAGATTCAACCAGTTTGAGTATTCAAATTTTAATTCAACATCTTCGAAATGTTGATAATGAACATCAAGATAATTGGAACAACTATATCCAGCTCCTCCTTTTTGCCTATCGAAGTTTCGTTCATGAGTCGACAGGCGAAATACTAGTTAAATTTTTATTTGGGAAAGAGTTGCGGTTTCCTGATCATCTATTATTTGGAATTCCTGAACCCCGTGAAGAATATAACGACAGTTACACGCAAAACTTATCTGAAAAATTGACGATGTACATGTGAAGGTTCGACAACATTTAAGAATGGAGAGGTCAAGATGAAAGCTTGATATGACAGACGACCTAACTCTACCGAGTTCAAGGAAGACTATTTGGCGTGGTTATATAATCTAGTACGTTATAAGGGGTGATTTGAGAAGCTACAGAAGTCATGGAGGGGTCCGTATTCCGTGGTAGCCCGAATCAATTATGTTGCCTACCAAATCAAACGACCAAGAACAAAAATAAAAATCATACATCTGCATCGGTTGGAGCCATATCGAAGAGACAGTGGACTGGCACGGTCGCCAGCCTAAAGGAGGGAGTATCTAATGTTACGATTGACAACCGAGTGATAGCTGTTGCTATTTGGAATCACCACATCACATAGAATGCCACAACTCAAAGCAGTAGTTCGTAAATTTGCGCTATATAAAGACAAAATAGTATTCATTTGTAAAATCGTTAGAGAAGGTTCCTTGCTGTCAAACAGCAAGCAATGTGGTATATATATTCAATATTCACAAAAGCGTAATTATTGACGAGTCATATTTTCTTCAAAAAATATAGATGCTAATTATACAGGTTTAAATAATGAATATTTTACTAATGAATAGGGTAAATACAATTAACCGCAAAATACATTTTTATCCATTTTACATTAGAATTTTAGTATCTAAATAGGAACAGGTAAAGGTTTTTCCTTAAATATGTCAAATAAAACGAAAATAGCGTAAGTTTAATGTGTACCTAAAACTCATGTTATTATTATGTCAAAACCCGTCTCCGGCACCAACCGTAAATCCTACATGTATGGCTCTTTAGTACTTTATGTATTTTTTCCATTATGTGGAAGAAAATTGTAACAGGAAAACACATGAAAGTGCACACAAAATGTGTTTTTAATTGACAATTACATCGCTGCTTAAAAAGTCCCGGTATAAAATAGGCACAGGAAATATTTGAACAATTTTGTTTGTCACCCGATGTATGTACTTCCTGTTTACACATACACGTACACATTGAATAAATGAATAATTGATTTAATAGTAAACAAATTTTGAATCGAAATTATTATCGTTTACTGCTGTCGCAGAAAAGATAAATAAATTAAGTTATTATACCAATTATTATTCGTCACATGAGCGCACTTCAAATATTTTTATAAAGTTGCCAGAAATAATTAACTGTTTAAAATATGGTTTTATATTTAAACACTCTATGAAAAAATATTATATCAACGCTAACGCAAGCAGGTTGCTAAGCTGATAATTTAATTGTTCCCCGACACTCTGCGATTCTTAGTTGTAACTATTCAATTTTAGACACTGTTAAGGTCCTCTTTTGCTTACTCTTTTTCGAATCATTTTCTTGGTCGAATGGTCGAAACTATTTTTCATCATCTACAACCATTTTAATCTTGCTAGGTTTTTCATTTCATATCAAGTCCGTTAAATAATCTCCTTATATTGGTATCGATCCTTCTTCTGCATATTTCGCTCCCTATATATATATATATATATATATATATATATATATATATATATATATATATATATATATATATATATATATATATATCTGAACTTTTAAATCGATTAGGTTTTAACACTCTTCATGGGACTAGACATACTTCATTGTTTCATCTGCCATTTCATCAAATTAATTATGAATTCTTCAAGCCTCTTACTAATATGTTGAGACTATATAATAGGTACCAAAAAGTGATCTGGACTTATTTTTCCAGTCCTTAGAACAATTTAAAAATGTGATAAAGAGACTGCTATTTGTGTAATATTAGTTTGTATTGAAGTTAATTATTATTTTTGATATTAGTTTGTATTCAAGTTAATTATTAATTTTGTTAAACTTTACTATTATTTTCCAATGTTGTGCTTACCTTGTAAAATTTTATATATATGTTGTTCCAATGTAAAAATGGTATATCCGTTAATAAATAAATAAATAAATAAATATATATATATATATATATATATATATATATATATATATATATATATATATATATATATATATATATATATATATATATCATCATTCAATCTTCGCATTTTCCATCTATTTCCATCTTGTGCCTCTTGCATACAATTCCCATGACAACGTTTTATATCGTCAGTCCAACGTGTTGGTGGACAACCTCTGCTTCGGTAGGCATCATCTCTTGGTCTCCATTCCAGTATCCGCTTTGTCTATCTATTATCTGTCATTCGAGCCACGTGACCTGCCAAGTTCCATTTAAGTGTTTGTGAAATGTTCCATGTCATGTTCCATGAATCTTGTCTCTCGTAGTGAAACGTCCAACATAGCACGCTCCATCGCCCTTTGACACACACGGATCTTTTGAACTGTTTATATATATATATATATATATATATATATATATATATATATATATATATATATATAGTAAACTCTTAAATATTGGGGAAATCTGCAAAAAAAACTCTAATGTGTATCAATTATTTCACCTAACGTTTTCGCCAAAGAGAATTTGGCTTCTTCAGGGCTGAAAGAGAATAAATTATAATTAGTTACCATATATTATCTAATAAAAAACATTTACCTTACCGTGAAATTTTAGAAATGTCGAGTTATGATGTTAACAAACTTTAGCTAGTAACAACATAGTGGTGTTTTTTTGTTACTATGTGCAAAAAAGTTTATTTGTTAACGTTGGAAATGTATGGTAGCTTTGAACTTAAAACGCAAAGGTTTACCTAAGGACAATCGAAAAACCCAATGTAACTACATTTAAAGGAAGTAATTCTTTGAATTGTCGGCAATAACTAAATTTTTAATTGTTGTAAAGTTTGAACAAAAAAAAAAAATTTAGTTTTTGCCGACAATTCAAAGAATTACTTCCTTTAAATGTAGTTACATTGAATTTTTCGATTGTCCTTGGGTAAACCTTTGCGTTTTAAGTTCAAAGCTACCATACATTTCCAACGTTCACAAATAAACTTTTTTGCACATAGTAACAAAAAAACACCATTATGTTGTTACTAGCTAAAGTTTTTTAAAATCATAACTCGACATTTCTAAAATTTCACGGTAAGGTAAATGTTTTTTATTAGATAATACATGGTAGCTAATTATAATTTATTCTCTTTCAGCCCTGAAGAAGCCATATTCTCTTTGGCGAAAACGTTAGGTGAAATAATTGATACACATTAGAGTTTTTTTGCAGATTTCCCCAATATTTAAGATATATATATTTATATATATATATATATATATATATATATATATATATATATATATATATATATATATATATGAAACCTACAGCTAAGATTAATACTATTACAAAAGATAATATGAGACTCACCAGTCTTCCGGTTTGAACCGCGTCGATATCCATTGGTATTAATAAAGTGTTATGATCATTTCGGCCTATCATCATCAGGCACTTGGGCTGATACAAATTCAAACTCGGAAAGTCCAACAAATGTCTCCCAAAACTTCACTACACCATAGTTAGCTTACAAAGGCGCCACCTGCTTTAGCGGCCGTGAACGAAACGATATAATAATATCGTTTTCTGTTCCTTTGCGCTATGCCTTACTCTCGAAGTGATTGTCTTTTATCTACACCCATCTGCAGTGAGCACTCGATTAGGCTTTTAAAACTCGATGGTTTCCGCTAGACAAATCAATAACGTCAGCAACCATCTTCGTTTATTTTCAAGGCTTGGACTCGAGACATTTTGACAAAGAGAAACCTTCCATTATAACGATGCTAGTCCTAACGACTGTGCTAGTGCTACGACTGACTTCTTCTCATCCCTTTGACAAACCTTATACAAAACCGGATATTCGTTCGGAAATCAGTCGTATTCTTTTCTATCCTCTTGTTTTTATTTTTCCATATTTTTTTGCCAGTCAAACGTCTTCTACAATCGTTGTGGTACTTCAATGTATCCTGGGATCATAAAGCATCTGAACAGTTACAACTGACCTCTGTATTTGTATGTGTTACATTTCTAGTGTTATTTACACACAAGATCTATCGCAAGATCGGAGCTCTTGGCAGCTATACTGCTGACTGATCTGGTCACTTTTGTCAATGAGTCTCGTCCAATTTTCATGCTTGTTCTGATTAGACAAGATTGACAGCCATATTGCTGGCTGATCTAGTCACATCTGTCAAATAATTTTTCATCCGATCTTCCGATCTTTGGTCTGATTGTAGCACATTGAAATTCTCGCCGATTCTGGTTATATTGTGATGTAAAGAAAACACCCCAAATTTCAAAATCCAGATTTTAACTACAACGAAAATATGGTTTTATCCATTGGTACGTGTTTACGACAATTTAAAAGATTTGTTTTGATTCAAGATTAAATACCCTGTTTGTAAAGAATTTGATTGCGAGAATGAGTTCTTAGGTAAAAAAGGGTCTATATCAGCCGGCCGGCTGGACAGAAAGCTCGGCCGAGGAGAATTGAAGTCAGGTTGAAAGCTTTGATCAAAGGAGATAGAAGTCGTTATGTAGTTTTTCGAAATACCGACAAATTTGTCGAAGAATAAGTGATGTACACCCAAAGTAACGTGTCAACTCTGGTAGGGGTAATCACTGTTTTTTAATTGTAAGCCATTTCTTATCGTGAGATATTTGAAAAACGGCGTTCCCAATAAATTTCTACATGTTCCATTGTCCAGTTCGTTAAGAAGCCATTCCCAAGGTATGCAGTGTCCCAATTTTAACCTCAGATAGTCAGAATACTTTTCCAGTGAGATGTAGTTTTTGATGCTGTTGTAGAGAAGGTTACTGTAACAAAAGTGCTTTGTGCTGTGGCACGCCAATGTAACAAAACGTGTAGGATAATGGAAATGATAACATATAATTTAAGCTGGCTAGCAGAAGGTGCCGGAGAGTGACTACTTGACACTCAAAGGAGAATTCGGCCAATTTGCATGCCCTACAGAGACCGTAGAATTAGAAGATGAATGACAAGTTAGTAAAAAAAACTATAGGTATACAAATAAGATAAATAAAAATGATTATAGAAGTTGCTCCAAAATGTGAGTGGGCGCCAGGAAAGTATTTACATAAACTTTCCAAGGTATCTTGTAAAGCTGTTTGCTAAAATAAAGAAAGGATATAGGTATGAATTGAAATATTTAGTTTTCACCAAAACTTTAATCCCTAACCAAATATATACAATCTAAATTTAATATACCCACCACCAATTATGTACAGCTAATCTAGTTATATACAAAAAATAAATGCCCTGGTTATACAACTGATCCTGGATGATCTAAATTTACAAATAATAAAATATGGAAAAAAAAAATGGTAATAACTGACCTAAAAAGGTAATTTATTTGCCTCAGAGATGCAACTCTGTATTCTGGCTTTATTGAATATAAGAGTACCAAGTAATAAGGACACTATCTTGATGAGATAAGTGTCCAAACGTTTAAATATATATTGATAATAAAATCTAAAAAATATAACTCTCTGATTAAATGTGTACACAAGAAACCATACAAGTGAGTTAGAAGGGAGGACTTAAAAACCTCTACCTGTAGTTGACAATTTGTATTTAAATATTATTCAATAAATTATTTAAAAAATGACGACTCTTATTATTATATGAAATACTAGAAGTTAAATATACAAAAAATTTATACAAAAAATATCATAGGTAAAAAAATTAATCTAAGAAATAAACTTAATCCAGATTTACTATATTTTAAGGGAGATAATTCCCGCTGGCTTCCTAAGATTTTCGTAATCGGAAGGTCAGATCTGGACCTCTGGAGAGCAGCTACGGCAAGGAAAAAAAACAGGCCTGGAACCAGGTATAACCGGACTAGGTTTCAAGTTAATCGACACTTCTTATTCAAATTTAAAAAAAAACAAAAGCAAATTCTTCCCCCGACTTCTGTTGGAATCCCAAAGGTAGGCTAAAAAAACATTTCTTTTAGAGTTTTTTCTTATACTTTACAGAGGAGGAAAAAAAAACAAGGTTTATGAACCTTGAAAGGTTTTATAAATGTTACTTATGAATTGTGAGAGCAAAAAAAAACTTAATGGATTTATAGATAATTTGATCGTCGTATGGTTTGACAATTTAAATGGATTAATTATATCGACAATTTTAATGAAAAGCATATGATACGAATTTATTTTATATTATAAAGAGCGATATAAGACAGAATATTTTAACGATACTGGTAATAGCAATTTTACCGATAGATAATTATGTTTTACGGCCGGGAAATAAAATTAAAATACATATGATTTTAGATCAATTAACACTATCTATTTAGATGTTGAATATTTCTTAATGACGGATGGAAAAAGTTCAGATAAGTATATCGAATTGAAACGTGACAATACAGGATCTCAAAATGGCTGATGACTTTTTTTTATTGTCGTTTTATTTATAACTTGGATACTTACGGCTCACAGTGGCTATAAACCAAATAGGACACTTCAAACAAAAAACCCCAAACTAAAACTTCTTATTACTTCTTCATAAAAAAACTTAAATTCCAAAAACCACGCCACGTGGCCCCTACCTTGGACTTAAGTTTCTGCTACCAAAGTTCAAACAGAAGTGCGATTCGGATACTCAATTTGAGCCAGCTAAACTATGATTTCAAACTTGGACGCTTGGTGTCGCTGTTTCATACCAACTTAAATTTTTAAGATTCAGAAAATCATTAAGAGGATTGAGATTTTAAATTTATTTAAAAATGTTTCCGGAATGTTATAGTAACGTTCTCGTTACATTCCCCTCTTACTTGGAGAAAAAAAAATTTTAATGAAAAATTTTTTTTTTCCATATCTAACCACAATCATAGTGTAGGTATGAACCGTCAGTCATAGCAATAGCTCAAACAGGCGTTTTAACCGTTGGTTAGCCAAAGTTTCCATCATTGTAGTGAAAGCAAATGATACAAACCAATCTAAAATTTAAATTTTTAGCCATGGCCCTAGTTTGCCAAATGTAGCTAAAATACACTAACTTAAACTAACTTCATAACAATCTACATCGATTCGCAAGATTACAAGTAACCACAGATTATGAATAATGTAGAAAGAAAGAGAAATCTAAAGATATCCAAATATTACTAAGTGACTTACAAGTCACATCCTATCTATAGTACATAAACTACATTAACGCTTAGCGCCAATGTAACAAAAATGCTTTCATGTAGCCTAAAATAGTCATAAAGACAAATAATCATATATCTCAAAGTAATGTGATATCGGACACTGACTCCAAAATTGACTATTCGGTGGACAACAGATTTATAGTAGAATATCCAAAGATAATCAATCAGGCAAGGGTGTGGACCGATTCACAAATTATAAGTGACAATAAAAAATATTCCAAACATATATACTAATTTAAGTATTGAATTGGGCACTAAATCCAAAATTGATCAATCAGTGGACAACAGATTTATAGAATAGCATATCCAAAGATATAATCAACCAGGCAAATGAGTCACCAATTTCCAACTATTAATCAGACAATCCAAAAAAGTAACCATAAGAAAATGCCAAATATATATAGACCCATTTAAGTGTTGAATTGGGCACTAAATCCAAAATTGATAAACCAGTGGACAACAGATTTATAGAATAGCATATCCAGAGGTATAATCGACCAGGCAAATGGGTAACCAATTCACACTATAATCAAATAATCTAAATAAATTAGGTCAACATATACCCACATCCGGTAATATGTGCCTAAACCATAATATTCATCGAATAAATCATGAATCTAAATCACTATCAAAACAAATTAACATGCTGATATTCACTAACTATAGCAAGTAGCTACAACAGATTTATAAGAATATCAGACATAAGCGAGCTACGTGGCATTTAGTAAGCCAACAATAACTACTCAAAATATCCAAAAGTAATAGTTAAAGAAGTAAGTAATCAAGCAAATAATAAATAAATAATTAATCAACAACAAAACATCAAGAACGCACAGGCCAATTTCTGTAGAAACTGCAAATTAATGATTCGTTCTGACATTACTAAGAAAGAACAAGATATGTTCTAATTTTAAATCCAAAATCAAGAAGTGAATGCATAAGGAAAGAAGTGAATGTAACTGTAAACGGTCATTTGTTGATTAAAATATAACTTACTAATTTCAGAAAGCAATCTAACAATGCTAGCCATAGAGGTAGCAATGACAAGAATATCTTAACATAAGTGAGACTAAAACAAGCTAAAGGAAATCTTTTGTACTTGTAATTGAACATAGTCTGGAAAAATTCAAGATTAAGACTAAAATGTTCAAATTAGAATTCAAATTGAAGATGGTTAGCTAATTATGAACGAAATATCTTACTGCCCAGTCATCTGCACAACCCGTCATGAAAATGGTGAATTCCGAAACTCATCGAACAACTGAGGCCTCGAATTGAACAACAACTTCGAACCCACGTATTCAATCAAGTATGCATAGGCAGAATAGTCCATATGGCATAAGAGTATATAAAAAAACCCACAAATTAAGTATATAAATAGTTTCTAGTAACTGCTTTTTAAAATTATCCCATAGAGTACATCAGGATATTAATTAACATAAAGTATGACTATGACCATTTAAGTGACTAAATCTATACACAAAAAATCATAACACTCTTTCCAACATGGCAAATCAAATAACAAAAGATGATAATCAAATTAACAAACAAAATAGATAATAGTAGTGTTTTATATAGTTCCATACCAGTATAAAGTAAACACAGATAAGTGTACCTAATAATAAGAATGAAAAGGCTTAATAATTTCAACTTATATCATCAAATAATCAGCAAGGAATAAGCTGTACATATACAATATCTGGTAATTAATAATAAAGTTCCAAGAAGATACCAAATCATAATCAAAACCGAGCCAAAACAATAATAGTCAAAATGATAGATTAAGTTTCTTAGACAAACCTAAGTTAATCTTCATCTGAGGAAGAGGATGCTATGTCATCTACGGTATTGTCTGGAAGTAAATCCTTTATGTGAAATTGACCAATTCGTCTATTTGTCGAATTGTCTTTTAATTCATATACTAAAGGAGATATTACTCGAACGACAGTACAGGGAATATATTTCTGACAAAACTTAGCAGAAATGGCATCACCCTTACTTGACTTTACAAAATTTCGCTTCAAAACTCGATCGCCAATAAAGAATCGCATGTCTCGTTTCCTCAAATTATACTGACTCTGATTTCTAAGGTAAGAAGCTTTCAACTTCTTCCTAATGTCAGCGAAGATTGGAGGTAAGTTTTGGAGATCATCCATACGATGAAGTTTCTCCGAAACTTGAGGAAGGGTTGCTGAATTCTCCGAAATTAATCCAAAATAATCACCTGACAAAGGAACATGTCTACCAAAATTAACATAAGCTGGAGTACATTGAGTGACTTCATGAACAGAAGTTCGAATGGCCTGAGCGACTGAATGAATATACTGATCCCAAGCTCTATGATCAGTGTAGGTATAAGATCGCAGAGCAGTAACAATGCTGCGATTTACACGTTCAGTGTGATTAGCTTGCGGATGATAAGATGCATTATAAAAAATCTTTTGGACCTTATATTTATTCAAAAGGTCTTTAAAAGCTTTGAAATGAATTGTGGACCGTTGTCACACGAAACTATTTGCGGAGTACCAAAAAGCAAGAAAACTTGTTCCTCTAAGAATTTCAAAATCGCTGGAGTTGTAGCTTTTCGAAGAGGACAAACTAAAGGGAATTTGGTGAAATAATCTACAACAACCAAACAATACGTATTACCTGAATAACTACGTGGATACGGTCCAATAAGATCTAAAGATATCATTTGCCAAGGAAAATTAATGTTCCTAAATGAACCCATTAATCCAGCTTGAGGTAGGTTACTCGGCTTACATGTTGCACAAACTCTACATCTCGAAATGTATTTCTTAACTGAGTTGCGCAGACCAGGCCAGTAATATAGCTCAGCTATCTTACTATAAGTTTTATAGAAACCAAAGTGACCTGATGTCACATCATCATGAAAGGTTTTCAACACTTCATCCCTATTAGCTGTTGGGACTACTATTTTCCAATCAGACATATTCGATAAAGATTCCACAGGACTGATTACATGTTTATAAAGGATATTATTCTCCACCTTGAAATCAGGATATCTAGTAGGTTCTTGGGTGACATTATGAATCATCTTTCGATACCAATTATCTGGAGATAAAGTGGACAGATCTAAAAGATTGATATCGAATGTACGTGACAACGCATCTGCAACCACAACACCATTGGCTTTGCGATGAACAATATTATAATCAAAGACAGAAAGCCTACAAATCCAACGGACAAACGTTGTGACGGATTTTTCATGGAATGTAACCATAATAAAGAACTATGATCTGTGATGATAGTAAACTTACGACCCTCAAGATAGTACCGAAAGGCATCAAGACCATGAATAATTGCAAGAAGTTCTCTTTCTGTGGTGGAATAATTTTTCTGTGCTTTATTAAGCTTTTTGCTGGTATAAGCTATTGGGTGTTCCGAACCATCCTTTATCTGAAATAATACACCACCTGAAGCAGTGTTGGAACAATCTGTCATGAGGTTAAAATGCTCTTTAAAATTCGGAGACGTCATGACAGGAGCACTAGTAAGAGCTTCTTTTATACGCCGGAAAGCATCATCGGCTTCTGAAGTCCATGTAATAGTTTGGCCTTTTTTTCCTATTTTTAAGCAAATCTGTAAGTGGAGACAACAAGGTAGAATAAGACGGAACAAATCGACGATAATATCCACACATGCCTAATATCCTACGGACTTGGGTAGTAGTCTTAGGTATAGGAAAATCCTTAATAGCAGTAACTTTATCAGGATCAGTCCTTAAACCTTTACTATCGACTACATATCCTAAAAATTTAAGACTAGGACGACAAAACTGACATTTATCTAAATTAATAGTTAAATTAGCCTCTTTGAGACGTAAAAACAACTTATCCAAAATTTCCATATGAAGAGAAAAATCAGGAGTGACAACCAAAATGTCATCCAAATAATAAAAAACATAGGGCTCCAACTGAGGACCAATGACTAAGTCCATCAGACGACACATTGTCTGAGGAGCTGAAACAAGACCAAAAGGCATAGTGACAAACTGAAATAATCCTTTCCCACTAACTGCAAAAGCTGTATACTTTTTACTTTCCTCACTTAAAGGAATTTGTAAGAAAGCCTTAGATAGGTCGATAGAAGAAATATACCTAGCATTCTGGAGTTTACTTAGAATGACGTCTATTCGGGGAATAGGATAAGCATCCCGATTTGTAGTAATATTATTCAACTTTCGACCATCGAAGCAAACCCTAAAAGATCCATCTCTTTTCTTTGTTAACCACAGCGGACTACAGTAAGAAGACGTGGAAGGTTCAATGATTTTCAACTCTAACATGGAATCGATTTCCTTTTCCAAGTCAACTTGCCATGCCTGAGGAATAGGATACTGATATTGTCGAAAAGGTGTGGTATCTCCCACCTCGATAGTGTGAGATATTAAGGATGTACGACCCAACTTGTCTTTCGACGAAAGAGTTATAAATTTAGAGATCATATTCTCTAATTGACTTTGTTCGGAACTAGATAAACTAGTAAAATCCTGAATAGCACTAAGTACAGACAGATTAAATTGGGAAATAGAAAAAGAAAAGTTAGAACAATTTAGGGTGCTATTAAAAGCATTTAAGAAATCCATACCTAAAATTATAGAATTCTGAACTGAGGGAATAATATAGAATGTAATTTGCTTACATAAATCTGCTACCGTGATTTCAGTTTCAAATTTGCCTGTAATAGACTGAACTGTACCATCTGCAGTAGATACTTGCAGAGAAGAAATGGGCATAATAGAAATCTCAGCATTTTTCAGTAAAGCTAATGAATGTGAACCTATCACAGAAATGTTTGAGCCACTATCTAAAAGAGCTAAATAAGATTGTCCTAAAATCTTAATAGGAAGATAAGGTCTATTATCATTATGTTTCTTCACTAATAATGAATTCAAATCAAAACAAGCATTAGCTGATTGGTCAAAAATTTTAAATGGTACCAAACTAAACTCATTATCTCTACCTACACAATCAGAGGATACATTAGGCAAACAAGAAGAATCAGAAATAAAAGAATCCTCCTGACGTGTGGCAGACTCTGGTATACATACTGGTACTACTACACTACTACTATCATGTTTAACACTAAAATTTGGGGAAGAAAATCTATGCGAACCAAATGTTTTAGATTGAGAAGTTACTTTCTTGAGTGATCCTGTGTGGTGTGTGTTGGTTTTTTCGTGGAAACCCCTTTTCCTTTGCGACTGGAAGATGGGTTTGAATGGTTGGACGTGGTTGGAACAGTTGCTTTGTTTGATGGATCGGTTTGGCTCCCTGATAGGGGTGTGGACGGAGAAACGCTCAGGGGACGGACCTCCGATCGTTCGTTTCCCGAACACTTAAAACAATTGCGTTTGAGAGTGTTTTCTTTACCACAACCATGGCAGAAAATACGGGTACGAGGGATACCGCAGTCATAAAAAGTATGACCAGACTCACGACAATTCCAACAAACTACAGCACTTAATGTGGTAATATTACGTTCATGGCCTTTGGATTGCCAAGAACGGTGTTTGGAAGTATCTAGGTGATGTGAAGAGTTAAAAGAAGAGGGTCGAGAAGTGGAAGGAAGGTGAGAAGACCAAGATAAAGTTTCTTCTAAACGTTTACACTTCTCCGTAATATCAGCTATACTAGTGATCTCTACAAGGGCCAACTGCTGATGATAGAATGGCAATAGACATTTAAGGATGATCTTAATCTTTGCAGAATCTGTCAGAGGTATTTCAAGGCGACTACACATACCTAAAATAGTATTAATGAACATCGTAACAGACTCGTCTGGCTTCTGTTTACGATTTTTGATTTGGTCTAGAAGGTCATCTTGAAAAGAATATGGTAGAAAATCAGACTTAAGTTTCTGAGCCAAATCAGACCAATTAGAAAAATTATTGCGATTGTTTCTAAACCACGTAAAAGCTGCACCTGTAAACAATTCAGCAGAAGCTGCAAAAAGATCATCTTCACTCACTCCTCTCGATACACGAAGACATTCCACTCGATCTAAAAAGGAAATAACCTGGTCGTAATGACCTTCACCAGAAAATGTAATGCCCCATTTATAAACCTGAATAGGTTT
Organism: Diabrotica balteata; assembly: GCA_918026665.1. Taxonomy (NCBI): domain Eukaryota; kingdom Metazoa; phylum Arthropoda; class Insecta; order Coleoptera; family Chrysomelidae; genus Diabrotica; species Diabrotica balteata. The sequence goes on from OU898283.1 coordinate 56,928,414, forward strand.
GGGTTGCAGAAATGCATTTGCTGCTTGAACAGAAGAGATTGGAGTTGATGTTGCTATTGGACTCACTCGAGAATCAAGTTCGCCCTCTAGACTTAAGATTCGGACAGAAACAGAGCGTTGGAAGATTTGTTGTGCCTCATCTGAAACAGATAATAAATGCCACGTTGGGCGCCAATGTAACAAAAGTGCTTTGTGCTGTGGCACGCCAATGTAACAAAACGTGTAGGATAATGGAAATGATAACATATAATTTAAGCTGGCTAGCAGAAGGTGCCGGAGAGTGACTACTTGACACTCAAAGGAGAATTCGGCCAATTTGCATGCCCTACAGAGACCGTAGAATTAGAAGATGAATGACAAGTTAGTAAAAAAAACTATAGGTATACAAATAAGATAAATAAAAATGATTATAGAAGTTGCTCCAAAATGTGAGTGGGCGCCAGGAAAGTATTTACATAAACTTTCCAAGGTATCTTGTAAAGCTGTTTGCTAAAATAAAGAAAGGATATAGGTATGAATTGAAATATTTAGTTTTCACCAAAACTTTAATCCCTAACCAAATATATACAATCTAAATTTAATATACCCACCACCAATTATGTACAGCTAATCTAGTTATATACAAAAAATAAATGCCCTGGTTATACAACTGATCCTGGATGATCTAAATTTACAAATAATAAAATATGGAAAAAAAAATGGTAATAACTGACCTAAAAAGGTAATTTATTTGCCTCAGAGATGCAACTCTGTATTCTGGCTTTATTGAATATAAGAGTACCAAGTAATAAGGACACTATCTTGATGAGATAAGTGTCCAAACGTTTAAATATATATTGATAATAAAATCTAAAAAATATAACTCTCTGATTAAATGTGTACACAAGAAACCATACAAGTGAGTTAGAAGGGAGGACTTAAAAACCTCTACCTGTAGTTGACAATTTGTATTTAAATATTATTCAATAAATTATTAAAAAAATGACGACTCTTATTATTATATGAAATACTAGAAGTTAAATATACAAAAAATTTATACAAAAAATATCATAGGTAAAAAAATTAATCTAAGAAATAAACTTAATCCAGATTTACTATATTTTAAGGGAGATAATTCCCGCTGGCTTCCTAAGATTTTCGTAATCGGAAGGTCAGATCTGGACCTCTGGAGAGCAGCTACGGCAAGGAAAAAAAACAGGCCTGGAACCAGGTATAACCGGACTAGGTTTCAAGTTAATCGACACTTCTTATTCAAATTTAAAAAAAAAACAAAAGCAAATTCTTCCCCCGACTTCTGTTGGAATCCCAAAGGTAGGCTAAAAAAACATTTCTTTAGAGTTTTTTCTTATACTTTACAGAGGAGGAAAAAAAAACAAGGTTTATGAACCTTGAAAGGTTTTATAAATGTTACTTATGAATTGTGAGAGCAAAAAAAAACTTAATGGATTTATAGATAATTTGATCGTCGTATGGTTTGACAATTTAAATGGATTAATTATATCGACAATTTTAATGAAAAGCATATGATACGAATTTATTTTATATTATAAAGAGCGATATAAGACAGAATATTTTAACGATACTGGTAATAGCAATTTTACCGATAGATAATTATGTTTTACGGCCGGGAAATAAAATTAAAATACATATGATTTTAGATCAATTAACACTATCTATTTAGATGTTGAATATTTCTTAATGACGGATGGAAAAAGTTCAGATAAGTATATCGAATTGAAACGTGACAATACAGGATCTCAAAATGGCTGATGACTTTTTTTTATTGTCGTTTTATTTATAACTTGGATACTTACGGCTCACAGTGGCTATAAACCAAATAGGACACTTCAAACAAAAAACCCCAAACTAAAACTTCTTATTACTTCTTCATAAAAAAACTTTAATTCCAAAAACCACGCCACGTGGCCCCTACCTTGGACTTAAGTTTCTGCTACCAAAGTTCAAACAGAAGTGCGATTCGGATACTCAATTTGAGCCAGCTAAACTATGATTTCAAACTTGGACGCTTGGTGTCGCTGTTTCATACCAACTTAAATTTTTAAGATTCAGAAAATCATTAAGAGGATTGAGATTTTAAATTTATTTAAAAATGTTTCCGGAATGTTATAGTAACGTTCTCGTTACATTACCCAGAAATCTTAGAGTGTATACAGTAAAATCAAGATAACTTTTTCTGTTTTAAATTTTAAAGTAAAAATAGATATTTTTTTATCATCATCATCAGTGGTGCTACAGCTCTAGTTGAGCCTTGACCTTCCCCAGTCTATTTCGCCAGTCGTTTCTGTTCATCGCCAACCGTTGCCAATTTGCCGCGCCGATCTTCCTTGCGTCCTCGTCCACACCGTCCCTCCATCTCAGTCGTGGTCTGCCTCTACTCCTATTTCCCACTGGGACCGATAATAGAGTTCGTCTGGGTGGGTAATTTTCATTTGCTCTTGACACATGTCCAGCCCATCTAAGCCTACCTATTTTTATGAAGGATATTACATCTCTACCATTTACTATTTTTTTATACTTCTCGTACAATTCGAAATTATATCGCCTTCTCCAAATACCATTCTCACGGAATGCGCCCATTATTCTTCTTATTATCTTCCTTTCGAAGACGAGCAGAAGATTTGCGTCTGTTTGGAGATGGTCCATGTTTCTGACCCATATGTCAGCACTGGTAGGATGAGTGTTCGATATATTATTAGTTTGGTTTTCTGGCTTAAATTTCTGTTTTTTAGCTGCTTGCTTAGTCCAAAATAACATTTGTTTGCTAGCAGTACCCTCCGTTTAACTTCTTCAGATGTGTCATTATCGTTTGTTATGAGAGAACCCAAATATGTAAACTTATTTACTACCTCAAAATTATATTGGTCTATACTGAAGTTTTGTTCGGCGTTTCTAGCTCTATCTCTGTTATTTGGAATAGATGCTAACATTTTGGTTTTTTCCTCGTTTATTTTAAGGCCCATATTTTGTGCGGCTGTCAAGAAGGCGGAAGTCATCTCTTTAAGTCCTCGTGTAGTACGTGCAATCAAATCCAGATCGTCAGCGTAAGCCATAATCTGCGTTGATTTATTAAAGATTGTTCCCCTATTGTGTAACTCGGCATTTCTTATAGTCTTTTCTAAAGCTATATTAAAGAGAAGGCACGCCAGCGCGTCTCCCTGCCGTAACCCTGCATATGTTTCAAACGCTTGTGATATATCGCCTTGTATTTGCACTCTGCAGATCACTTTACTCATAGTTGTTTTTACGAGCCTTATTAATTTATGGGGAATGTTGAGTTCATTCATGGCTTCGTATAATTGACCTCTTAGGACGCTATCATACGCTGACTTAAAGTCCACAAAGAGATGGAACGTGTCAATATTAAATTCATTGGTTTTTTCTAAGATTTGACGTAGCACAAAAATCTGGTCGATTGTTGACCAACCTGGCCTAAAACCGCTTTGATACTCACCAGGGATTTCTTCCACGTACGTACTTAAACGGCTGTACAGGGTATTGGAGAGTATTTTGTACATTGAGCCGAGGAGAATTAAAGTCAGGTTGAAAGATTTGATCAAAGGAGATAGAAGTCGTTATGTAGTTTTTCGAAATACCGACAAATTTGTCGAAGAATAAGTGATGTACACCCAAAGTAACGTGTCAACTCTGTTAGGGGTAATCACTGTTTTTTAATTGTAAGCCATTTCTTATCGTGAGATATTTGAAAAACGGCGTTCCCAATAAATTTCTACATGTTCCATTGTCCAGTTCGTTAAGAAGCCGTTCCCAAGGTATGCAGTGTCCCAATTTTAACCTCAGATAGTCAGAATACTTTTCCAGTGAGATGTAGTTTTTGATGCTGTGGTAGAGAAGGTTACCCCAGAAATCTTAGAGTGTATACAGTGAAATCAAGATAATTTTTTTTGTTTTAAATTTTAAAGTAAAAATATATATTTTTTTATTATAAATAATAATTGCTTTCACAACAATTTAAATTTAAATAATTAATATAAATCTTAGGGTGCTGCTATGCTGTCATTTTATTTGTTCAGTTGTACGATTTTATGTTGACAGCTAGCAGCTAGCTTTATTATTTTTGTGACATTAGTTTGCTTTGGGTTTTTTTTTAAATAAGGTTAACCTATTATACATAGTTTTATTTAAAAAAAGATATTTTTTAATTATAATAATTTATTTCTGCCACAGTTATAGCCCAGTAACATTTGTGTGGAAACGGATTTTGTAAAACAAATAGGACATATGTAAGTTTTTTTCTCTTTTATTATTTTGGTATAAATCTCTGTATCTATTATTAATCTGGTATTTATTGGGTCATCTATATTTTGTAATTGTTTGTGTTGAGACAAAAATAAATGTTTAATTTATTTCTCTAAATTATTCTTGTTTATTTATTTTAGACAAGTCCGTTTGGGCTTCTGTTTTTTTAGAGACTAGGATCTTTCGAAGCAGCGCCCTTATTTTAAATAGTTAGAGGCCTATCTTCTTGTTGTGTTTTGTCCATTTATCCAGGAGATTTATGTAAGTACCCTCTTTTTGTTTCATTTTTGTAGTTGCCCAATCCGACCCATTGCCATTTAACTTATCCACGACCCCACGTTTGTTTTACTTGCCTTATCACTACCAGAATAGTTTCTGTCCCCAATTTTCATTCCCTTATAATAATACCGTATGTGGTAGGCAAAATATGTTCGTTCAATGATTCGGCGATTGCTCTCTAATTTTTCAACCTACAAATTTCCAATCTTATTAAACACATGTAAATACTGATACCACGCTCTACTCGGCATTGTGAGCTTTCTAATCAAAACTCCTCTGATTATGCTAGTCGTGTTTTATCACCGGCACACTTACAAATATAATTACTCCCCGGCCGTCGTCGAAGACTTTCTTCTGAGATACGACACCACACTAAAATTTCGACGCTGGTCTTTGAATGCAAAAATGTAAATTCAGTTTCGCCAGATAGGAAATCGTATGATTTCGCTTGTTGTTAGATGGCGTTGTTACGTCTGTAAATAGTTATTTCGATAATTATTGGTCTACGACTGGATAGATTTTGTTTCGATAAAGAGAAGTGGCATATACCGCTCTGATGAGACCTAAAGAGAACGAAATACGTATAAACGGCTTGCCGCTACCCTGTATCGAAACAAAAATCTAATACCGTCATTATGAGATACAATAAAGTTTGCCACTCGTACCCCCGGGCTTCTCCCTAAAACTTCCCTCGTACGGAGGGAAAACGGAAAACACCGATTTTCTAAGAATTTTTACGACGCAGAAAAGATTGCTTTATATAAGAAATGTAGCTAAGATAATTTTGAACAAAAATGTTTAGTAGCAGTTCTTGGGTAAAATAAACCGTTTTCTCAGAAACAATGCTTGAAGCGACCGACGACTTTAAATATCAGTTACGCGCAGTTAATGCGGTTTGATGGTGAAGAGGTCAGCTTTCCAATACAACTTCCATTAATAGAGCCTGGTCTTCATGAATATAACATGTATTTACGATTTTGAATTTTGGCACAAATATGAGGCATTTGAAATATGCCCCAAAAACTTTGAATTTAAAGTTTCACATTACAAATGATTTCACTTCACAGTGAATATCTCCACAAAGACGGCATTTAGTGAAATTTATACCTGAAGTTGTTAAGTTTCGAAATACGTATTTGTGCAATCGGAAAGAAGCAGTTTTAAATGTTTAAGATCGTTTGTAATGTGAAACTTTTAAAATCAAAATTTTATGATATAGATTTTGAAAACTGGGCTTTAAAAATAGAAATTCAATACTGACCAGTCAATAGAACTAACAAATGTTATTGTTCTGATGAGAATCATAGAAAATAGCAAAAATCACGAAACCTTTATTTTTTAAACAGCTTTATAGAAACTGATTTAATTTACGGCAAAATGCAAAATTTACATATAAAAGCTGCACTCTTCACCTTTAAAAACTATTTAAATATTCATCGATAGAGCGCTCTGTTTAACAGATATCGAATTTTTACCGCAGAGTTGATACAAATTTTGTTTAAAAAATTTATTTTGCTTGCTAATTGACATTTGAAATCGTCGGTGGCTTCAAGCATTGGTTCTGAGAGAACGGTTCATTATATACAAAAAGTGCTAATAAACATTTTTGTTCAAAATTATCTCAACTGCATTTCTTATTTGAAACATTTTTGAAATATTATGTCGAAGAAGAATATGGCAGTTTCCGGATCTAAGCAAGATTGGATTTGAAGAACGTAATTTCTAGCATAAGTTCAAATTCATCCAAAATATCACTGCGTAAATTAAACGAATGACGTTTATTTGTTCCTTCCTATCAGTGGCGGCTCGTGGCTTGAGAGACAAGGTCGGCAAGGTATTTTTTGTCTCCTCAGATAGGTATACAGTCTAATAAAGACTTCGATCATTATAGGAGATTTTTTGTTTTTTTTTTGTTTTTTTTTCTATAAACTTAGAACCTAAACATCTTTATAAATTAAATTTAGTCTACGTTGTGGAAGTAACAAAATGGGATATAACGTCATCGTAAAATTTATTAGAGTTTTGGAGAGATTTTAAAAGTTTTTTTTTCTATTGACATTTGAGACAAGCTTAACATTCTCTCTTGTTTCATGGTATTTCGACAATACGTTTTGATTCTTTTGAGACAAGAGAAATCTCGTTCATTTGAGGCAGACGTTGGTGGTAATGAGAGAATTAATGACAATACTTTATTAATTTCGGTAACAGTTTGTTGTAATGAATTGCAGTATATAAAATTATAGATATCTTGTAACTCACTTTCCTAAAATATTTGGATCAGCATATTCTTCTTCTTCTTAAGGTGCCGTGCATTTCTGCGTAGGCGTCCACCGTACATCGTCTTGTCAGGTGAGATGTTAAATATTCTAGGATTAAATAATTCTGTTTTTAGCAGCATTGCGAAGCATTTCATAGCTGTGGATTCCTGTCCATTGTCGAATATTGCGCAGCCATGACATTTTTTTTACGTCCGAGACCTCTCCTACCCTCTATCTTCCCTTCGAGTATCAGTTGCTGAAAAGTTTATCGTTCTCCTCATATAATGTGCCCCAAGTATGCAGTCTTCTTACTTGTTATATAATCAAAAAGTTCCCTATCCTGTAAGCCCGCTCTTCTGAGTACTTCCTCATTTCTGACCCTGTCCGTCCATGATATTCTGAGCATTCGACCCAGGCACCACATTTCAAACACTTCAAGTTTGTTAATTGAACTGGCCTTTAACGTCCATGCTTCCATTCCGTACAGGAGAACAGGCCACACGTAACACTTAAGCATCTTGTATCGGAGGTTGAAGTCCAATTTGCGATCAGTCAGAAACTTACGAAGCCTTAAAAAAGCATTTCTAGCTTGTTCAACTCTGCTCTTTATTTCATTCTCGGGGTCCCAACCCTCATTCAGCATCAGCATATATCAGCATATAAACCTTTTAATTCATTTTCTAATTTTATTTTATTAAATATTGATGGATAATTTTTAATTAACCTGTTAAATAATTATCTTTTAAATTCTTTGGCGTAACTTTTAAATTTTGAATCATCAAAGAGGTCAAAAATTTGCAAATCTTCAAAATTCGAAAAACGAGTATCTATTTGCATAATAATAATATTTAAAATTTCAAAATATACTCGAGATCTGTTTCTGTGTCATACATTTGTCTTTTTTGGGGGATTCGGAAATATCAAGCGAGTCCAAATCGTCACTGTGTATATCCTGGAAATTACTATCATTATAAAAATCTCTGAGATTTTGCACCAGTATTGTTATTTTATTTTTGGAATGGATAATGTTAGTTAACTGATTTTGAACAACATTGAATATCAAATGGGTTTGGGTAAAAACTTTCTTAAAAATATTTAAAAGTATATTAAAAGAGTAATCATTTAATAAAGTTTTCAAACCGATTGCTTCACGGATCTAGATATCACCACTTTTAAAACCGTCGCATTCAATAATAAAATTAAAAACTTTCAAAAGCTGCTCACGAAAATCTGCTACAGTGAAAACTAACCGAGATTTAAAATTCCATCACTTCTGACAATTTGTTGGCATTTTTTTTTTTTCGAAACAAACCGTTCTAAAACATTAGTCCGTTTAGGCGTTCTAAAACATTAGTCCCTTTAGACGTTCTAAAACATTAGTCCGTTTAGGCGAGCTTGAGAAAAATGAATTAAATCCGCTTAAACTGGCAAAAAAAGACGACATTTACATGTATCCTGCAAAACTAAATTCATTCTATGCGCATGACAGTGAGTAAATAAAGCTTGCGGTGCAATAGTTTTAACTTTTGCCTGGAGGCCATTCAATTCACCAGGCATCACGGTAGCGTCGTCATAAGTTACCAATTTATTTGTGAGATCAGAAAATTTTAATTTGTCCTTTATTCTGCCTCATGGCTTTTAATCACGGCTGTAAAACCCAAAAATCTCTCATAAATATTACCAAGTAACGCGTATCGAACAACAATTGATAATTGTGAATGACATAATATGTCGGTAGTTTCATCTACTTCTAGTGAAAAGAAAATGGTTTCAATAACGTTATTCAAAATGTAATTCATTGATTCTATTAATTTATTCTTGATTGTTTTAGATACACCGCTAAATGTCTTCGAATCAGAAAGTAAATTAAAAAATTCCAAATCGTATTTCTTAAATATTTTTATTAGTTCTCTATAATTGCCATGATTTAACGAATGCTCAGATTCATGGTGTCCCTAAATGATAATTCCTGACAACTTAAAAAAATTACAATATCAATTAAACGGCGTAAAACTGCGTGATTATTTTTTTACAATTTCGTTATGTTTTTTGTATATTTGTATATATATATAATATATATATATATAATATATTATAATATATACATATATATGTATATTTTCACGTTGGGCATTATCTAATGAAACATAGACATTTTGTTTCCAAATAAATATAATTTAATCTGGCTGTATTTATGATCTTTCGAAAGATCGTGTTTATGTAAAGCCATGTATAATTCCTTTAAATTGTCATAACCAGATTCACACCACGAATTTTAATGTGTGCCCTTATTTGTCGAAAATAAAATGCAAGGGCAACAGAAAAGTTTGTTTTTTATTTCACTCTTGGTAAGCCATACTACTTGCCTTACCAATTATCTGAAAATGATTTATTACTTCCCTTACCCCCATACTAGGCCCCACATTTTAGGCAAAGGACACCCCTTATTTTTAATAACAATTTGTTCTTCGTAATGAATAGAAAACCCATTTTGCAAAATATGATTTATAATATCAGATTTATCAATACTTAAAGCTTCTCTCATAGCTTGCATTTTTTAGGTTAATTTACCCTAATTTGTTTACATTTTAATTAAAAAAAAACTTCTAACATATCGAAAAAGCCTTTAACCTTTAGCTTTTTACGGCAGACGTAACGTATCACAGTATTACTTTAGAAAATAAAAATAAATTACAGAAAGAAAAGCTATTCCGCGTACTTAATATCACTCTTCTTCACTACTTAGTACTTATCCATCCCGAAATAATATTTCATCCCGCGCTCGCAAGGTACAGTTCATGACCAATCACCAATCAAAATGAAGCATCGGCAAATTTACATTTGCCGTACTTGGTAATTATTTCATATGGAAAGAAATGTATGTTTGGTTGCTCATCAACTAATATTCCGTTGATTTTTACATGTAAATATTGTAAATTGTCAAGCTTGGGATCGGCTTGCCGGAATCCCGAAACGTGATTTTTTAAGAATTCACAGGAGGATGCATGTCTATGATTTCGGATCATTAATTTGAAAAGTGTTTTACGCAGGGATCACTTAACTCTTAGATTGGACGAATTCTTTTAAAAACCATAAATAAAATTTCGTCTGGTCGAATTGGTCGAATTCTTTTAAAAACCATGAATAAAATTTATTCTTTATTATCTCACAGATATTTTTTTTATTTCACAGAAACAAATGACATCAACTGATTACCTGTCACAATTAATTATTGAAATACTGATTAAATTAAATATTTAAAAAAATCTTTAATATCTATAAAGGTGTGGATCGGCACTGCCGACCCTGCCGATCCTGACCGGCCGACACTGCTTCCTATAAAATAAAAGAAAATAAATCATATTTATTGGGTTTTAATGAGTTTGTCTACAGGTTTACAGGTTTATTTTCTAAAAAAAAATGATTTTATAGGCTATTGAAAACTATGTTATATGCATTTTAGACCACGCAAACAAACAAATTAGTTTATTGTAGATAATATATTGTAATAGTTTTGTTTTTATTATTTTTATGTTTTATTGTTAATAACTATAATTTTAATTGAATTGAAGTGAATTTTAAAAGTATGTAGTTCGTTGTTAATATACTATACCTCGGCTAGCTCAATTATTTGTTCTAAGCAATCTGTCACTGTGTGACGTCAACTCTGTAGTCTCCTGGTAGAGTTCAAAAAGAAATTAAACCAAAATTTACTTTATATTTTTGATAAATTAACCCAAATGAAGCACGTTATTTATTAATATTGAACAAATTTAATATAAACAATAAAATTCGTCTGCAACTTGGGTTGCCTTTAAAAAATTTACAAAAATAGGAATCGTGTAAACCTTAATGTGTCGTGAAAATAGAATTTGATTACAAAATGTGGAAACTCTCTACAATTACCTTAAATCTAAATGACTATTGCAACTTTATAAAGTGTTTAAATGAAATATAAAGAAAAGAAAACTGAACACTTTATGCCGCTGACTTATAACTAGCATTAAAATATAATCAAAATTTCAAATGATCCCCAAAATTATTATCCAAACTCACTTTCAAACAGTTCTGATTTTTTTTTTTAAAGAAAACTAACTACTCGCAAAATAATCGGTGATACTGGAATATCTATCCTCTCTTCGGAAGTTAAAGGTACGTACTATTATATTTTTATTTTAATGATCATTAATATTTCAATTTTTAAGGCCTATCGCAATTAGTTAATTCATGAATTTTTACTTTTTCAATCTAAATGACATTTCTGCACTCCAATTATAATTTATAAGTCAAAATTTCTCTTACTCTCTGGAACAAATTCTGGATATCTCTATTTGAAAATGTGGAAAAACTAAATTATAATTAAACGATTTTAAAGCACTCCCGGACTATTCCACCTTTTTAGGGCTCTTCCTCCAAAATTTTCGTCGCCTCCAACAACCTATTCTTCCTTGTTCACCGCCATAGCTAGCACCACCACCAAAATTATTCGTTGCTAACAGCAACCCACTTTCTTTTTTCATTCCGTCTTCTATTTTATTCAACCATAAAACTGTCCTGTTTTGACATATTTGTCAAACCACATTAATTTCTCATAAGCACTTTAATCACATCTAATTTGGGAATTTAAAAAAAAAATTCAGATATAAAACTTAACAATACTAATATAATTTATTCTTTTCATCTCCACATCATTGTAATTTATTTAACAAAACCCCTATTAATTTAGTTCCCACAGACTTTTGACAGTTTATTTTTCTGACGTTTATTTTTAAAATTTCTATGTTTAAATAATTTTTTAAGAATTCTTCTTTTTTTATTCCTTTTAAGGTTTAGACGATTCACCTATACACTAGGCAACTATACTATTCAGAAATTATTAACACTATACCAGGTAAGTCAAAATTAATTTATTTAGCAATTTACTAATCTTTTCTCCCTTTTATTTCAGAGTCGAACCCCACATTGTGATGGCTTCATGAAATTCATGAACAACAAACTCATATAAAAATCCCTTTAAGTTATATCCTCTTTGACCTATTGAAATCATTTCAACTTCCCCCCAATTTGGATTTTGTTCAGTGCTAACTATCAGCACTTACTAAATCTAAATTCTTACCGATAAACTTAAACATTTTATTAATATTAACATAACAATAAACTGACTTTTATTAATAAGCATATCTCTTGAATATTTTTTTTTTTAATAATTTACTCTATGAAAAATACAGACTTCTCCAAACAAAATCTACAAATCTTTCACTAATTATATCAACTTCAGAATCAAATTTCCAAGTACTTTCCCAATTTCATTACTTCTTTTCCTGTACTATTTATTTCTCGTACTAATTTCGTAGAAATTCTTATAATTGTTCCCCTCTTTATTTTATATCTTTATTCATTTATTTCCGCATATACTATTTCAGTATCTTTATTCATTGCCGCATTATTATTTATTCTTTTTGTATCCGCATATAATATCCATTTCATCATCTCTACATATAACTCTCTATATTTCATATTTCAATATTTCCTATAATTCTATTTTTCATCTTATTTCCCACATATTTTCACATATACTATTTATCATTATAATATTCCCTATTTCCCAATTTCTACAAAAATATCGATTTGTCCATAGTACTTTGCTCATTTATTTATACTTGTAACTCCTATAAATTTACTTGAAAATAAATCAACCTCTTTTTTTTTTATATATAAATTCATCATTATTCTGTACATCTGTTCCCAATAAATTATTTGAGTCATGTTATTATCAAATTTATCTCAAGATATGCTTATGTATTAATTATCCTTCTATTTACAAAACTTATATCTAATAATATAAAATTCGTGTCATAATATTGCCTACCCTTGTATGTTTATTCATAATACTTATAAATTCCCTCTATATTAAATATCCCTCTAATTTTATTAGTTTCTGGATGTCTTAGTTCATAACTGTTTACCCCATGTTTCAGTACTAATGACATAAGGTCCTTCAAATGGCAAAAGTAATTTTCCACACAGATTTTCATTCCTTTTAGGCACCTGTAGTGACCTGATAAGTACCTTCTCCCCTTTTTCAAAAATAACTCTTTTCTTTCTCTTCTTATTGATTCTATTTACATAACGACTTGCATTTCTTATTAAATTTTGGTTCACCTTCTTCATTACTTCTTGAATGTCCCCTGTATTACTGATTTCCCAAGGTCTTTCTGGATACTTTCCAGACATTAGGAAATATGGGCATTGTTTGGTGATTCCATGTGGTGTCTCATTTAAAAATCTTTCAACTTGTGGCAAATTTTCCTGCCATAAATAATGTTGTCTAGCACACAAAATTCTTAAGAATTTTACCACCTCTTTGACATATCTTTCTGCAGGATTAGATGCGGGTCTTCTGATACTAATGAAATTTAATTGGATTTTTTTTTCTTCACAAACTCTTTTTAATCTTGGACTTTCAAAATATGTGGCATGATCTAAGATAATTGTTTCTGGAGTACCTACTTCCTCTATGTATTTTTCTAGATAGTATTTTACGGTTTTTACATTTGTCCTTATTTAAATTATTTACAATGTTTTTGTTGATTAGAGTTACTTCTGAACCTGTATCTAATAATAACTTGTATACTGAATCTTGTATGTACCCTTCAATAAACTTTAAAGTATTAGTGTTATTGTTTTTATTTAATTCCCCAGTATCTCTAATAAACTCCCTTGGATGTTCATACTTTGATAAGTAGACAATATTATGCACATAGGAGCGGTCTAAACAAAATTTCTCCCTTCTGCATCAACACTTGCTTCCCCCCTATTCTCCTCTGTTCTAACTACATTCACCTGTCTTCTCTCCTCATTTTCCCCCCTATTATATCTTGGATTCCTTCTCTGTAAACTTCCCTATTTCTCGTCTCCTGTGGATAATTTCCCTGGTTCTGTCTCCAATTATTGCCTCTGTCATTCCCTTGTCTCCAGTTATTCTCTCTATCATTGTTTGGATTCCCTTGTCTACGTTCCCAGTTATATCGTCCGATATCTCTCCTGACATTGTTCAAATTCTCTCCCCTATTTGTAAAATCCCTGCTTCTATTTTGTCTCTCAAATTCTCTTTCCCTATAATTATTCCCTCGATTCACATATCCCTGTCTATTTGCTGTGTTATTCCTATATGTCACTTGCTCTTGTCCATTTCGATTCTGCGTCCCTACACTCCTCTCAATCCTCTGAAGATATCCTGTCAAACTTTCCATCGTCTTTATATTGTGGAGAGCTATTGTTTCTGCCATGTTATGGTTATATTGCCTGGCAATGTATAGGACAATCTCCTCTTCTCGCATAGCCGGTTCTAAATATTGTGCTGTCTGGAATAACTGCATTGCGTACAGATTGTAGTTGGTACTTTTTTCATAATTGAATTTCCCAAAATACAACCGCTCCCTGAAACTAGCCTGTTGGTTTTCTCCCCAAAAATAGTTAATAAACTTGGCCTCAAATTCCTGCACATTATTTATGGAATTTTCATTATTGCAAAACCATAATAATGGCATGCCCACTAACATGTTTCGAATATTCAATTTCATTTCTATTGGATCCCTTACATTCTTTACCTTATTTTTGATGATATCTACAAATATTCTAGGATGTAAGTGATTCAGGTTTCCATCAAACTTTATTCCCCCATCATTATAACTCGGCACCACAGTACTCACTACTCTTGTTTGTCCTAGATTTGATTCCAAACGCTGAATCTCCTCACTTGCATTTTTAAATTTCTCTCTCAATTCCTCAACTTGTCCCTGTAATACTCTATCTCCCTTTTCCGCCTGATTTGCATGCATACCCATTTCCAGTTCCAAATTCTGCAATCCCTTCTTTATATTATTTTTTATAATGGTAATTTTTTCCTCATAATCCTGAGTTTGCCTTTTAACACTTTCTACCTCCCTAACAATCTCTTTATTCTGCTTATTAACTTCTTTGTTTATTTCCATTGGTAAATTCTCTTTAATGGCTGTTCCCAACTCTACAAATCTGCTCCCAATTTCCTGTCCTATTTCCGCTCTAATTATGGCCTTTTCTCTGGATATCTCCTCCTGTACATTCCTCTTAAAATTCTCACTTTCTCCTCTGACCTGTTCTACTTTCTCTTCTAAACCTTGGGTAATTTGTAGCATCTCTTCCCTGACTATCTTCACTTCTTCTTTGATTTCTTCCCTCATTTTAATTAACTCTTCCCTAAGTTCTCCTTTAATATTATTTTCCATTTTGTTCATATCCCCCCTAATATTGTTAATATTACTATCCATTTTGTGCATATCTCCCCTAATATTATGATCCATCTGTTGTAACATCCGCATTATTTGCCTCATATCCATCTGTGTCATCCCTGACTCTCCAACATCTCCTTCCCTACGTCTCTCCTCCTGCACTCTACATTCATCCACACTTTCATCACGTCTATCTCTCACTGTCTCATCCAACTCCTCTCTCAAACTATCTGTTAGACTTCCCTCTCTATCACCTTGTCCTGCTTCTTGTCTGCCTTGCTCTAAATATTGTACTACAAATTCTCCTGATCCTCCTCTGCTTTCTTCATCTACCTGTATACCCTGTTCCTGTTCTAACACCTGTTCTCCTTCACTCTCTTTCGGTACGATTTCTTTTCCATTTCTTAAAGTCATTCGGTCTGCCATTTTATCCTAATCTCTATTTATTCTCAAATTTAACTTTAACTACCCCAGAATCTCTACAACTCTAATCACACCAATTTGTTTTTATTTTAATCTGTGTATTATTAATAAATCTGCTTAAAAAAAAACACCCTTATTTCTGTTTTCCCAGAGGCTCCACGTTGTTAGCGCCAATTGTAATTGTTTTGTTTTTATTATTTTTATGTTTTATTGTTAATAACTATAATTTTAATTGAATTGAAGTGAATTTTAAAAGTATGTAGTTCGTTGTTAATATACTATACCTCGGCTAGCTCAATTATTTGTTCTAAGCAATCTGTCACTGTGTGACGTCAACTCTGTAGTCTCCTGGTAGAGTTCAAAAAGAAATTAAACCAAAATTTACTTTATATTTTTGATAAATTAACCCAAATGAAGCACGTTATTTATTAATATTGAACAAATTTAATATAAACAATAAAATTCGTCTGCAACTTGGGTTGCCTTTAAAAATTTACAAAAATAGGAATCGTGTAAACCTTAATGTGTCGTGAAAATAGAATTTGATTACAAAATGTGGAAACTCTCTACAATTACCTTAAATCTAAATGACTATTGCAACTTTATAAAGTGTTTAAATGAAATATAAAGAAAAGAAAACTGAACACTTTATGCCGCTGACTTATAACTAGCATTAAAATATAATCAAAATTTCAAATGATCCCCAAAATTATTATCCAAACTCACTTTCAAACAGTTCTGATTTTTTTTTTTAAAGAAAACTAACTACTCGCAAAATAATCGGTGATACTGGAATATCTATCCTCTCTTCGGAAGTTAAAGGTACGTACTATTATATTTTTATTTTAATGATCATTAATATTTCAATTTTTAAGGCCTATCGCAATTAGTTAATTCATGAATTTTTACTTTTTCAATCTAAATGACATTTCTGCACTCCAATTATAATTTATAAGTCAAAATTTCTCTTACTCTCTGGAACAAATTCTGGATATCTCTATTTGAAAATGTGGAAAAACTAAATTATAATTAAACGATTTTAAAGCACTCCCGGACTATTCCACCTTTTTAGGGCTCTTCCTCCAAAATTTTCGTCGCCTCCAACAACCTATTCTTCCTTGTTCACCGCCATAGCTAGCACCCACCAAAATTATTCGTTGCTAACAGCAACCCACTTTCTTTTTTCATTCCGTCTTCTATTTTATTCAACCATAAAACTGTCCTGTTTTGACATATTTGTCAAACCACATTAATTTCTCATAAGCACTTTAATCACATCTAATTTGGGAATTTAAAAAAAAAATTCAGATATAAAACTTAACAATACTAATATAATTTATTCTTTTCATCTCCACATCATTGTAATTTATTTAACAAAACCCCTATTAATTTAGTTCCCACAGACTTTTGACAGTTTATTTTTCTGACGTTTATTTTTAAAATTTCTATGTTTAAATAATTTTTTAAGAATTCTTCTTTTTTAATTCCTTTTAAAGGTTTAGACGATTCACCTATACACTAGGCAACTATACTATTCAGAAATTATTAACACTATACCAGGTAAGTCAAAATTAATTTATTTAGCAATTTACTAATCTTTTCTCCCTTTTATTTCAGAGTCGAACCCACATTGTGATGGCTTCATGAAATTCATAAACAACAAACTCATATAAAAATCCATTTAAGTTATATCCTCTTTGACCTATTGAAATCATTTCAATATATTCTCAATAATATATATGTTATTTTATTAGTACTACAAAAGTCTTAATCGGTTACGTAGTTCATAATACTTTCAGAGTATTTCCTTAAAAGGTGTGTGCAAAAACATTAAACAAAACTTATAAAATGTTATGCAATATTAATTGTAAATTAAATATTTTATAGGACTTTTAATATATGACTATATAAATAGCTGAAGACAAAGTAATATTAAATATTTATTTTTCTTCGTCATTTTCTTCCCAGTGTGTATTAGGCATTGTTGGCTATTATTCTTTATTATTATATCTGTTGTTCTTTATTATTCATATTCGTAAGCTTTTGGTGGGAATCTTCTTTTTAGAGTTATTGAATATATTTGTTTCAAATTTCTAGTATTGACTTTTTCTCACATTTAGATTAATAATGTTTAACTCGGTACATGATATTTTAGCCTATTGGGTGTGGTAACAACCTTTAATTTTTGTTTAATAATCTTTGATGTGTGTAGATTTTCTTGTATGTATGCGTACATACTATTAAATTTGTTAAAGTTTTTCATGTCCGTTCTTGAGTCAATTTTATTCCACATCTCCTAACATCCAGTCCTTTTCCTTACGATTTTTAAAGTATACTGTATCCAGACATTTAGTGTCTCATTATAAGAATTATTTTAATAACAGCTGTAAAACTGAATAATCCCTTGTAAATACTCTATTGTTCGATAATTATCACACCTACACAAGCTGCCAGGACCGGCTACTTTAAAAGTCTGCTTTTAATGAAATTGGTTGTTAAGTCGTTTGAGTGTTCAGTTTGTGCAAAAAATTAGTTGATTATTATAAAAGTGTTTATTTTTAAATTTAGAGTGTGTACACTTGCCGGTGAATCCACGTAAGTCAAATTTACCTTTATTGTATGAAACAATGTGGCGTCCCTGGAGTCCAGAGGATAATACAGCAATTTCGCAAGTTCATCAACCGGAACCAAATCGACAAGGAAGTGATCTCGTTTAAGTTTTAGAATCTGAACACCGCCAACGTATCCATTTACCTACTGATACAAAACAAATTATTGCCAATGTTTTTTAAACTCTTGTCAAAAAAACATGGACAGTAATAAGCCTTACATGAAACGGCAACTTTGACTAAAAATCCATTATCCACAGTCAGAAAAATTGTAAGTAATCCTATTATACCAAGATTAACAAGACGGGATAACACTATTTGTGAAGAAGATGATGATTTATGAAGATCTTATTCGTAGCAAAGTGTATACAATGTATGAAGAACAAATTGTACCTACACTAGATATATTAGTTGACAGGCTTCACGTCGACAACACTGAAATTAAGTGCGAAATGTTTGCAACGTATGGGGTTTGTTTGGAAATGTTTGCAACGTATGGGGTTTAACTACAAAAAAATTATATTAACAACGGGTACTTATGGAATCCTATCTGTACGGACATGGCGAACGGAATATTTACATGAAACGTGATTTGATACTCACGATACGCCATCTAAATGTTCGGTAGATAATAGTCAATCTTGTTCAAGAAAAGAGCCTTCTAATACAAGATATCACAGCAGGCAATTAAATAAAATTCCCAGTTCAAGCGATACGAAAATAACAATATAAAATTACTTATACGACAAAGATATTTATTTTCACATAAATAATACTAAGAAGGACTTACTGGACATTTTAAAAAGTTTCACATTAAAAAAATAATACTTCTCCGGCAGAAGACTTACGCCATATTACTGTGTATTATATAATAATAGTAGTGTAATAATACTTCGCCACATTTAAATGTCTCTGTCCTGCATCTAATTAAAAGGAAAGTACTCAACATTGATGCGAGTAGTTGGAAAACTGCAGTCTCACATATCATGAAAGCTGAGGATTCATATTTTCCTACACATAATATACAAAATATTATCATCAATTTAAGAGACGACAGTGATAGTGACACAGATTTGATATAATATCTATGTGATGTAATATTTATACTCGTTTTGTGTGTGTGTTTTGTGTTTTTTTGGCACTGGTTTTCACAACCAACTGGCCAGTCAAATTCATAATGATTTTTTTAGACTACAACTTATCACTAACTCAGAGGAGTAATGTGTAGTGTCTGTGTTGAGTAAATATCTTGTTACTTTAGTAAAGTCGACTTCATTGTCTTTACAAAGAGACGCTAATTGTATCCGAACGTCTGCGGTCCCTCCGGTGAGTACCGATTTACTCGTTTTAAAAGGTTCATATCAAAGGTTTATGTTAACTTGTTATGTGTAAGTTTTCCGTTTCATGTCTGAAAAAGTTGGCAAGAAATGGGAAGTTTCATTATTAATTTCATGAAAAAAAAAATTATTCTTCAATAAAGGTTATGCATCACATAGGAATCATTAATCAATAATCTTATAAAATATTAAGTGGTAGATAGGAAAAATCAAAATTATTAATTAATACCAAAGAGGAAAGTGATTTTAAAATTAAATATGCAAGAAAATGTAATTTTAAAATGTTTGTAGGTATTAAAAATTATGTCCAAGTTTAGATTAATGGCCTTCTAATAATTAAATATTACATTTAAAGTAAAAAGTAAATAAAAAAAGACTTTTGCATTTGTTGATGTATTATGAATAAGGTAAATTAGAAATGAAATTAAAAATTAATGCACCTACTGGCACATCATTAAAAGACTATGAATCTAAATTTAAAATGACATTTTATTCTGTACCTAAATTTAAAAGCCCTTCACTTTTAAGCATAAATCAATATTTTTGATTTTCGCTGTATACCACTTAAAATTTGATAAATTTGATTATTGATTATAGATTTCTATGCAAAGTAGAATTTTTATTAAAAACATTTTTTTTTTCATGAAATTAATAATAAAGAAATTTCCCATTTGTTTCCAACTTTTTCAGACACACTTAGATACCTTACTAACAATATAAAAAAACTTCTTCCCTTACATGGAATATAAAATATGATCATATACAGCTATATGTACTGTATTCACTATTTTATTATTTCACTGTAACATAACAAAAATTGATTATTACTTTCAAAATTTGGTTATATTTAATAAACAATCGACACAGAAAAATATAATAATTAATTAATTCTAATACTCCATCAGTTTATGTATTTTTTCTCTTAATTATCTAGATATTTATTTAAATTAAATATGTAATGTAAATGCTAAATAAAATATAAAATTCTTTAAGCCGGTCCTTTTTACTATTTACCTGAAGAGGCAAATCTCTTTATAGTTTCGCCTTTATCAGCGGGATACTTTTAAATCCTGCATAAGTCAATTCTTATAATTGTAAACCAACTTTATCAGACACTTTCCCGATTTCTAAATAAGCAGCTCTTATTCTCTTCCGTAACTGTAAGAGTAAAGAGCAGCTTAAACAAAATAATTAACTATAACAGACGAAGTCCCCTGGAAACGTCTTTGACGGTGAATCCTTTCACCACTGCACCAAATTAAGGGGGTCAAAGGTTCTTGTCAGCACTAATACTGATAATGTAATCTATATATATTGTAGGAATCAATAACAGAAAACATAAAAAAATACTGGAAGAGTGATGTAAAGGAAATAACCTCGATATCGTATGAGTCCTGTAAATACATAAAGGAGAAACACAGAAGCGCCCTGACATCCCCCTAATATTTCTTATGCCACATGTACCGTCATAACGGTATATCCCATACAACAACATGGTGATACAGCCAATAAAGCCGGCATGGAAGTATTCGCAGGTAGATTAATAAAAACACCGAACTTTCGTATATAAATCACCAACAAGTTTACCTTCATCTCAACAAGTAACTTTGAATCACAACCAAACCGATTTATTATTGGGAACTTCAATTGCCACCGATGGTGACAAACAGGCACCAATGGCTAACTTGTCGAGGAATAAATAGAGGCAAACAATCTTAACTTATACGCGACCTTAAGTTTAGTAAGTAAGGCCATATGTATTTCAAAACAACACCTGGACGAGAGGATACAATTCTGATGGTTGTTTTTTATTTTTAAGAATCAAACATAAAAATATCTATATCAAGAGTATACGAATGCATTCCCAAACATCAATATTGACGAGTGGAAATAGAAGTCTGCTACAAGATGAAAAACATACATAGAAAATGCTATGATAGATGGAGACCTCAGAGAAGATTACTGGGAAAATAGAGTGCTTTGGAGGACGAAAACGTTGAACTCATAATGGAAAAAGCCGAAGTAGAATACCAAGTAAAGTCGCCATAAAATCACATTATATTGTCCTCCAAAGGAGATTCAAGGCAAACTGATCATCACGCTGATTTTCCAGCGCACTTTGACCAAATTGCGTATCTTAGACCAGACCTAACAATTTATGATCGATTTGTTACCATAATGAGATACGTCTAAAAATTAAAATAGTAGAGTAGAGTAGAGGCTAAGCTAGAAGCGGCACTGTCTACGATGTCCGAATTCTATTAATAAAGCTCCGTAAAATCCAATTCAAAAATAACTCAAATTTGCGCCATTCACCTAAGAAACAAGAACGTGAATTATCAGTTAAAAGTATTGTAAAAAGTAACGTCCAGAAACAACCTCCTTAGAAAATTTACAGGGAGTCAGCCGGGGGTGTACAGATCTATTCCATACTAAAGTGTGGAATAGATCTGTACATTCAAGATACGTACCTGTAGTCTTAAACGACACACCGAATAATTTCCGAGTGCATGAAATTATCTCTACCGTGACCCCATAGAACCGCGAGCTTCGCCCCTCGACAAGTACGAGGAAAGGCCGCAGAACACATCGAAAAATTCAAGCATGTTCGACGATAGACGTCCACTATATTGCGCACCACTGCACAAACATTCTAGACTAAGATTAAGGGAAGGCTTTCTAAATGCAATCTCACTAGGCCCACCTGGCGACTAGCTGCTACGGTAAGGTAATCCTAGGCTCCCACCACTAGAGAGCATATAGGTCTTTTAGAGCACATATAATATCAAAAGTTTCCATCCATGGAATGGCTTAATATCGAGAATCCCATGGAGTTTCATTACGGACCTTTTATGATCTTTTATGGATATTATTTTATTATCGAACATTAATTTGTCCAGTTAGTTTTGGGGATTACTGCTGTCTTGATCCATCATTAGGTAAATTTTGTAACTTTCGCGGCCCTATTTTTTGGGGAAAATAAGTTGCAGCTATTTTTTGTAATTTTCTCTCGCGGAGTACTTCTGACAAAAGTAGTCCGCTTAGCAGCTTATGTTGAAATTTTCGTGCTATGCTGACTTTTTTGCCAACACTCTACTATCATATATTCCAGAACTCGTTTTTTGGAGCTCCATATAAATATTTAAAGTTGCTCGATGTTTTCCGTAAAAGCACAGAAATAGCGGTTTCTCTAATAACGGTTTCTTGAAATAGTCCTGATGTTGTTCAGACTGGTAACTCTTTATTAGTTGGTACGGATACTTATCTGAATAGGAAGTGAGTGATTAAAAGATAACTAGGCAATTCAGAAGCAAGTATATTCACCTTGCAAACCGGCATTCAGGTGTTTTGAAGGACACAACGGTAAGTTTTGGGACGATCTATAGATCTGGGAAGGGGTTATATTTAGAACAGCGATTGGAAATTGAAACATATCAATGAAAATGACAGAACTTGGTAGTAAAAGAAGAGGGGAAATAAAGGGCGCTACCTATCGAGTTCTTTATCGAGGAATGAGGAAAACTCGACACCTGACCTATGGAATATTGATTTAAGGATTAAAAAAATAATAAAAAAATATGATAAACCACTCTAAAAAAAAAAACAAAATACATACATAATAAAAAAAAAGAAAAAACGCTCTACACTCCTGTCAGATTTTGCTTATCAATTACCAGAAGAAAGGAAGTTTATGAGAGAATATTAACCCATCAAAGCCTGAATTAATTTTGTTGTTAAACTGGTAGATTTTTACCAAGTTTAGTTTAGTAGGAAAAATACAAATAAGCATAAAAACATATTCAATTTTATTTGTTTATCGAACATATGACATTACAAACTGTGACCATATGGTAACACTAGGCCAAAATACTATAAAAATATAAGATTTACTCTTTATGAAATAAGGCAAAGCATTCAATGCACAGTACAATATCCCATTTCTCACACTGCGTACGTCCTACTGAGCAGCACCCTTCTCCTGCGCACCGCCTTTGATTTTTTGTTAGGAATAGATATAATGAGATGGTCAATACCATTGTACCTAATGTTCGCAGAGATTCTTTTAAAAAGTGACTATTTTTACTGGTTGTTGGTGTACCAGGTTTAATAGAAATGTTTCTGAATTTGGTAAAATAAGTAGTCGCGATTTCACGTCCAAAATTCAAATTAGTTGTCGGTCTTCCTGAACATTTATAAAGTATCCACGAATTTTCCACTACAGCATCAGTAAAGCATGTAAGTATAGACCAATACCATTTCTTACTACGAATACTTAAAAAATCTATCTATCTATCTAATCAGCCTTAAACGCCCACTCTTGGGCATAGGCCTCCCCTGTTAATCTCCATTGGTCTCTATTTTGGGCGATCTGCATCCAGTCCTTTCCTGCCGTTCTCTTAAGATCGTCAGTCCATCTCATCTGTGGTCTTCCTCTTTTTCTTTTCTTTTCCCATGGTCTCCAGTGTAGAATTCGCTTATTCCATATTTCATCTTTTTGCCGGAGAGTGTGACCGGCGAAGTTCCATTTAAGTTTTGCAACCTGTCTTGATACATCGTTCACCTTTGTTTTTTCTCTGATCCATGAGTTTCTTTTCCTGTCTCTAAGACCGATACCCAGCATCTGTCTTTCCATTGCTCTTTGTGTTTTGGATATCCTGTCGATGTTCTTGTTTGATAAAGTCCATGTTTGTGAGCCATATGTGGTAACTGGTAAAATGCACTGGTTGAATACTTTCGTTCACATATATTGAGGGAACTTTTTTGTTTAGAATATATGATAGTTTACCAAATGAGGCCCAAGCTAGTCTAGTTCTTCTTTTTATTTTTTCTGTTTGATTGTCCCTGTTCAGCTTTATTATCTGTTCTAGGTATATGTATTCTGCCACCTGCTCTAATTTATTCTGTTTGACTACTATTTCTAATTGGTCTTCTTGGTTTGTCATAGTCTTGGTTTTACTATAGTTCATCTCTAGACCTACCTCTGTCGCTTTTCTATCTAGTTCCTCAACCATCTTCTGTAACTCTTCCTTCTTATCTGTTATCAGGACTATATCGTCTGCATATCTCAAGTGGTTCAAGAGCTCTCCATTTATTCTTATTCCGTATGTATCCCATTCTAATTTTTTAAATATGTCTTCCATAGCCTGATTGAACAATTTTGGCGATATTGTGTCTCCCTGCCTGATTCCTCTTTCGAATTTTATTAGTTCTGTAGCGTGTTCGTTCGTCAATTTGATTGTGGTACTCGCATTTTTGTATATGTTTGTTATTAGGTCCGTGTACCTGTAATCAATTCTGTCGTTCTGTAGTGAGTTTTTGATGGCCCAATGTTCTATGCTGTCAAACGCCATTCGGAAGTCTATGAATGCCATGTATAATGGGATTTAATACTCGTTCGACTTTTCAATCAGTATTTTTACTGTTAGCAGATGGTCGCTAGTACTAAAACCCTTTCTGAATCGCGCTTCTTCTCTTGCTTGGTATTCGTCAAGCTTAGTTGTTAGTCTATTTGTTATGATCTTCGTTAGTAGTTTAAATGCAACACAGTAATGTTATAGGTCAGTTTTCTAAGTTCTTTCGGTCACCTTTTTAAACATTAATAGTGTCTCCGCATCGTTCCAGCTAACGGGTATTTCTTTTGTGGTCAATATTTTGTTCATCAGGATATGTAGAACTTCTCTAGTTGTTTTTCCTCCTCTCTTCAGCATCTCTGCAGTTATTCCATCTTTTCCAGGTGACTTATGGTTTTTTAATTCTTGAATTGCTTTCTTGATTTCTGTTTTACGTATTTCTGGTTGAAGGTCAGAGTTTATATTTTTTATTTTTGTGTTTAATTGTTTAAGAATTTCTTGCTGTGGTTTATGTCTTGTTCTGTATAGGTGCGTATAATATTCTTGTGTCAACTTTATTATTTTTGTTTGTGTTTAAATGACTGCGGACACTAAATCCATTCGCCAATCTTACAATTTGAGGTGTAGTGTGTGTGTGTGTAGAGTAATTGTCTTGATACTTAGCAAAGTCGACGTCATTGTCTTTGCTAAGAGACGCTAATTGTATCCGAACGTCTGCGGTCCCTCCGGTGTGTACCGATCACACAAGGATAGAAACTATTTTCATTTATTAATTTTTTTAATAAACGAAAATTTCCACCCAGGTGGGATTCGAACTCACGACCTTTAGGTTTAAAGGCAGGCGCTCTTACCACTGAGCCACAGAGGGGGTTTACTTTATTATTTGTTTAATATCATTAATGGTTGTTCCTTTGCTGTTTGTCATTACATTTATCTGAGTTTTACCGAGTCGTTGTTTTAAGCATTTCATATTTTTGTTCTGCTGGATTACTCTTTCAATCTTTGCTTCCTGCGTTTTTCTCTTGATTTCTTTTATGTTTTTTCTAATTGTTTTATTGATTTCAGTATATTTTACTGTGTTTCTCTTGCCCTGTTCAAGTAGGCTTCTTCTTGTCTTCATCAGGTTTTCTACTTCTTCTGAGATATAGTTGTCCTTTTTTGTCGTCGATTTTGCAATTCTTTCCCCGGCCTGTAGCAATGTAGTTGTTAGTATTTCATTTATTTCGTTTATTTCCTGATTTATTAGGTCGGTTGTATTTGGGATGCATTTTTTTATTTCTTCTTTGTACTTTTCTTCGTTTCTCCATATCTGGTTTTTGTACGTTTTTGATTTTCTTTCTGGTTTCAAATTGGCTGTTATTGTTCTTATTGTTCCTATGTGTCGAACATCGAGACAAGGAAAGCGGCTGCCTTTAGAAATGCAAGTTGGTAAAAATCAAAATTTACAAGGTAACTAGTTTCAAGACACCCTACTTTCAGTTCCTCTTATGGAAATTCCTTGCTCTCATGACCAAAATTTTTTTTTTCGTCAGCATTCATTCTCACATCAGCCAAAAGTGCTCCACCCAAATTCAAATCTTTGATCGACCGCGAATTACTTAATTTTTCACGCTAGCCTCAATTGAAGATTTCTGACCAACGCAATTATTTATGTTGAATAAAAATAAACATAAATATTGTTTATTATTTTAAAGAGACACTCAAAAAATGTTTAGATTATTAATATTAGAAACGCAAAAAGATTAACAACAATTTTCGACTCTTATCATTTGCAGAGTAAATCAAAAATCATACAAGTTTACTGTAATTTCCTTTTGGAAGTAGTTTTATTAGCTTTTGGGTCGTTCTTAAAGTGACTCGTTTTTTAATTTTTTTTTGTTTTTATTTTTATTAATTGGGTTCATTCTGGTTGAATGAGCATGGGAGAAATAATAACTCGTACCTAAATAGTTTTCAACGTAGATATAAGACTTGGTGGGTACAGTAGACCATTTGTGATAGTTTTTGATGTGAAACATCAAATGCAATGAATTATAAATTAAATATGAATGAAATAACTAAGAAAACTGCTGACAAGGTTAAAAAAAAATTGATACTAAATCAATATGTATTTTTTTTAATAAAGAATACACTAAATTTTTTACTTAAAAAAAACTGAATATTTTACTTTTTGATGGTGACTTATTCATTTTCTTTAATAAAAAATCCTTTCATGCATATTTTCCTGTATATTTACTTACCAGTTTCTTCACACTACAACATAACATTTGTCAAAATCTTTAAAAATCCGTTATAATTAAATTTTAAATTAGAATGTTTACGAAATTGAGCTATCAAATTTAGTGTATAATCCTGATCTAGTATATAATTCTAATCTATAACCTTAAGCAATCAGGGAAACGCAAAGTACAAGAAGTATGTCAGTATAAAAAAGAAAATATAATTGTTACACAGAAATTCTTTTAAAGCAATTTGCACTCTGAATACATCAATTGAAGGGCTTGGGGGAAAAATGTAACAAGCCACAATATATAGGTACAGGGTTTTTGTCGCGGTTCTCAAAGAATTAGTTTGTAAGCACTTTTGAAATTATCTTTATTATAATTATTATGAAACACACACACACTATATATATATATATATATATATATATATATATAATATATATATATATATATATATATATATATATATATATATATATATATATATACAGAGTGGCCCAAAAGTCTGGAAACGGCCAAATATCTCGTTAATTGCTAGTCATAATTGTACAAAATTTGACGTACTCATATTTTGTGATACGGAGATTCCATATTTGATATTTGCAATGTTGCCAGATTTGCCGTTTCTCTAATATTATTAGTAACTTTGGTTTTTTAAATTCATCGCCCTATATTCATTATTGGAATCTCTTTTTCAATACGAGTTCAACCATATATAACAATTATGATTTTATTTAGTCTGGAAGGTCTTAAATACATAAAACAGAAGTCTGGCAACGCCGAATTCTCTCAATAAATTTTTTAATACTAACTATTTTAAACTACATTAAAACGTAACAATTAATACATTTTTTAACATAATGGTTACTTTATCAAGTGTTCAAAATGTGCTCCATTTGTGAGTTGACAGTACCCTAATCGATGGTAGAATGCGTCTACCACATTTTTTCATGATTGTCTAGAATTTATTCGAGATTCATCGATAATTCGTTGCCTTACTTCTGCAAGACGTAATGGTTTAAACTGGTTTTTGTAAAATGGATTTTTCAACTATCCCCAATAAAAATAGTCTTTAGGATTGACCTCAGGTGAACGTGGAGAAATATCTCTTCTATATAACGCCGAGAATTTACACTAAAATGAGCTGGAGCTCCATCTTGTTGAAACCATATCTGATTAAAATTGACCCCAAACCAGTTACAGGTACAATTTAATTTATCAGTAACATTTCGTAACTATCTGACGTTAAATTTCCTTCGATTAAAATTGACCCAATTAACTGAGTACCTACTATAACCTGACCATACATTTAATTTTTGTGGTCTTTGAGTATGATTTTCGCGCATTCAGTGTAGATTTACGTTACTCCAGTACCTTAAATTGTATCGATTTACACTGCCACATAGTGTAAAGGTTGTTTTATCAGAAAAACATATTCTGTTAAAGAAATTTTCATCATTTTCAATTTTATTCATCATTACTTCAGTAAACTCTAATCTACAATCGAAGTCATCTTACTTAATTCTTGCAATAAGTTAATTTTGCATGATTTAAATTTATTTTTACGTAATACACGTAAGACTGAAGAACATCCTACATCATGTATTTGTGCAACGCTGCGTGAGGATTTATATGGATCTTCAACAAAACGTTGCATTATATCTAAAGTTTTGTGGTCATTCATAACATTTTTCGGTCTACCTAATCGGTATCTATTTAGTAAATTCGTAATTCGTAAATTGCAAATTGCTTGTCATAATTTTACAAAATTTGGTGTAGATGCTCGTTATTTACAAGAGATATTTCCCGGACGATGGATCGGTAGACAAGGTAGAATTGAATGGTCTCCACGTTCACCTGATTTGAATCCTAAAGATTATTTTTATTGGGGATAGTTGAAAAATTCAGTTTACAAAACTAAACCAGTACGTCTTGCAGATCTAAGGCAACGAATTATCGATGAATCTCGAACCACACATCGTTTTCATGATTGTGTGGTTCTCATATTGTACTTTTTAGATGAACTGATGATGCTTTCAGAATACGAAAGCGAAACGATAAAGTAGCCTATCAACTTTGTCTTTTATTTCTCCACCTTGAGACCGATATAAGAACCCACCACTCGTCTGAGTGATCCTTATATATATATATATATATATATATATATATATATATATATATATATATATATATATATATATATATAGATATATATATATATATATATATATATATATATATATATATATATATATATATATATATAGTAAAAAGTATACAGTTTGCCTTTAATTTAAAATTTCGTATTAAATATTGAGTATGGAAGGTCGCGACAATATAAATTTAAATTTAACGAGAGATCAAGTGGTTAGAATAATTTCCCTCATTGAAGATGGAAGGAGTCAGAGGTATGTGGCAAATTTAGTGAGTGTAAATCAGTCGACAGTATCACGAGTGGTAGTAAGGTACCGAGAGACTGGTCTTTATGAAAGACGAGCTGTATCAGGTCGACCAAGAGCAACTACGCATGTGGACAATAGATTTTTAGTACTTCAGGCTTTACGTCGAAGGCATGTGACTGCGAGTCAACTTCAACATGCTTTAGCCGAGACTCGAAATGTACGTGTGTCTTCAGAAACTGTTAGGCACATCTTAAGAGAGTCTGGAATTAGGGCCAGAGTAGCTGCCACTGTACCGAGACTTACAAGGGAACACCGTATAGCACGTCTAACATTTGCAAGAGAGCACGTAAACTGGAATATCAACGACTGGGGTAACATACTCTTTACGGATGAGTCAAGATTTTGTTTATACACTTCGGATCGAAGAATACCAGTTTATAGACGAGATGGCGAGCGTTATTTTCAATGCAATCTAAGATTGGCGACAAACTTTGGAGGAGGATCTATTATGCTCTGGGGTGGAATATCTCTTAGGGGTCAAACCGAATTGGTACAGCTAGATGGAGGATCCTTAACTGCTGATAGGTACATTAGAGACATTTTAGAGATGCATGTTGTTCCTTACGCCCCATTTATTGGTAATGACTTTGTTTTAATGCATGACAATGCACGCCCACACGTCGCAAGAATCGTTACCGAGTACCTTCAAGAGGTAAATTTACAAGTTTTGAATTGGCCAGCGCACAGCCCAGACTTAAATCCAATAGAACATGTTTGGGACCATCTTTACAGAAGGGTGAGATCTGGTAATGTGACGCCAGCTAATCTTCAGGACCTGCAACGGTTGTTAACCATAGAATGGGACAATATCGATCCAGATTATCTAAGAAGATTAATTGGAAGTATGCCACAACTATATATATATATATATATATATATATATATATATATATATATATATATATAGTATATATATATATATATATATATATATATATATATATATATATATATTATATATATATATATATATATTGTCGCCAAAATACACAATCTTGACAAAGATTGTTACTTTGGCCGGCCAATCACAGCGCTCGTTATTAACTTCGCTGTCATTGGCCTCTCGGCGGCGGAGCGTTGCGAATGGACCGCAGGAGTGTGACGTCACGGTGGCCATATTGGTATTAACACTTTCCAAACAAAGGTTGAAAAGCAAGGGTTTGTTCAATCTCAAGACTTTTTAATTATTATAAACAAAATTTTGCTTCCTGTTCTGCTTTTTCTGCCTAAGTATAGTGTTTTTTACGAAAATACCATCATAGTTCGGTGTTATATCTGTACAAAATATAGTTTTTTAGTGATATTCGCCAAGCAAAGATTAGACACTTTTTGAACTATTGGATTGTGTATAATAAAAATGGTAATGTGCTTTGCCCCGGATTGTAAACACTATAGTGAAAGAGGGATATGTAGATTCTTTGTGTTTCCAAAGAATCTGGCTGAAAAGAAGAGGTGGATTTCTTTATTAAGGTAAGAAAATATAGTGAAGAAAAAGAACTGAATTTATCGCTTCATTTTTGATTCACAGGCGGAAAGACAGGGAACCATCTAACTATTCTTTGGTTTGTTCTTGCCACTTTGTGAATTCTGACCGAAAAAATGGCCCAACAATTTTTGAGCATAACAAAGCCAAACGGTTTCTTGATGGACAATTAACCCTTACATCTAAACCAAAAAGAGCAAAGTAAGTAGTTTTACTTGTATTGAGATATCTATTACAATCTATTGAAATTTTGCAGAAATCAAATTCAAAATGTGGAAACTGAAACATTAGTCAGTACTTTCCAGGAGCCTTACCAGGACTAGCACTCTCAGTCAAATCACCTACTTCCCCAGTAAGAAGTGAAAAAAGTAAACCTAGCACTGCCAATGAAGCTACTCAGTTTCCTTTGGTTGCAACGATGGAAGCAGAAAATTACTTTTTAAAGAAAGAACTTCAGGAAGCAGTAGATAATGCAAAGAAGTTGTCTTCTTCTTTTTCATTTGCATGTATTGAAAGTAGTGATGAAAAAGTTGCGCTTTATACTGGTTTACCATGCAAAGATGTATTTATGTGTTTATATGAGTTAATGGACTCATATCAATTAAATTATTATGAAGGTTGGACTGTTGTCAATGTACCTAAAATTGATCAATTATTAATTACATTGATGAAATTAAAATTAAATCTTGTAAATGCAGATTTAGGCATTCGATTTAAAATTTCAAGCAAAACAGTAGCCAATATTTTTTACACTTGGTTATATGCCCTACATGAAATATTATATAAAAATATTATGAAGGAAATTCCCAGTAGGAATAAAAATAAATTATGTATGCCAACATGTTTCAACAATTTTACAAATTGTAGAATCATTTTAGACTGTACAGAAATATATTGTAACCAACCAAAAAATATGGAAAAACAGAGAGCTACATATAGCTCATATAAACACAGAAATACTTTAAAAGGTCTAATCGGAGTGGCTCCCAATGGAGTAGTTACCTATGCAAGTAAATTATATCCAGGTTCAGTATCTGATAAGAAAATAGTTAAACATTGTGGTATATTAGAGCAGATGGTATCGGGTGACTTGATAATTGCTGATAAAGGGTTTTTAATTTCTGATTTGCTTCCTCCCGGTGTAAATTTAAATATACCACCTTTTTTAACAACTGCACAATTTACACCACAACAGGTAGTTCAAACCAGAACGATTGCTAAAGCAAGAATACATGTGGAACGTGCTATAAGGCGCATTAAGTGCTACAAAATTTTAAGTCTTATACCTGCTACTTTAGTACCACATGCTTCATTTGTATACCAAGTCTGTGCAGCATTAACGAATTTTCAGTATCCTCTCATTCAGGAAGTTAAAGAGTTGTACAATAAAGAAAATGAATGATATTTTCTAATAATCAATCCTATGGTACACACAATCATGGAACATGTAGAATCACAAATATCCTTTTAAGAGACTCATATAGCCAAAGTAATATAAATAAAAAATAATATATAAATTATTTTGCTTATTAAATTTAATATCTAAAATTAAGTATAAGAGACTTAAAAAATATATACAAATTTAAATGAAAATCCTCAATATTTTACATAAAAATACATTGCTCTAATGCACCTCCTCTGTTTTTGTATTGCTCAACGTTTGATGTTGTTCTTTAGTTTGAATAAAATAATTCCCTTCATTTGGAAATTGCATAACTTATTGTCACAAATAACATGTGACATGTTTTTTTACCACATCAACCCCTAGGGTTATTAGTGGGGTGGTATATCTTTATTTTAGAAAAGTTACACTTAGTATATTATTAAAATTTACATAACAGTTTTGAAATACAAACATTTTGTGTTATGTTACAGTTTGATATACAGTTTACAATTTTTGATAAAATTTATTGTATTACTGATGTCTTCTTTTAGAGTTTCTTTCAAATTGTGTTTTATTTTTGCTGTCGATCTTGCTGTTGATTACACTGGACAGTCTATCATTATATGTTGCACTGAAAATGGTATTTAACAGGTGTGGCAAATCAGCTGAGGATCCTTGGAGATGATGTATCCATGTTTAAATTTTGGTATGACCTAGCTGCAGTCTGTTAATAACTACTTGGTCATATCTTTGAGCTGGGAGCAGTAGTAAAGCAGAAGTAACATCTGGTTTAATAATTTTTAATTTTGCTTCTGTTTGGCTCAATTTTACTTGCCAGGTTTTGTTAATGTAAGTTTTTATTAATGTTTTTTGGTATGAAATTGGTGTTTTGCATAATAGGAATTGTCATGTTATTGACAGTTTCTGTTGCTGCTTCATTACCCTTTATCCCAATATGGGATGGTACCCATAAAAATGATGTTTTTGCCACATGTATAGCATGTCTTTTATTAGTGCTAAATTGGCCTGAGTAGGATACATCTACTTGGCACGATTTAAGGCACTCAGGTTTTGTACTTTGTTATACTTTTCTCTGTAGAATTAGCGAAGCTCCTATGAAAGTCAAACACATACATGTATTACCAATATATTTAGATGTTTGAATATTTTGTATTATATTATGTTTTTATTAGACAATATATTAATGGTATCATATTTTTTTATTATTGAATCAATGAGTGAATGAATTAATCCAATGAGCTAGTTAATTAGTGTCAAGTAACATTTTAACATTAAAACTTAAATTAAAAGTCTTTCTATGGATGTAATCTAGTAAATAAAGAAAATGTTCTCTTTTTGCCATTTTTAATATGTATAACATTTATATACACAAAATAAACAAAAAATGTAATTTTAAAGTGTTTTATTTCCACATAAAAATGGTACATACTTATTTAAATAAAAATATTTTAATAATGGAATATTTTCTTCCCAGCCTTCTTCATAATTGACATCATATATGATTGATTCTGAAGGAGTCCAAATCACTAAGTGGCACACCTTTCTTTTTGTTAAATACAGGTTGCCTTGTATTTGATGGTAATAATTATGTTCTTTATTTAGTACTACCTCATTGTTTTCGTTTAAATATATGATATAGTTTTTATCGTTTATTTCATTAATCAATGATTTGGACTCCCTCAACTTATAAGGGCACTTCACCTCAACAATAGAATCATTACTACATAAGCCATCAGGGCTGCCTCCAAGAAATCCACATATATCTAACCATATTCCTGTGGGAACAACAGTAGTTTTTCGATTTTTTTCAAATACAGAAATGCCATTACCCTCATGCTCTTTTCCCCATTTTATGGCCTTTACTCCATCCAAAGTATAGCTTTCTTAAAAAATAAAAAGGGATATACTTTTGTTTTATCACTTTATTGTCTAAAAACATAATCTTTATTAATTATGGTTCAAAATTTTAAATCAATTTAATGTAATTAATATATTCAAGTATTTTAAATTTATTTATAAAATATGTTACCTGTCAGTCTTTTAAACAAGGATGCTGGGAATCTATTCCTCTTTATGGCTGACTAGAAACAATTCCAAAATTGCTGGAAGTTAGCCTATTTTTCCTAGTTATCAGCCATGTTGCATTTGATGACTGCCCCACAGTTTTTTCACATATTTCATTTATTTTGGTTTGAGAAATATTTAGGTGTTTTAAAAGATATGACACTTTATCATCTGCATCGAGGTATTGTTGGGAAAATACAACATTCTCTACATCTATTATATCCTCTGGGACAACGGGTTCCTTTTTAAGAAGCCATGTACATCCAACAACATTTTCAAATGACCCTAGATTGTCTCTAAGTCTGTCAAATGGATCACAGTTAATAGGTCCACTGATAGGTTGATATGCCTTTCCCCCATATAGCTCATCGATAGTTTTTACTTTATCACATGTTGGTGGCTTCTTGCTAGTCCAAGAACAAGCCACATCTGTCACAGATACATTGTGATAAGCAAAAATTAGCAAATGCTGCCATATGGTGGCACATCAACTGAGCTCTTGGGCAAGTGCATGTTGCTTCCTCAATATCACGGTCGCTATCAAGTTTTATCTAGAAATAAAATATTCATATACTAAATTATATATTATAATCCAATTAGATGTATCAAGAATATTATAATACCCACCTCAACCATGTAAATACGATCTCTCATACTGGCATGAACATTTCCACGAATAAGAAGCAGTTGCCCATCAAACACCATGTCTTTTACATGGTTTGACTCCACGGCATTTTCCCCACGAGACACAAGTTTTGCTTCTTCCTTGAAAAAATCCATAATTGTGGAAAAACGGACAATGTGTTTTGCTGCCATAATCTAAAAAATTAAAGAAATTCTAACCTTACTTTACTGATACATGTATTTTATTGCTATTTATATTAAACGACATGCTTTATTATTTAAACAACGTTGTAAAATTGTTGTAATAACTATAAGAATACTTACCTATTGCAAAAAGCGGAAAGATTCTCTAAAAAACTGAAAAAATTACGAAAAATACAAATTACCCACAGTAAACGAGGTTTGTTTGGAAAGTGAAACTGCCAGATGTCAAAAAAATACGTCATCACTCCTGCGGTCCATTCTCAAACACGATGTGTATATAAAAGAGCCACGCACCATCCGATCGGGACTTCAGTTGTCAGACACTTCGAGTTCTACTAGACTTTGTTGATTAGTGGTGCTTCCTATACTTCTTTTAGCCTATGAAGTCCGATATGTAATTAAGATATGATTAGTGGGCCTCAAACAGTGGGGCGTTACTTAATATTTATTTCGATCGCTTGAAAAGAAAAAGTATTTAGTTTCCTGTATTTTATGTTCAGTAATAATATTGGATTTTACTGTATCAAAGGCAAATAAAATAAATATAATATGTATATACAGCCGTAATATATATATAGGTATATATATATATATATATATATATATATATATATATATATATATATATATATATATATATATATATGTACAGAAAATATAGACAGCCGAGATATTCGAATTATATATGCAATCTATATTGGATATTAAACAGCAAATGTCAAGGTTGAGGGCAGACTAACAGAAGAAATTCAAATCCGTCGTTTATTTAATCTGTATAGTGAAGCTATCTGTGAACAAGCACTCGAGGAAGAAGATCTTGGTCTGATAATAAATGGTGAGACGATCAACAATATAAGGTATGCTGACGATACAGTTCTCCTAACGGGAACGCTAGTTCATCAACATCTCGTTCAAAGTCTCAATATATACTGTAACAGTTACGGCTTGAAAATTAATTTGAAAAAAACTAAATTTATGGTAATCACGAAATCAAAGAACATCAGAGCTAATCTTGTAATAGACAATACAACGATTGAGCGTGTGCCCTGTTATAAATATCTAGGTGCTTGGATCACAGACGATACTGATCAAACAAAAGAGATTAGATGTAGAATAGAAATCGCTAGATCAGTCTTTAATAGAATGCGCAAACTCTTTTGCAATCGTGATATCAATATAAAGTTACGAATAAGAATGCTGCAATGTTATGTCTTTTCTACCCTGTTATATGGAGTTGAGGCTTGGACACTAAAACAGTTGACCATAAAAAACATGGAAGCTTTCGAGATGTGGTGCTATAGGCGCCTTCTCAGAATATCATGGATGGACCGCGTCACTAACACGCAAGTACTCCAAACTTTAGACAAAAGATGCGAAATTCTAAATGAGATAAAAACTAGAAAGATGGAATACTTGGGGCACATTGTGAGAGGTGAACAGTACGAACTTTTAAGAAACATCATGCAGGGCAAAATTAAGGGCAAAAGAAGTGTGGGAAGAAGAAAAATATCGTGGCTTCGTAATCTACGTGAATGGTTCGGGTGTAGTTCGATTGAACTTTTCAGGCGCGCTGCTAACAAAGTCGCAGTGGCCATGATGATTTCCAATCTCCGCTAGGAGTGGCACGAGAAGAAGAAGAATGTATATACAGGCCGCTTAAAAGAAGTGAGACGGATTATTTCGAATAATTGAAATTATTTGTCGACATCAAATGTTCATCAAAGTCTCTATAACTCTCTATTTGGCGTAGAGTAAAAATTATATGAAATATATGAAAATACTTGCCAAGTTGCTGGTATATCCAAATTTGAATAAAATACATCCAAGACTTTACTTTCCGCAGACACTGTATTAAATATAATCTTGAAACAAATTGGCACTGAATCACTTTCGAGTTTTCAGCAAAACAAAATGTTTAAACACTTATAGTCCAGTAATTAATACCAAAGCTATTGATAGTATGCAGTCCAGTAATTAGGCCGTAGGTACTTTATCATTTAACTAAAACACACCACAAAGTTTGAATTGAATTCCCGAAACACTTTTTTGTTTCTTCTTTTTTTAGCAAAAGTTTTGTCCTATTCACTGTCTGATATTTCACTAGCAGAGTCGTAACTATCTGAATTGTCTATCCGAATAATTAGAGGCCGGACCTCATCTATAACTCGCTCGGTTTGAAAAGACTGAACGATTATGTCTTCCGTATGTCTAATACAATTTTGCCATTGTTCTGCCTTTATTTGTTTTAGCGATTATTTCCATAAACCAAGAACGCTAGCGTCATCTTTTGTTTTGGATGCATGTTTATCATAAAAATTTTTGGCTATACCCCAAACTAACTCAATTGCATTATAGTGGCCATGGACGTATATACGTCCATGATACTGGATACGTCCATGATAGTGGCAATGGTAGGGCGGAAGTCGAAGAACTTCATGGCCATATTTAAGAGCCATTTTGTCAGTAACAAAGTTCTTTTGAATTTTGTGCTCTCCACACCTTTGAAGTAAATCGACTTTTAAAAATATGTCACTGTGATAAATTTTCTTTTCTGTCAACCACAACAAATTTGAAGGAAATCTCTCTTCTACTCTTGAGTGGTAGGATGCATTATCTAAGACTATTATGAATGGTCGCTCCAATTTTTTTAACAAATTTTCTTCAAACCATTCTTAAAAATATTTGCATCTATATTTCCATGGTAATCACCTGTATTCTTTGTAGACGAAAAAATTAAACTAGCGTCAGGAATAAAACCCTCATCGTTTACAGCATGAGGTATAATGTAGCGTTTACCATTACCGGAACGACTAGAAGAATAGCATTTCGTGGTGCCATCTTGCCAAGATGATGTTGACATATTTCCTTTAGCGAAAATCCAAGTTTCGTTATTTTTTTTTCGTCCCCCTAAAAAATAAAAAAAACAACAGAAAAAAAAAGACAATAAAACACTAACCCCCTGGTTTTACAAGTTTCCTTTTTTTTTCCCTTTAACATAAAATTAACTGTTACATGTTCTTTTTCTTTATACATATTATATATAATATTTTTAATTGCAAGTTTAATTGACTGTTGCAAATCTAAATTTTTTGGATGTCGACGATTTCTCTTGCTTACTTTATTTATTTCATCCTCACTCATGTTATTAATTCTTCGGAATGTTCTATCTGAGATACCGCAAGCATCGCATGTGCGTTTCTGAACTGCCATAACAGATGTCATTGGATCCATATTTTTTTTTTTTTTCTAAATTGAAATAACTTTCGACTTTTAGAACTAAACGCCGTTCTCCTGGAGATAACACTCTACGTTTCGACTGTATTTTATTTTCTTCCAAATTACTCATTTTGTTTTAAAGTACCACTTCACTACACTACTATAAAAAATAGGGACTTATATACAACTACTACACCCTAAAAAGGACGAGGGTTTAAGGACTAAAAACAATCGAACACAAGTTATTTAACAGCCGATGCTAAACCAACATAATCACTATATTGATTGTGATTGCAAAAACCGTTCGCATGTTTTAAATAAGGTTTTTGCTGATTATGTATTTTGTTAAATTATTAAAATACAAAAATACAACCCACGACCATCAATTAATTTTTCACGTTAAACAAAAGAGAAATATGATGACGTTTGAATTTGATCTACTTTGTCGTTAACAGAAAGATATTTGTAAACACCATGAATAATTTTTCAATCATTATGTGGATTTAAGAAATACATTAGTAAACAAATTTTTAAGTGCGTATAAAATCTTAACTGTATTTTTTCCGGAGATTGCAATTATTATGACACATGATATGTTTTTGTAAATGCATAACTTTGATTATTGGGTAAACCTACATTATACGATACGTCAGAAGAAATTAAAAAAAACTTAACATTGCAATAAAATTATAAACCAAGAAACGATAACTTGTTGATCAGCGCTGATTGAAACAACACAACAGTAAAATTTTATTCAAAGAGGTAGTGTAAAATATATCGCCGCTTATCTGGTCCGCTAGTAATAAAGTTACCATCATTTAATTGCAAAGCGGTCTTCTTAGGTGAAAAATCCTTTAGTAAAACTGTTGTTTCATTATTAGTTCAAATATCCAAATCGTCCTTACGTCGAATTTTAACGATTACACCGACTTCGAAGATCAGCGAGTATTTCCAATCCAGACGTCGAAGATACCTGAAGCTGAAGGCATCATTCGTTGTCTGCTAGATAGATAGATAGATAGATAGTTTATTTGACTGTAAGTTACAACTAGGTTTACAGCAAGTCAAAACTAAAATTATAAATATTAAATATTACAAAAAATGAAAACAATACATTCAAAATATTTAAGACATTAAAATACTTAAAAAACGTACAATATAGACATATAATTAAAATATTAATAAATTTGGTTATGTTGCAGCTTAGGCATTCACAGATACACCCTCGTAATATTCACCTAATGTATAAGGACACATGGTCACTAGGTACTCTTTGACTTGGTTTTTAAAAGCTGTAGTTGAATTAATGTTTTTAAAATTTTGAGGAAGTTGATTATACAGTTGTAAACCACAGATAGTAGATGACTTCCTGCTTATTTTTAAATGTCGATAGGGTACTACAAACTGTCTCTTATTTCTTGTGTTGTGTGAGTGAATATCACTGTTACATAAAAAAGTTCTTTTATTTTTATGAATTAGTATCAATAATTCCAAAATGTAAATTCCATACACTGTTAATATATTCAAATCTCTAAATAGGTTTTTACAAGACCAACCATACGGAACACCTGCTATACATCTGACAATACGTTTTTGGGCCTTGAAAACGTCCTTTACACTAGAAGAACCACCCCAGACAGTTATACCGTAACTTATTGTCGATTGTACCTCAGCAAAATAAAAAAGACGAAGGTGTTGCAGACTAAGTATTCTACCCAAATTTCTCAATTGATAACATTTAGAATTGAGTTTTTTACATACATTCCAACAATGAGTCTTAAAAGATAAATGAGAGTCGAAAGTCACTCCTAAAAACTTCACATCACTACAACTCAAAATATCCTCACCATTGATGGAAATACTT
The DNA here is from genome assembly GCA_918026665.1 of Diabrotica balteata. NCBI lineage: Eukaryota > Metazoa > Arthropoda > Insecta > Coleoptera > Chrysomelidae > Diabrotica > Diabrotica balteata. The sequence goes on from OU898283.1 coordinate 56,968,766, forward strand.
AAATCAGGTTTGGTTGAATTTGAACGTGATGTAAATGATAAAAATTTAGTTTTGTGAACATTGAACAGGAGCGACTGATTACTGGACCAATCAGAGAAGGTCTTCAGAGAGTTTGTTATTTTATCTTGTAAAAAATTTATGTCTTTATCGCGATATAGCATTGTTGAGTCATCCGCATAAACTGATACAAATGCATCAGGCATTACATGTGGTAGTTCATTAATATACAAAATAAATAATATAGGGCCCAATATTGAGCCCTGTGGTACTCCATTCTTATTAATAATCGGATCAGACATTGAAATCTTGAAGTTATTTTTCACTTTAACTATTTGGTGCCGGTCTTTCAGATAGGAAACAAACCAACTATGGGCAACTCCCCTAACACCATATCTGTACAATCTATGGAGGAGCACATCGTGTTGCACACAATCAAATGCACGACTGAGATCACAAAAAATGGCAGTTGGATTTTCACTGTTCTCAATTGAGAGTAAGACTTCATCATAAAAACTGTTAATGGCTGTGGAAGTAGAAAATTTATTTCGAAATCCATGTTGATGCTTTGTGATAATTTGGTTGATATCTAAAAATAATAAAAGTTGTTTTATCATTGCATATTCAATAATCTTAGATATCACAGATGGAACAGACAATGGTCGAAAATTTGACATTAATTCAGGATCACCTTGTTTTAATACCGGTGAAATGATAGAAGTTTTCAGCATATTGGGAAAAACACCAGTATTGAAAGAAGCATTTATAATGTGAGTCAGTGGTGTCAAAATTTGAGACGCAATTTTCTTAATTACTATACCTGATATTTCATCAAAACCACACGATGCTTTGTTTTTAATTTTATATTTTATTATATCTAAGACATCTTCCTCTGTTACATAAGATAGGAATAAACTAGTTTGAACAAAATCATTGGAATGCTGAAAATTTAAATTTGGTTTAATTATTTTACTAATTATATCCACTGGTGCATCTATAAAGTAATCATTAAATTTGTTTGATATTATATCTGAATCTGTAATCCTAGTATCATCTATTTTTAGACAGATATTTTTGTGATTTTTTTGTTTTCCATTAAGTTCATTTATAACAGCCCATGTGGTTTTGTTTTTGTTAGAGGATTTAGAGATTTTGTTAAAATAAAATTGACTCTTTGTGGCCTCAACAAGAACTTTGTGCTGATATTTTTTTTTGTCTATGTAGAGTTTTTAGCCCAGGGTAAGTCTTACTCAATATATACAAATCCTTCAGACTATCTGAAGAAGATTTTACTTCTTGGGTGACCCATGTATTTTTTTTGTTTTGGTAATGTTTGGTTTCTCTAATAGGACAACTAATATTGAAATAGAACTGTAATTTATCATGAAAGGCATTATATTTACTCTCAACATCAGTTGCATGATAAACATCTTGCCATGTTTCTTTACTCAAGAGATTGTTGAATGCATCTATAGCGCCTTCATGTGTTACTCTGAAAGTATTTCGAACTGTTGTCATAGTTAGATTAATAAAATTCAATCTTAAAAGGAATATATCATGATCCGATTCAGTATTTACATTTACAGTACCTACACAATCATCACAATTTGTATATACCTGATCCAAAATATTTCCGCATGTGGAAGTCGACCTTGTAGGTGTAAAGTTCCTGGGTGACAAACCATAATATGCTAGAAGACCAGAAAATCTGTGTGAATTATTTAGTGTCATGGAATTTACATTAAAATCTCCTGTTAAAAATATGAACTGATTTGGTTTAAAATTTGAATTTAAAATAAGGTTAAGTTTTTCATAAAATACATCAAATTTACCTTTAGGAGATTTGTAGCAAACTAAAATTGTGTATTGATTTGAATTATAATGCCACTTCAGCCCACATACCTCAATGTCTTTTTCAACACAGTACTGATCGAGTAAAATGGAATTAACCTTCATATCATCCCTTGCCCAAACTGCAACGCCACCACATTTATATTGGGATCTACTAAAAGAATTTACAATTTTAAAATTTGGAAAATTATAATGCATCACCTCGTCATTTGCTGCCCACGTCTCAGTCATACAAAGAAATTTCAAATCAGACTCCTTATAATCAGCAAATAAACAATCCATTTTAAATTGATTTAGTCCCTGAACATTTGACAGTAGGAGATCGTACTGATCCCTTCTTTTTTCCTGTTTAAAAGTCAATTCTTCATACTTCACTTTATTTGCGTATGTGTTGAGCGCTTCATAAAAAACCTACTTACATAAGAGCCTACTGGCCATAGTTTTGGGTCCATCGCTTTACCGAAATTTTGTTCAAAAATTGAAACTTTAAAAGATGAATATATGTTGGGATGCTTAGCCGTTAACGACGTACATATTACTTCTGGAAAGTGTTTTTCTAACATCTTCTTAAGATTTTCTGCCGTTGTATGTTGGTCTACTCTAGTAACATGAAGATGGGTAAATTTTGGAACACCACTGATTTCTGAGTTCACATTATTACCTATAACAAAACGTCCATTCCTTTTTTTGTGTCTAACCATTTTCCATTCTTGCCCACTATTATTTGTAGCTGAATTTGTATTATCAATATTTATCAAATTTTCATCGTTTGTTAAATTAATAATATCTGAACATTTTGCTTCCGTTTGTATTTTTAAAATATCAGCTGATAATTGTTTATTATTCTCGATTAAGGAAACAACTTATTTATTTTTATTGGTAACATTTTTAAAGACAGTTATTGTTGTTATTGTTGTTATTATACCACAGTGCACGAAAGCCGAGTATCAGCTGTAGAATCGCTCCCTGTCAGAAACATACGCTTTTTAAAATAGAAAAACAGTAGTTTTAAAACTATTACAAATTGCGTCGAACTGACACCGACGATTTATCGAACAACGACGGTGAATACGAGGAGAAGTCCCGACGGAGACTTATATTCGATTTCACCGCTCCGAGTTAAGCCACGACGACGCTTCGACACTTTGAACCTTATGAATTTTTCAGTAATTAGTAAACACTGGTAAAACTGATAGTGCGAAAGGTGGTGTACAAAGCAACCGGCTATTGCAGAGCCGATACAACGGGCACTTTTGTGCCTCTTTCTAGGAGACAGAACGCGGCGATTCCTGATAAAGGTCGATTCTCACTCAAAAGACTGATATTTTTTTGTACACACTTATGACAAGTCGAAAGAAAATGCAAAAAAGTATTTTTGAAGTGTGTATATTTTAGGCAATTCCTAGCTGAGCGCTTTCGGCTTTACAAAGCCATCATCAGAGCTATGCTACAATAAAATGTTCTAGTAAGTACTAATTGGTAAAGATTGTAATTTTTAACTTACGTCAATTTTTAAATACCACTACAAAGGAGAGATCTCATTTCCTTAAGTTTCAAAATTATGATTTTTTGTAGGAGTTGGAATTCTTAAAACATATATAAAAAACATATAAAAAGTCGACACTGGACTTCACAAACACGTTAAAAAATTGAAAAAATTTTTGTCATGGTACGGGTTTAAGACCCGACCATCTATTGATGTGAGGACGTAGACTGAATAGAACTAGTGAAATCAAATGTCGGTCCTTTTAAACGATTTTTCAAAAGTGACAGGTGACAAATGTCATATATAGGAAATAGAGATTGTTTTTTTTTTTTAATTCTTACAAAATTATTTAGTAGTTTGGAATTACTACTAGTCAACAAAGACTTTCTAAAAATTAAGTTTTAAATTAAATTTTATGTGTTCATCACATCATACAGAATGACATTAATTTGTAAATTCACTCAAGTCATTGCTCAAGGTCAATGTATGTTCAGCCCCATTTTCAAACAATTTGAGCCCTTGTTCCTTAAGGATAGCTGTCAGATTGAACATACATTGACCTTGAGCAATGACTTGAGTGAATTTACAAATTAATGTCATTCTGTATGATGTGATGAACACATAAAATTTAATTTAAAAACTTAATTTTTAGAAAGTCTTTGTTGACTAGTAGTAATTCCAAACTACTAAATAATTTTGTAAGAATTTAAAAAAAAACCAATCTCTATTTCCTATATATGACATTTGTCACCTGTCACTTTTGAAAAATCGTTTAAAAGGACCGACATTTGATTTCACTAGTTCTATTCAGTCTACGTCCTCACATCAATAGATGGTCGGGTCTTAAACCCGTACCATGACAAAAATTTTTTCAATTTTTTAACGTGTTTGTGAAGTCCAGTGTCGACTTTTTATATGTTTTTTATATGTTTTAAGAATTCCAACTCCTACAAAAAATCATAATTTTGAAACTTAAGGAAATGAGATCTCTCCTTTGTAGTGGTATTTAAAAATTGACGTAAGTTAAAAATTACAATCTTTACCAATTAGTACTTACTAGAACATTTTATTGTAGCATAGCTCTGATGATGGCTTTGTAAAGCCGAAAGCGCTCAGCTATTGTGAATTAATTACTATTTAACTGGGAATAAGCCACAATTAAAGATAAAAATACGTTTATTGATGTTTCAATTTCCACTTCGGAAATCGTTCTCAAAATACAAACAGTAAATTAAACAAATTTTGTTTTTTGTTACATAGTGAAAAATTCTTCTAATAATTTAATTTTATCTGACACATTTATATTGACAATTCAGACATACATTATGCATTTTAAAGTAGACGACTTTAAAATGATATTGCCAATATTGTTGAGTTGCGCTCCTGGGACGACTTTACTTATAAGATAGTTCATTCGATTACATGAAATCAACTTTAACTTGAGAATCTCCGTCAGAAAAAAATCATAGCATGTAATTCGTCTTTAAAAAGACCAACACATGACATGATGACAGTAAAATTCTCCTGTTAATGATTCCATAGACCTTGTGAATGCGATCAGTTTTATTTAGGTGAATCATCAAGGCCATTAAATGTTAGAATAAGTGAACAATAATCTTATATTAAAAATAGAGAATATGATAGATCTCAAATATGTAAACACCCATGGGATAATGAACATAGGGTTCAATGGAATAATTCAAATGTAGTCCTAAAAGAAACGGATGGTAAAAAAAGAAAAATCAAAGAAGCGGCTCTAATTATGATAAATGAATAAGAGGAATTAATTAATAAGAAAATACCAATTAGTAAGTCAGTAACATATAGAGGATACATCATTTATGTTTTTTTTTAAATACCGTAACATATAAAATCAGAATTTTGATGTTTGTTGAAGGTAAACTAAATTCACGAACAAATACTTACAATGTCGGAATAGTATTATGAGGTTTTTCCCTGGTTTTTCCCTCATAATTTACTATGGAATAACTAACAGGAAAATTTTACTGTCATCATGTCATGTGTTTGTCTTTTTAAAGACGAATTACATGCTATGATTTTTTCTGACGGATATTCTCAAGTTAAAGTTGATTTCATGTAATCGAATGAACTATCTTATAAGTAAAGTCGTCCCAGGAGCGCAACTCAACAATATTGGCAATATCATTTTAAAGTCGTCTACTTTAAAATGCATAATGTATGTCTGAATTGTCAATATAAATGAGTCAGATAAAATTAAATTATTAGAAGAATTTTTCACTATGTAACAAAAAACAAAATTTGTTTAATTTACCGTTTGTATTTTGAGAACGATTTCCGAAGTGGAAATTGAAACGTTAATAAACGTATTTTTATCTTTATTTGTGGCTTATTCCCAGTTAAATAGCTAAGAAGGAAACCATCTCCACAATTTTGAGGCATATACCACGCAACAGAATTCTAACACATATTGTCATTGTAATAAAGCTTGAACTGTTAGAGCATTCTGTTCGCCGGTGTCACCTCGCTTGTTGCAGAGGCTCGATAGAGCTTCTTACACGAATAAGCCGGTATCTGTACCAACTCCTATACGAAGATGGATCATCGCAATACGAGATCATCTTCAAGAGCGGCGGTCGCTGAGCGTCCATAAACTCCAGATAACGGAGAGGATGCTACGGCCGTACGACAATATATATATATATATATATATATATTATATATATATATATATATATATATATATATATATATATATACATACAACATATAAGAGTAAGAAAAAAGAAGTAGTACTTGTGACTCGTTTGGAAAAAATATAAAACTGTTTTGGATGGGTTGGAGTCAATAAAAGGGGCTATCTGTTGACTATTTTTTACTCGAGCTTTCAATTGTGATTACAATTATTATCAAGAGCTTCTAAAAAATACAAAATATCTTACAAAGTTGAACTAGAAATAAAAAATTTTTTGTTAACTCACCAAATAAAATTAGTTTTTTTATATAAAACTGCTGCTAACATATTAATTACAAATCATATTATTAAAAATTTTTTTTTAATAATATTTTAGCAATTTTATATAAAAAACTAATTTTATTTGGTGAGTTAACAAAAAAATTTTTATTTCTAGTTCAACTTTGTAAGATATTTCAACACAAACGATGAACGTCTGAAAAAAATGGCACAAAAAGTAATTCATAAAGTAAACATGATGCCTAAGAGACGCGAACCCAGATGTTGAAATTGTGGTGACGTAGGTCACATTCGCCGTAATTGCAAGAAAATTATACAACAGGAGGAAAACTAGAATGGGTCGTCACCAAGGGGCAACTATCAACCTCGAGAAACACAGCCTCCATAGTAACTGTTAACATTACGCCCTCCGGTGGAATTCATAGCTTGTAAGAGGATCGTATCAATAATAAATGTAGAGCGTCTTTGGTAGTTACAGATGCAACAAAAACTATTGCACGTCAAGAAGTAGTACGAGACCATCTTAAATTATCGTCTGCAAGAATAAAGCTTAGAATAGCAACTGGTAAGCAAATTAATACATATGGCGAGGTTAATATGTCAGTATCCGTTGGCCAGACCTCAGTGAAACACAGAGTATTAATTATTGCAGACATCTCCGTCGAGTTCATATTGGGGATGGATTAATTATGAAAAGTTGGGGCTGTATTGAATGTCAAAAATGGAGTTCTCGAGATCAATGGTGAAGTGTTGCCATTTCATAAAGACAATAAAGATGTTATCAGCTTACTAACTACTTGTGACGTAACAATACCTGATAATAGTGAGAAAATTCTGATGACTAGACCTAATGGTCACTGCCGAGAGGAAAGTTTAAGGATGGTCGAAGATGTGGACAATACCGAGTTCCTAACGGCACAAGCTTTGGTGAGCGTACGTGATATCGTTCCTGTAAGAGTTATGAATTTAAAGGGAACTGCTATTAAGTTAAGTAGAAAAACTTTGATCGGACAGTGTGTTCCCGTGCCTTCGATTTGTTCTGTGAATACTAATGAGAAATCAACGAAATCTAAGTATCCAATGGAGCTTGTTGAGATGGTGATTAAAACGTGCTAAGATCTTGATGATAACGAATTAAAAAAGTGAAGTCTATGCTGATAGAATTTCAAGATGTTTTTGTCATTTATAAGAAGGATACGGGCAAAACAAGTATAGTAAAGCATAAAATTAATATCGGAGGCGCTCAGCCAATCACACAACAACCTAGACGACTTCCATTTGCGAAGAGAGAGGAAGCCGAAGATATTATCAAAAATATGAACAAGCAAAGGGTAATTGACCCATCAAACAGTCCATGGACATCACCAGTAGCGCTAGTAAAGAAGAAAGATAGTTCAACGCGTTTTTGTATTGACTACAGACAGCTCAATGTGGTAACTAAGAAAGATAGTTATGCTTTGCATATAATAGACGATACATTGGATACTCTCTGGTTCTCGTTGGTTTTCCACACTCGATCTAAAAAGTGGATATTGGCAAGTACACATGGAGCCATCTGATCGTGAAAAACCGCATTCTCGATAATATATGGACTTTGGCAGTTCACGATTATGCCCTTTGGTAATGCCCTATGTAATGTCCCTGTCACATTTGAAAGAATAATGGAGGCAATTTTAAGAAGTTGTAACGATAAGACCACCAAAGAGAATTGAAATACTATTATAAAAATAATACCTTAATCAATCATGGTAGATTATCGTTTAAATTTCGCCTATCTCAGTCTCTCAAGTGCGAATTTGTCTTGTCTTAAAATATGAATTAAATAATGAACCCTTAGCTGGTAGCAAATAAAATAATTATTAAACTAATATTTAGCAAGATCTGGTTTCATGAATATGCATAAAGTGCTCTGCAACCCAAAGCTATCAGTCTCAATAAGATTGAGAACATTAAGGTGTTATGTGTGGTCTCTATTACTATATGGCTGTGAGACCTGTACATTAGAACAGTATGACGTCAACAAATTAAATTCATTTGAAATATGGATGTACCGCTGAATGTTAAGAATATGCTAGACCAGCAGAAATGCGAATGAAGAAGTACTGAAAGTAATGAACACACGCTCTCATGTTGTCAATACTATCAAAATTAGAAAGACGTCATATCTAGAACACAAAATGCGCCATAGGGAATTTGAGTAGCTCCAGGTAGTATTAGAAGGCAAGATTGAAGGTAAAAGAGGCATAAGACGAAAGAAAAATCTTGTCTACGAAACATCAGATATTGGACTCACACAAGAGGAAATGAATCAATTCATCAAGCTCATAATAAAGAGAAATTTGCCATATTGATCGCCAACCTCAACAGAGGAGGCTCTTAGGATGAGGAGAAAATAGAAGGAACTATTAACATTTATTGTGATTGAGTTTTACTTAATAAAGTAACAGGTAACCAAACATATTCTTAAGTACTGTTACGGTAATAAATATTATGGGGTATAAAACTGTAAATATATTATGGCTAATTCTTTTCTATTTCTAGTAATTTCGACGCTCAGATGACAGTTCGAATTTGATAAGCTTAGTGAGCGGACGTATTCGAGTGCTGGTATTTTTACTTTTTGTTAAGATAAGTATATTACCTGTTATAATTAATATTTGAACCTCGTTAATTTTTCAAAGTTTTGTTTTGGTTTGACTAATTACATATTTTATTTTGATTAATTGATAAAATTTGAAATATTTTAAATATAGAAGCTGTAGATAAAAACATCTAAAATTAATTAAACCGTGGGGGAAAACACGGACGGGGAACCGCCCGATTTAAATCAATGTATGATTAATATTGAAAAGGGAAAGAAAGATGATTTTAATAATATTATTGATCTAGAAAATCGCTATAGACCAGGCGATAAAGGTCCTTATTTCGTGTTTGTGGAGCATAAAGAAAAAAATATTGGAAAACTTTTCCCAATTAAAATTGGTCACTACCTACTCCCTGATGAAACATTAAGTAAAGAAGTAGAGGATATAAAGTCAGTAGGAATTAACCGGGTGAAAGTTATATTTAAAACTTTGAATCGGCTAATTCTCTAGTTAATCATTATGTAATCAAACAAAATAATCTAATCGCATATATCCCTAAATTCTACGCCCACAAAAAGGGTATCACAAGAATGGTCGATACTTTTTTTCCGAAGAATACTTACTAAATGCCATTATTTCCAATAAAAAAGTAGTAAGTGTTGAAAGAATGAAAAGAAAAATAATAGATTCCGATGGAAATCTCTGTTTAGTTAATAGGCAGATGATTATAGTACAATTTCTGGGTAATGAAATTCCACAAAATATTCAAATTAATCTCTGCAATTTCCAAGTAGAGCCATGTATACAACCAGTTGTACAATGCTTTAAGTGTTTGCGTTATGGTCATTTGGCGAGACAATGCAAATCTAAAAATAGCAGATGCAAAAAATGCACTAGTTTGGATTATCTGGAAGATGAATGTCAATTAGAAAATGTTTGCGTATACTGTAAAAGTAATGAACACACTTTAATCTCGCGAAAATGTCCTGTCTTCACAAAACAGAAACAAATAAAGCAGATTATGGCCCAGGAAAATATTTCCTTTAAAGAAGCTGAAAATATGTATATAAATCCTTCTTATTCAAAAATTATTACGAATAACAAGTTCTCAATATTAAATAATATTAATAACTTTCCACCATTACCATATGTCAAGCAAAAATCTTCTCAACCTTCCTCAGCAGTCTTAAGGAAACCCTCTATCAAAACAATTATGCCTACTTCAAAAAAACGAAAACCTTCCCCTCTATCTGCCACTACAGAAATTTCACCAATAAAAAAAACTTCTACTAAATTAACATTGAATGCTAATACTCTTCTTCCTAATCCTTATAGTGACGAATATATGAACTATATAAGGAAGGGTAAATTCTTATAGTATCTACATTCGTTAAACAACTTCAAAAACATTTTCCGTCTAGCTCGGTTACTTTTGCAGATTCAGATATAAGAGAATTTGTTAATAATATGTTTGATTCCGATAATCCCAATGATGGAATGGACTTTAACATTAGTGGGTCTGAATCCGAATATTATTAATCTTCCCGATTCCTAACCACAAAATTACAAAAGAAAAACTATGTATTTTGCAGTGGAACATTAGATCATTAAAAGCAAATAAAGCAAGTTTAATTAATTTTATTCACAGTACACAAATTGACATTATCGTTTTATCAGAATTATGGCTTAAATCTCACGAAAACTTGTTTTTGAGAGGGTTCAATTTAGTTAAAAAAATGTAGAGTTGATGGTTTTGGCGGGGTAGGCATTTTTATAGCTGAATGGTTAGTGTTTAAAGAGGTTAATATCATGCAATCGTCAAACAAAGAGTTATAAGTTTGCGCAATTACTTTATCTGGTATAAACTTGTCAATAGTATCTATTTATCGACCTCCCGACGTGGTTGTCAAATTCACCGATTGGATAGAATTATTTCAGCAGTTCAAGTCCCATACTCTTTTTTGCGGAGACTTTAACGGCCACCATGATAGTTGGGGACCTATACCTGATGATCGATATGGAAAAATTTTAGCAGACGCAATAGATGATCTAGACCAGAGAACTACGAACACAGAGAAGCGACACGAGGCCCGAAATTCGTGTATCTTTTCTGTATACGCATGACCCAAATAAGGTGCTTTACTGTCAAAAACACGTGCGTTTTCTTCAACTTTAGTTGCTTACGATAGTCCGTAGGCATCTGTGGTAAACTCTCGACTATACAAGTGCATTTGACCATTTATCTAATTTACTTAGTAGTTAAAAGTTTATAGTTATAGTTTATAGTTATGTAGCATTTTCAATTTCATTGATTCTTTGAAGTATATTGAAGTCCCCTCGTATACGAAATATTAAAATCACCTTATATATTTTTGATAGATCTAAAAATATTTCGTACGTATTTAAACCCAAATACATTTTCATTTCTTTCTTAGGTCGGCCAAGTTGAAATAAACCATTTTAGAGTTGTTTATTTATTTTAACTTCCTCGGCAAATTCTTGTTTTATTAGATGTCGTAATTTTAATGCGTCGCAAAAGGATATGTACGTCGTTTCGTGGTGTCTTGTTATGTCAGCGTTTGTATGTATGCGTTCAATTTTAATAGAATTTCTTCACTCTCGTTGGAGCAGCTTTCAACAGCGGTTCAGCGTTATGTCCAAAGTCACGTCGAATTTGTAAAGTATTCTGTTTTCGTCTTTTGTTATGAAGAATATGTAGCAGTTTGTTATTGGTTTTGTGGCAGTAAATGCTTCAATTATTAATGTTTTGAGTGAGGATTGGAGAACATCCTCGTTTTGTTTTTTTTGTTCCTGCTTTCACCCAAAGCTTTTGGCAGTTTGGAGATGGAGGTTTTCGTAATGCAGAGAGAGTGGAGCCCTCAGTTCCAGTTATGGTTTCAGAAACTTAAGTGTGATCATGTGAATTAAGGTAACATTTTGTTCAAATTTTAAATTAAAGACAGACATTTTTTTTATAAAATAATAATTGCTTTCGTTGACATTTAAAATTGTAAATTTTAGGTTTTGAGTAAAGCTGTCAATTTGTGTTTAGTTTTTTTTGAAATTTAATGTTAATTTATGACAGCTCGTTTTAAAATTTTTGATGTTGATTTGTTTTGTTTTTTTTTTTAAAGGTTAACCTGCATGCAATTTTGTAAGTTCTGTAGCAATGGAGTTTGTTAATGGATGACACATGTAAGTTTTTGAATTTTGTATTTCTCCATGTAACTGTTTGTGGTGACACATAAATAAATGTTAAATTTTGTTGTCTTAACATTTTATTTTTTTTGAGCTAACCCTTTTTTGAGTTTATTTGAAAAAGATATGTTTTTTATGTTTTGATTTTGTTTTCTAATTATTTCCCTAGTTACAACTAGTGGTTGTAATAGGCATAATTAGGCACCTCAAGTGGCGCCCTATATTAAATTCCTTGAGGTGTTTCTTGTTTATTTTTATTTTGTTTATCCCAGGAGCCCTTTATTTCATTTTCTTGTAGTTGCCCCATTCCAATGCCCTTATCTTTTACTTATCCACGACCCCAGCTCTCCTACGAAACCCTGAGTGCCGTTCGCATCAGTAGCGATTATTTTGCTTGCCCTATCTCCAACCCCAATAGTTTTGTTATAGTTAAAATATATAAGTTTATAGTTATAGTTTATAGTTAAAAATTTAATTTATAAGTATTTAAAATGTCTTCTGGTTATTGTTGTGCGTTTCGCGGATGTTCATCTGTGACAGGAAAAGGAATAAGTTTATTTAGATTTCCTAAGAATAATAACAGGTAATTACTATTGCTTTGTAATTATTATTAGTTATTACATAATAGTATTAATTTGACTTTGAGTATAAATAAAAAATAAAAAATAAATTTTGGTTTGCCAAGGGATAGTTCAGAATAAAAACCAGAGAACTACGAACACACATTAAATTTATTGTCTCCGAAGGCTCAGGTCAAAAAATCAACACAGATGTTGGCCTACTGGTGTGAAAGCGCTCGCAGACAACAATACGAATATAGTATTTTTAGGAAATAAAAATATATAGAGGGTTTTATACACGAGAATATTTGATTTAAACGAAACAAAGAAATTCCTAAAATGCTCAAACTAAAAATTGTTGGAAGCATAATTAGATCGAAAATTGGGAAAATCTTAAAATTACAACAGAACAAGACTTCAAAATAAAAACATGATTGCAAATAAACAAACTTACATTAACATAACTTCAAATATTTGCTGTCTTTTTCACCAAACAAACTTACATTAAATTATGAAAAAACTAAATGCTCATCTACTTTTTGCTATATACAAAAGTTGTCTGTCAATGTTTAATTCGTTAAATATAAATAACAAAGATCAAATATATGGATCGGAGTACACAACATATTTTGGGAATAAATATTTAAATGGGAATTACAAATAAAAAATATTAAAACTTTATTTATTGTATATCTCAATATTTAGTGACAATTTTGAGACTTAATTAGGAGAAAACTGTAAATTTATTAAGATGAGATATTGACAAAAGTTAAATACTTCATTACTTACAATACACTTTTATATTTTTATATTTATAGAAATTTTTATATTTATAGAAATATACTCGTACAATAGTTACTTCTTGATTTTTTATTCGTTTTAGTCGAATATCGTTTACTCCAATATTCGAATTTAAAGGAAAAATGTAATTTTAATAGGTTTCCAAGACATTAACAATCGATATCAATATAAAGTTTCTTGTTTCTCAGTCTCACCCAAAGAGAATTGGAATTTTTAGAGTTTGTGAAATTTCCGTGGCAGTTACAATGGCTTTGTTATTATTCGATTATATTACGAAAAATAATTTATCAGGAAATTCCACGACGAACAAATTATATCTTGTATCAACACAAGCCAAAAAGAATCGGTGTATTATTGTATTATCAATGTCAACATCAGAATAAACAAAAAAGTATTTTCATCTATGGTTCCATCAATACGATTTTCACCATTACTTTGCGTTGTGCGATGTATTTGCAACCTTTTGTAAATCAAAAATAATTACACCATTTAGAATGTCAACAAAAGCCGGCCCTGCATGTAATTATTTTTTCAGTGCAATATTTCATATTTATTGAAAGTCAACATAAATGCTCAATTTTATTTAAGAATTTATATTGTGTAATATGCCCACTGACTATTAGTAAATAAGGTGCTTTTCTGTCATTTTCACTCGTTGGCGCCTTGCCCACGCAAGATCAAAGGAGTGTCGCTTCTCTGCGTTCGTAGTTCTCTGATCTAGACCTAGACCTTGTTGTAATAAATGATAGTACTCCCACTAGAATTAACTCTAGTGGAAATCATTCAGCGGTGGACATAACATTAAGTTCCCATTTTTTAGTTGATAAATTAACTTGGACCGTCTTAGATGATACAATGGGATCAGACCACTACCCAATAGTTATTGACATCTAAATTAATCCTTCATCTTTTTTAATAAATCCCTCTACTAAATGGAATGACACATTTGCGGATTGGGAATTGTTTCGAATACTCTTGGAAAAAGATGTTACTGAGTTACTTACTGAAAATAACGTAAATGATGCAGCAGCATTTTTTGGGAAGGTTTCCACTGCTGCGAATCGGTCGATGCCTGTTAAAAAATCTTTTACTCCCATTTCTCCTAGACCAGTTTGGTGGGATCAGGAATGTAGTAAGATGGTAAAAAAACGGAAAATAGCCTTAAAAAATTATAGAATTCAATCCAACCATAATAATTATTTAGTATATCAAAACGTATAGTCAGACAGATTTCAATTAAAGATGTCTCATTTACAAATTTAACTAAGAGCTAACGGCAACAATGCTAAATATCGGGAGTAAAATCTTACCGGGGTCGTTTTTATTGTGTATGCTTCAACAATGTAAATAAGTAAAATATACGAAATAATATCATAACATTTGCCCACGTAACAATATATATTGTGCATACCGGTTCGTTTTTCGAATGTATAGTTGGACCAGTTCAGTTAAATATTTTAAAACATCGGTAAACTTATCAACATTTCGCTTGGCTATATATTTACGTCCTTGGAAAAAATAGTAATGAGATGACATATTTGATTCGTTTCACATTCTTATATGTCCAGAGGTGGGGTGTGTTCTGTTTCTTGTGTATGTGACTTTCTTTTATATATTTTTTAAATATACTTTATTATTATTTATTGATTTTAAAATAGTTTTTGTGGTAAGTAAACAACATATACATAGCAGAATATTATGATTGATGTTTATTCTTTTTAGAGCATTAAGATGGATGACGTAGCGGGTCCAAGCAATGTACAAAGAAAACGGAAGTTTATGTCGGTAGAAGAAGAGTAGATTGTCTGTAGAGTGTATAAAAATTTAAAAAATACACTTCGTACAGTAGCAGCTTTAGCTCAGTGTTCATTTTTAACGGGAGTATCCGTGTCGACAATAGAACGCATTGTACGTCAAAAAAGTGACTGGGATTGGGCAAGCTCCAAAAGTACATTATCGTGGTAGAAAATAATTAAATTGGAAGAGTACCAGAAAAATTTTGTACGCTCCACTATTCATTCTTTCTTTTTTGAGAATAAAGCGCCAACCCTCGAATCCATTAGGACAAAGGTAATGGAGAATGATCTGATTCCAAAAATGAGCAAAAAGACGTTAAGGACAATAATAAAAGAAGATTTAAAATTTATATATGCCAAAAGATCCCGTAAATCTGTCTTAATAGAAAGAGAAGATACAGTCTCATGGCGACGAAGATATCTTCGTTCTATTAGAGAGGTTCATTCTGCCCACAAAAAGATTTATTATCTGGACGAAACGTGGGTAAATGCTGGTCACACAGTATCTAAGATTTGGCAAGATATTCCTATAACGAGTTATCGTCAAGCATTTGTGGATGGTTTATCAACAGGGTTACGAGGACCAACGAGTAAAGAGCAACGAATAATTGAGCCCATATAGGTAGTGAGAGTGGATTTTTAGAAGATAGTGCACTCATTTTTTTGTCTAAAAAAACGGCGGATTACCATGAAGAGATGGACGCCCAACGTTTTGAAAAAAGGTTTCGATCCCTTCTTTTACGAGTCGAGCCTAGTTCCTTAGGATAACGAGTCGTTATCCTAAGTGATGGATAACGCTTCTTATCACAGTCGATTAATAAAACATCTGCCAACTATGGCCACCAGAAAAGCAAATATGCAGAGTTAGTTAAGACAAAATGGAATTCCATTTTTAAAGGACATGGTTAAGATTGAGCTTATAAATGTAATTAGACAGTATCGTGACAGATATCGCCAGCATGTTGTAGATACAATGGCACGTGCTAAAGGCATTACTATTTTGAGACTTCCCCTTTACCATTGCGAGTTAAACCCGACAGAATTAATCTGGGCTCAAATAAAGGGTTACATAGATCGTGAAAACGTGACATATACAATTTCTGATGTCCAACGTTTATTGGAATTCGCAATGGAACGGATACGAAAAGAAGATTGGGTTAATGCCGTAACTCATGTAATCAAGGAAGAAGATCATCATCCTTAAAAGTGTTATTCAAAGTTTTCGCAAAGTTTTGCCCAAAAAATTTTGCAATCTCAGTGTTTAACTTATTGTCTAATTTTAATGGTGGAATTTTATGGTAATACGATATTCACAGATATCTCGGCTGTAGCACATATTTCTTTGTCCATAACAGTAATTTAGATAACATAAATCACTTTTTAAATGACATGCGTGAATGGAACTTTATTTTTCTAATAACAATATGTTCTTGCAAGTGCATAACTTTGTTTAGTTGGTAAACCTACATTATCCGTCACAAAATTAAACAAAAATTATTAGAATAAAAATAAATAATAAAGTCACTGTATGAATACGATATATTAGATTCATTATTAACATTAATAATTAACATAACAAACATCATTAGAACAATGAAGTTGTTGTATCTTCAACAGGCTTACCCTTGTGAGTATTGTGTTTTAAAATTATTGACATTATTAATTTGATTTTCTTTTTATTTTTGTCTAAACTTATTACTACGGTTTCCATGTCTCTTCTATTTTTTATATTTATTTTAGGTTAGTTTGACAGAGGAAGTGTCTATGTTTATGAAAACATAGTTTCATAAACATCAAGTATCTTTGATATATTCCCTAGTAGTTACTCTTTTCCTCTGATTTTGGGCTTTTGGATAATAATATATCACCTAGTAGGAGCTTAGAACGCTTAGTGGAACTATGATGGGACGTCGGTCAATATAAAATCCAAGGAAGCGGTGGATAGACGAAGTAAGAACCGATGCTAAAGAGATAATGAGGGTGGATAACTGGAGGAGAATAGCCAAGGAAAGGGGTGCTTGGAGGAGGATGATGGGAGAGAACAGGGCCTAACGTGGGTTGTAGCGCCATAGGAAAGAGATTATATTATATGGAGAGTTATAGTATAACAAAGTAACCTGAATGATTTCTATATTAAAAATGTCATTAGTAAAATAAATTTTATTGTGTGTAATAAATTACACATAAATATTATATTCATTTCATTTGCTTTTAACGGAACAAAATCAAATTTTCTTACGGAACATAAAATATACGTAATTACTATTTAAATGGGAATAAGCAACAATTAAAGGTTAAAGTACGTTTATTGACGTTTTAATATCCACTTCGAAAATCCTTCTCAAAATACAAACAGTAGTAAATTAAACAAATTTTGTTTCTTTATTAAGAAAGAAATAAAATTTGTTTAATTTACTACTGTTTGTATTTTGAGAATGATTCCTGAAGTGGAAATTGAGACGTCAATAAACTTACTGTAACCTTAAATTGTGGCTTATTCTCATTTAAATAGTAATTACTTAAAAATGCCACAAGAAAATAGCTTCAGAACAATAATAAAACATATGAAATTATATAATTTACTTTTTAAATGATTGAAATTAAATTTTAAAAATTGTTTGATGCCCATTGATCATTGCTTAATTACTAACCTTTCTTCTTATATGGCTTTTACTTTATCCGTCAAGACAGATATAATAATTTAATAATTATATCGGTCTTAGATTTAATTTTTAAGTAACTACGTATGTATTTAAATAAATAATTAAAATCTTATTTTGGTACGCCACTGCAAAGTTGATAAGGGAAATATCCTTTCGTAGCTTTAATTGCGATGTTGCTAAAAAATCGTCTTTAAGTAAAAACTGCTTTAGTATAGCTGCCCAAACTAAACGTTTATTTAAAAACAAACAACGTTGCAGCTGGATTAATTTTCTAAATAAGTTCAACAAAAATACACCACTGACCGAACTTTGAAAGTTTGTTAAAGCTGTAAATAACAAAAATTTTCTTTGTTCCAAAAAACCCCTTTCAAAAAAATTAATAGATCAAATTCTAAACAAAATAGGTCCTCCTTCTGCTTTTAATTTTGTAGTAAAACCATTTAACCAATTTCCATTTAATCACGAAGATGAATTATCTTCTTCTTTCTCAATGAACGAACTGGATTTAGCGATTAAAAATAGTCGGAATAGATGGCTTTACCTATAAAATAATTTATAATTTACCATATTCTGCTAAACTTTTTCTTTTGCAGTTATTTAATGACTGGTGGAGGAAACAAAAATATTTAGACTGTTTTAAAAATATTATAATTTGCCTTAAACTTAAACCTTATAAAGATCCAGAAATTAAATCTTCATACCGTCCAATCTCGTTAATAGGTATCATATGTCACCAAAACATTCAAAAGATTAATTAAGTTTAGATTGGAACATTTTGTTGAATATAGATCCCTATTACCAAACATTCAATATGGTTTTCGGAGAGGACGAGGAACAATCGATTCTGTTAGTCATTTAGTTTCAGATATACAAATAAGTTTATCCAGAAACCTATATACATTATGTTTATTGATAGACCTATCAGGGGCCTATGATGTAGTTGATCTAAATATTTTAGCAAAAAAATGGAAACAATTGGAATTAATAAAACCGTATGTGTCAATATTATAAGTCTCTTTCATAATAGAAAAATATTTATTCGAGATCATAATAACGTATTACATGGTCCTCACACAGTATGTAACGGGTTACCTCAAGGGTTCGTATTGAGTCCTATTTTATTTAATATTTACACTGCAGATCTGCATAAGTTAGTAGGTGACAAGTTCAACATGATACAATACGCGGATGATTTATGTTTTTACTTCAGCCGTGGTTCATATGAGAAATGTTTAGATGACTTGAAAGAATGTATTCATTTATTAATGGAATGGTTTAGGGACATGGGTTTTAGCGTTTCTCAGGATAAGACTGCCTTGGTATGTTTTACTCGTCACCGAGTTAACCCATTTAATTGGCAAGGGTATAAATACTTACTGAAAAATTAAAATTTGTTCAAATATGTAGCATAAAACAATCATCTTGAAATAATTTCTAGTTTTTTTTTGTTTTCCATTTCATACTTTTTTTTTACAGATTGTATCCTATAGGATACATTGCCAAAAAGTCAAGATATAACGTTTAGTTAATTTTGAATGTTTAAAATACTTTGCTTGAATTATATAACATCAATAGGGTTAAAAAATAAAAGATTACTACTAATAAATGCTTTAATAAAAATAATTACAATTTAGTTTTATGGTAAGTCATAAAACAGTTCCTTTCAGAGATAATACACAGTCGTGTATTACACTTCTGACACATAAATGTAGTTTGTCCTTTAGGGCACAAACGACACCGACCTTTAGTTGTTGTTAAGGGAAAATGATCAATGTTATCTAGCCTAGTATCGTCGGTCGGCCTAGTAACTACCGGACTTCGGATTTGTTTGTTAGGAAATGACCAAGCAGCTGGGCGACCTATTTTTGCTTTATTTGATTTTAGTAGACTTTGAATAATGTCGTTGCGGAACGTTTTCAATGGAATGATTTTTTTAATGTTCAGTGCATTGCAGTGTCTTCTATAAAGCAGCCATCCATTATTTACACTTATATCGAGCATTTGGGCTAGCAACTTCAGGTACCATCGATGTGACTTTAGGCCAGTTCGATATAAAGACACAAGCATGTCAGCAAGGTCTACGCCTCCCATATGCTTATTATATTCTAAAACTACCTGGGGACATAATACGTTAATTTTTTTCTTTTGTTCCTTACAGTATCTTTGAACATGAGATGTTGTTGTAGTATCAGAAAATGATGATACTAAATTAACACATTTATTATCTGCCCATTTGGTAATACTAATTTTCATTTCGTTGTCGCTAACACTTTCGAAGCTACCTCGTCCTCTTTTAAGTAACACCTTGTCAGAAACCATAGTACAATTTCTTATTCTATTTTTTTGAACTGTCCCTAGGCTGAATATGCCTAACTCACTTCTTAGATATGTAACTAATTCAAGTGAAGTAAACCAATTATCAAAATATACAATTTTACATGGTTTCTCATGAATACTTCTACATAAGGCTACTACCACTTTCTGCGGTATTCCAAAGTATTTTTCCTCATAATTTGTAAAAATGTGATTCAAAAAGGTATTTTCACCAGCATAAGGAAAAAAATCATATACAATACCGCTCACTCCACATCTAACAAATAATTTAAACCCCCATTTTTTCGGCTTGTTTTTTATATATTGTCGTCTAGTTCCTGCTCGTGTTCCCTTATATGGGACCATCATTTCATCTATCGAAAAACGCTGTTCTTCTGGAATCGCTAAGCAGTTTTGGCGTACATGTTCCAACAATGGACGGACTTTAAAGTACCTGTCGGTGCCATTATCATCTTCATTGTTTGCGAAATGAATGTTTCTTCTGAGACTTTGATAACGTTTCAGAGGCATCACGTCAGCTACTTGATCATAACGGAATAATTGAGACCAAAAATCGCAATAGGAAGGCATGCTGACTATACCCATCAACAGCTCAATGCCAACGAAAGATTTTATTTCCTTAATATCAGTGGCTACGGATTTACCTGTTCTCTGGGTTGAATACAGATTTGTATTTTCTGCAATTATCGAAAACAGATCGTCCTTGAAAAACATTTGGAAATAAGTCAATGGTGATGAAATATCAGTTATACTACTGCAAATAGGTTCTGGAATTTCTACTGGATAACAAAACTCTGGAGAGTTAAAATTAAAATCCATTTTCTGCCGTTGAATGTTAACCTTCTTAGGTACAGGTGGTAAAGGATCCGGTATATTTGGTTCTAATGAAGTCAAAGAATTGTTTAAAGCTCTTTCTGATCTTCGAACAGATTCTGTGGCAACATCATTTTCACTCTGAAATGGTTCTAAATACATATTATCATCAAATATAATTTCAATGTCCATATTATTTTGGTCATAATTTGTTTCCAAAACATCCTCTGTGTCTGAAACATCCGAATCGTCAGAGTCTATTGGTGGTAACATTGCGATTATATTCATTGTTCGTTTAGAATAAACTCCAAATTCGCGACTTGCCATCTGAAAACAAAAAATAACAAGTTAATTTATCTAATTATTCATACCACATTGTTAGGCAATGTATCTTTTAAGATACCACTAAAATCCGTTCGTTATAACTGAGAACCCGGCAATGTTTCTTTAAAGATACATAGTTTTAAATGAGACTTCATACAAAAATTATAAAATAATATGGAACAAACAACTTAATATTACATCTCAGTAGACTTACCTTTACCAAAATAAACAGTTATCAGCATAAAATCTCTAAAAACTTTTCAATAAACGCTGTTTACATGGGATCAGTTAGTTCACTAACCTAAAAATTGCAACATGGTAAATTTACGTCACCTGTAGAACGTTTGTAATAGATCCTATAGATGGCGACTCACAACTAGTTATAAAAGAAAGGGTGTATTTAAAGATACATTACCAAAGACTGGCATATTTTTAAAGAAAATACGTTGATACAAATTTTTCCTTGATATGTATCTTTAAAGATACATTATCAATTAAAGGGTTAAAACTGCTAGAGCTGCTTGTCTAGATGGGTTTACGATTCCATTCGTAGACGAATATAAGTACCTAGGTATAGTATTAGATAAAAAATTACTTTGGACTAACCACATAATACATATATATTAAAAAAAGATGCGAAAAAGCCATAAATCTGCTAAAAGTGGTTTCCAAGAAAAAATGGGGAGTTGATGTAACTGTATAGTATACATTTTACAAAGCATATATTCGTTCCATATTGGACTATGGCTGTACATTATATGGGGCAACAGCTAAAACGAATCTAATAACTATCGATCGTATACAATACAAAGCATTAAAAAATTGTATGGGTCTAATGATGTCATCGCCTAACCAAGCAGTGCTTGCAGAAATACAAGAACCGCCATTAAATATACGGAGACAGTATTTAGCTGAAAAACAAATAATTAAATACAGGGCATTTAATACGAATATGATCCAGAAAATAGCTTTTATTAACACTTGTAACCTTACAACACCTTATTGGAGAATAAAAAACTCCCCTCCCTTGGCAGATGGCTTTATTAATACCAATCAATATGACATTTGTAAATTCAATAGCCCCAAATATCCAATATATGAATATAGTTATTAAAGTATGATATTTCGGCCAACCATTATATACCCTGAATATACTGAAAACTCTAATTTAAATAACCTAATACTCTCAACCACTTTGAATGCTTTTGGTAAAAATGTTACTAAAATATTTACAGATGGGTCCAAATGTGAAAATGGAATAGGTGCAGCATTTTTTGTTTCAGACCTCAACCATGTTGAAAAATTTAGACTAGCAGATACACTCTCTATTTACAGTGCAAAGTCTATCGCGATAAAAAAAAGCCTACTAATGGTGCTCACTAAATCCAGTTCAAACGGTTTCTATTATGTCACATTCAAAGTCCGTTCTGCAAGCAATTGAAGGATCTCCAATAAATATATATAATCAAGAATTAGTTTGTGAAATAAAAAACTTATTATACCAAGTAAATCAACAAAATAAAAAAATAATTCTCATTTGGGTAAAAGGTCATAGCGGTATTACTGGTAATGAAAGGGTGGATTGTGAAGCAAAAGAAGCTTGTAAATCAGATAAATTTGTAGAATTTTTTTTTATACCGACTTAACTACTAAACTAAAAAAAAGCTATTAAAGTCAGATGGTCAGAATCTTACAATAATTTTAACAAGACATCGAAAAATCTTTATTTCCAGCTTTCACAGCTTCCAAATAGAATACCGGACATAACATTTGATTATATAGAAAGATATACTTCAACAGTAACTCGCTTAAAATTAAATCATGGTGGTTTTCCGGCGCACCTTTATAAATTGGGGATACTTAACTCCCGTTATGTGACTGTGACAACATGTCCATAGGTGATATTATCCACATATTTCTGGAGTATAAAAAAAATGAATCGGCTATCTCTAGACCATATAATTCTCTAATAGAATACAACACTCCTCTCCCTCTCAACATTGGTTCTCTGTTATCAAGCCATAATAAACGCGTTTTAGATGCAATAATAAATTACGTTAAAGAAGCTAAAATCGATATTTAACCTTATAAGCACCTAATATTATGTTCCTACAGGAATATGAATAAAAATGAATACTGTGGCTAATAGACTATGTCTAAGACCATCCCTTCCCTCTACACACACACACACACACACACACACACACACACACACACACACACACTCGGCGCTCAGATGAAAATACCTGTTTACCTGCCGGCAGAATTCTCTAGTCGTTCGCTGAAAGACCAGTCCATGAGTCACCTCTTAATGGGTAGAGGGTCATAGATTCGTCGCCAGATGTTTCTAGTCTAGCGGCATTGGATATATAATAACGGAGCTTTCGTTGAGGTCTGAGGAAGTCAGTTAGAAAAGAAAATCGCGAACGGGTATCTAAATGTAACGATCGTAATAATAAATTATTGTAAGATACATTATTATAAATAAACTTTAAATAAATTAAGTTTGCAAGTGTTATAAATATTGAACCTTTAGTAAATTAAAATAATAAAAACAATAAATTAGAATTAATGAAGACTTTACAGTACTCTGAATGTTTCGATCAGCAGTAGTGAGTGGAACTGAAACATCATAATTATGTGCTAAATTGAGCTTTTTAAGTAAAAATAAAGAAGGAGAACCAATAATATTAACATTACTACCACTATCAACAAGTGCAGAGATTCTCTCATTACCTACAGAAATCAATATGGTCTATTATCATTACTATGAACATCTAGTAATGGACCAGAATTAAAATGTACCTTAGAATTTAAAGTACCACTAGAAAAAACAAAAATAGTAGAAGAAGGTGAAGTTTAACATTGCACTGAAGAAAAAGTGTCTTAATTTTTCATTAGATATAAAAGGAGAAGCAGCTTTAAGTATAAGTTGCTAAGAAACACTTACTGACTTTGATTGTTTGAACGTTTTTGAAAAGTTTTTCCTGGGATGTTCTTGCCATTGTTTTGAACATCTCCTACATTCATATGTGGTGACATTCTTAAATCTACAACCATGACAAAATTTTCTCTTTGGTTTATTGCACAATTGAAAAGTATGTCATGTTGCAGTTCCAACATGTAGCAGAGGAAAAAACAGACTTGTTTAATAGAATGTGAAAACACTGATTTGTCTTCACTTCTCCGCTGGTTCACTGATAAATAGATTTGAATTGAAACGCTGTGGACTGTAATTTTATTTAATTGTAAGGTATGCAATTGATTCCACTTCCTGGAAAGCAAGAGCCTTGACATATTTAGGAAGAAGACCATTAATGATTTCATCCACTTTTTCACATTCAGGAATTAATTTTAAAGACCAGAGCATCAAAGACTCCCTATAAAAAATATATGCAGAGACCGGTTGTCTAAAATACTGTTTTGTGGAACATATTTGTTCCCACAAATTTCTTTCATAATTATATGGTAAATAAGCTTCCTTTAAGAAATCATCTAATTCAGACAGTAAATTAAAAGATTTCTTTGTAAAATGAATATGCCACCAAGTATAAGCAGCACCTTCAAATAAATCCCCTGCAGATATGTATAAATCATCATCAGTACAGTTCCTAGAAAATGTGGTAGATATCCAAGGTGCGAAGTGTATAACACATCTTTAAGCATATATTAATAGACTGAGAACATTAAAGACAACAACGGTCTCATTATCGCCTACCCAACAATTTATCCGAGATGCTAGCTGATATGTGTCAGATAGAGAATCTAAGAGACTATCTTAAATGTATACATATATACTATACCACAATCTATAACTTATCTTATGTAGTCGCTAATAACCTATGGTTGATGAGACTTTTTTTAATAAAAAAAAGAAATACCGTCGCAAAATCTTTGGAGTGGTTTGTAAAAACGGAATGAGAAGGAGCAGATACAACAAAGAAGATGCACAATATATACAAGCAAAAGTTTGGTGAAAGATTATTGTTACTTAAAAAAATCGTTCAAAATTACCAGGCAATGTAGTGCCGGCAGTAGAATTGGTCATCATTAATGGCGCTATGGCCTTAAGGTAGAGCCTCGACCTTCCTAAGTTTAGTTCACCAGTCATTCGTATCGATTGCCAACCGGTACCAGATTTCTGCACCTATTTTTCTGGCATCTTACTAGGTAATAATTTGTCCACTGCATCAAAGCTAGAGTTATACACAATGAATCGGGGACAGATTCATTGTAAGGAAGGAAACTGAAAAAGGTAGGGAATCTCTAAGAGTTACAGTGCCAGTTATGAGAATGATTCTTATTTCTTTTGCCATATATCTCAGTCGTCGTTTATATGAGTGTTAATTAAGTAATGTTGTTGACACATTGTAACCTCGGAAATGTTTTTGGATGGTGCTAGAAAGGTCACCAATGGAGACACTGCGGACGGAAGCCAGATGGTTGGTGGAGAGCGAGTCGTGGGTTCGAAACTAGCTTTTGGAACCGGGAAAGAGTACAACGAACGAAATATCACAGGCTAAGGCATATCAGAAAAGATACCGAAATAAACAAAAATATAGATGGGCAAAATTACCAAAGACAAGATAAGGTAAAAAAAGGGCGCCACTTAATTTTTTGGAGTTTAAGGGGAAAATTAAGAAACCTTAGAAACGAAAAAAGATAAGAAAAGATTTAGGTTCTAAGACCAAATCCAAGGAAAGATATCAACAGTTAATTATTAAATAAATTTGGTCAACATTCTACATAAACAAATAATAAATATATTAGGTAGACTCCGTCCACCTACTTACCTACGGAACTTAATCAGCCTGATCTTATTTCTGGTCGAAGGTATACTAATAATTGAAGGTAAAAAGCAAATATTCAGAGTTATTATTTTATCAGAAAACTTGTTAGCAGTCGAGAAATAAAATTTATTGATAAAACGAAACAATATATTCAACAACATTAAATATGGATCCATCTGATGATGTTAAATCTGAGGGTAAAGACAAGTAAAAGAAATGCAACATATATTTCATTAATTTCATTAAATGGTGGTATACCTATAAAAATAAACAGTATTTTAAATGAATGGGTAGCGGGTAGACACTTTTCTACGATCCTGGTGGAAAATAGGTCTTTTTCAGGGAAGGAAAATAGATCCCTGCCCACGTGAGTTATGCTTTGCTCTCAATTCCTTACTGAGAGAAATCATGAGCCATTCCTTTATCCTTCCAAAATCTAGTTTCCTACTTCCTATCCCTCCCTGGTGAAGGGCAGTAGCGATCATCAGACCAGTCAAGGCGTAGAGGAAATGATCCTGGACCGGCTTGAAACTGGATTACCACAAGCATGACTGGAGCAGTTTAAATGTTTGTGGTACTGCGATGGGGAAGGCAACGGGAAAACCACCCCATTATATTTTTCACAAATCTAAATGACAGACGAGAAAAAACTCAGTACTGGGGACTAGGTTCCCCTTAAATTGGGAGAGGGTGCGAAGAAACCCCCCGGCAACTACCCAAGAAAGTGGACAGAGAATACAAATATACGACCGAGTAGTAAGCATTGCCACCTGGAACGTACGCAGCTTATTTATGTCCTGGAAACTGGCAAACATTGAAGCCGAGATGATAAGACTGAAAATAGACATCTTGGGGATGAGTGAAGTAAGATGGCCTGGTTAAGGAGTACAAAAAACAAAACATGGATACATATATTATTTAGGTGGAACTGACCCAGAAAATCAATATGAAACTGCTAAATTAGTGTCGAACAAAATTGCTTAATCAGTCACAGACTTCACCCGTCTAAATGATAGAGTGGCAATATTGAAATTACAAATAACTCACAGAAAACTAAATATTATTGAGGTCTATGCTCCAATAAGTGACAAGTCAGACGAAGAAATTGAAACATTTTATAACAACATAGATGAAATAATGCGACTGACAAAAAGAGGTGAGATAACGATGATCATAGGTGACTTTAATGCTAAAATTGGTCGTGGTGCTGAAGGAGACCACATAGGAGCATACGGTCTAGGTACCAGGAATAATAGAGGAGATAGACTTGTACAATTCTGCGTAGAAAACAATCTGTAAATAGCCAATACCTTCTTCAAACAACATCCTAGAAGACTATACACATGGAAACCACCTGCAGACAAAAAAGACAGAATTGTTAGAAATCAAATTGACTTTATTTTGCTCAATAATACCTTTAAGAAGTACATACAATCTACGAAAACATACCCTGGAGCTGATATACATAGCGATCACAATCTAGTTATAATGGATTTTAGATTAAAAAGATTTCTCAAAGTCAAAAAGAAAACAGTGACAAGAAAAATAGACATCTTACAACTGAAGAACCCTGAACAGAATAAATAAATAAGTATCAAGCTTAACATTAATTAAGACATTGAAGTGACATGAACTGTTTTAAAAACAAAAATAACAAAGATACAAGAAGAAGATATCGGGTTTATAAAACACAACAAAAAACAAAAATGGATAGCGCAAGAGATCATGGACCTCATGGACGTAAGACGAAAACATAAAACGAGCCCAATAGAATACAAGCGAATCAATAAAATCATTAGAAAAAAGTGCAGGGAGGCAAAATAAAATTGGATGTCAACAAAATGCCTAAAAATCGAACAACTTCTGGAAAAACACGACGCCTTTAATATTTATAAAAAAGTAAAAGAAATGACAGGTAGACACAAAAAGAGACAACAATATTAAAAAATGATAATAACGAAATAATTATGGGTACAGAAGACAAACTAGAGAGATGGAAAGAATACATACAAACTCTTTTTGACGACGATAGACCTTGTTCTCCACCATCCACAGATCCAATAAATAAAAAAGGTCCAGAAATAACCAAAGAAGAAGTGATTCACGCAGAAAAATATCAGAAAGATGGAAAAGCCACCGGTCCAATCAATATCGAAATACAAAACTAATTGCAGATAACGAAAGTAAAAGCCTAGACTTAATAACAGCACTATTCAATAAGATATATGACAGAGGTCAAATACCAACAGACTGGCTATAATCAACATTCGTAGCATTACCAAAAATATCGAATTCCTCACAATGTGATCATTATCGAATATTAAGCTTGATGTCTCATGTCCTTAAAACTTTTCTCAGATTTATACATGCATGAATTTACAAGAAGTGCGAGTTCCAGATGAGTGACACTCAATTCGGATTTCGAAACGGATTCGGAATACTCTTTTTGCTTTAAATGTGTTAACGCAATGATGCAGAGACATGAATGTAGATGTATATGCATGTTTTATTAACTATCGAAAAGCATTTGACTGTGTTAATCATCAAAAGATGATCGAAATTCTGAGAACAACTGGAGTTGATGAAGCAACGCACAAGAATTACAAAATATAATAAATGCGGTAGTTCATCACAGCGAAATGTTCGGTTTACATCTAAACGTTTCCAAAACTAACACTAGTATTTTTAAAGGCACCAATAAACGTACATGTGTATGCCAGGGGTCAAATGATAGAACAGGTAAATTCCATAAAATATTTGGGAGCAAATATCAATAGTCAGTGTAATTCAAAAAAAGAAATACTATCAAGAATCGAACAAGCAAGGAAAACATTCATGATCATGAAAACATTTTTACAAGATCAGACCTTAGTCTACAGCTTAGAATCCGAACGATTAGATGTTACGTTTTTTCTGTCTTACTGTATGGCTGTGAAAGTTGGACAATGGACTCTGAAATAGAAAAAGGAATAGATGCCTTTGAGATGTATATATACAGACGAATGTTGAGAATTCCATGGGTACAAAGAGTTACTAATGTTGAGGTACTTCCTCGAATGTGCAAATAGAAAGAATTACTAAGAATAATCAAAGAGAGGAAAATGCAATACTTGGGTCATGTGTTGAGAGGCGAAAAATATGAATATGAATTACTTCAAGTTATACTGGAAGGAAAAGTAAAAGGTATGGGATCAGTAGGAAGACGCCAGTACTCATGGTTGAAAGACCTGAGGAGATGGTTCGACCGCTCATCCGCTGAAATCTTTCGCGCAGCAGTTTCCAAAACCACAATTGCCATTTGGATCGGCAACCTTCGAAAGGAGACGGCGCAATGAGAAGAAGAATTATTAATGATAAATAACTTTACAAATACAATATAACAAAATCATGCACAGATTAAATTATCAGCGAAGAGAGCCTAATAATGCTCCCTTCGCTGTTTATGGGCTTATTTCGAGATAACGGGTACAGTAAGTTTAAATAAATAGCAAATAAAACAGAGTTAATTAAAGTTAAATTCGAAAGAATACAAAAAGGTTACAAAAATTTGAATTATAAAAATTAAACCAATCCGCACTTGGTTTTAAATTAATCATTTGTCTCGCATGTTGTTTAGTGATTAAATGTTCTTACTGAGAATTAAATGTTCGTAATAATTATTTTTTAGAAGTTCTTAATAGCTAAATGAAAGTTTGTATGAAAATACTAACTGTTCTTTTAATTGTATGCTAAATCAGTAGTTAACCTTAACTACAGGTGATAAAATGGTTGAACGCAGATTCGCCTAGATAATTGAAGGTAATATGATTACATACCATATAATTCGCCGAGATAACTGAAGGTAATATGATTACGATAACTTACAATAAATCTTGATGACTGCTGCACGACACTGATTCTACATACTGTCAGGAGAATTTTACTGTCATCATGTCATGTGTTTGTCTTTTTAAAGACGAATTACATGCTATGATTTTTTTCTGATGGATATTCTCAAGTTAAAGTTGATTTCATGTAATCGAATGAACTATCTTATAAGTAAAGTCGTCCCAGGAGCGCAACTCAACAATATTGGCAATATCATTTTAAAGTCGTCTACTTTAAAATGCATAATGTATGTCTGAATTGTCAATATAAATGAGTCAGATAAAATTAAATTATTAGAAGAATTTTTCACTATGTAACAAAAAACCAAATTTGTTTAATTTACTGTTTGTATTTTGAGAACGATTTCCGAAGTGGAAATTGAAACGTCAATAAACGTATTTTTATCTTTAATTGTGGCTTATTCCCAGTTTAATAGTAATTAATTTACAATGCCACAAGAAAATAGCTTCAGAACAATACTGAAGATATTTAAAATAAAGGTAGGTACTTTATGATCATATTTAATCTAATGTGGTATTCGATTAAAGTACTCAAATATAAAGAAAAAATTTACAGAGAACGGTAAGATAAGCAAGCGTCTTTTCTTAAAGACCACCCTGCTAAAAGCAAGACAGTTCGTCCTCTCAAAATTTACCAAGCTTCTCAAAAATAACGTGGGATATCCTCCACTTAAAAATGACAGGCCAGACTGTATTTATTTCTAGGAAGGTAAAAAGGTTCTAACGACATCGAAAATAACGGGACCTTTCTTGTTAGGACGTGGGACAAGATAAATCCTTTTGGACTACGTTCTCACAGAAAAATATATATCAAAAAAATCCGCCTGGCACCGGAAAGACTTAACCAAGTAGATTCTTTCGTAATCTGATAAGTCGGTAAGTTCCAATAAAATTGAACAAGGATGAGCAAGCTCACCCGCGTATATTTTTGCAAATGTTCATAAAACATGTAATTTTAATTACATTTTTTGTGGTTTATTCCCAAAATAAACGATATACAGTGCGAAACATGCCGCAAAAAATAGTTTCAGAACATAAATACCGGTTATGCATTACTAGATGCCATATTTTATTTATTTTATTGTAATTGACCCGATCAAAGCGAGTTTTAAATTGTAATTATGTGCATCCCCAAGGATCGCCACCGTTCCGCCAACGCTTCGTACACACGCACTCCTACCGCTTAGTTTCACTTCCATCGATGAGCGCTAGAAGAGATGAGAGGCCAAAAACAGTATAAAACAATGCACGACAAAAGAGAGAATTAGCTAAAGTCTTTGAGAGAATCCTAAAAGAAAGACTCATTGACTTTACCAACGAACACAATATCATTCCCACATTTCAATTCGGCTTTAGAGAAGGGTGCTCTACAAATACGACATTGACAGAAATAGTCACACATATTTCTCAAAGTCTGAACGACGGCAAATTATTACTAGGTATTTTTCTCGATGTTCAAAAAGCCTTTGACCAAGTTTGGCATGTGGGACTGGTCAAGAAACTACTGAACATTGGACTACCACTTCCATTCGTCAGACTAATCCAATCATATGTCTCTGAACGTCAAGTCAGGGTTAAGGAGCGAGGTTTTCTCTCAGATGCTTTTACTCCTTCAGCTGGAGTACCACAAGGCTCCGTGATGGCTCCCATACTATACACAATTTACAATAGCGACTTTCCTAATCCTATATATATACCAATACCACCACTTTGCTCTACGCGGATGACACTGCTCTAGTAACTACAGCTAGAGACGTTGATTCTGTTCTCAGGTACGCTCAAAATCACCTCAGACTAGTTGAAAACTGGTGCAGGAGATGGAGAGTGTCCCTGAACCCGAACAAAACTCAAATGATTCTCTTTAGACACCCAAAACACAGTATACGTGCGGCCTCCTTTAACGAAAGAAACTATCTCACGCTCTGGGGAGATCAACTTCAGCTCCGTGACCAGATCGAATACCTCGGTGTAGTGTTCACCCGAACGCTGAGCTGGAGGGCCGATCTGAACATAGCCTGCAATAAGGCCAGGAGCAGACTGGGTCTCCTCAATAGTTTGAGATGTAATTTCGGGGCCGCACACCCTAGTACATTAATATTCACTTATAAAGCTTTTATCAGACCTATTTTTGAATACAGATCCAATATTTATACTATAATGTCAAAAGCTGTCAAAGCTAATTTACTCACACTAGAGAGGAAGATTCTGCGTAGAGTGAATGGCAAACGTAGCGACTACCCTTCCGCCCTCATTCATCAATTATCTAATATCCAGCCCATAAATGAGAGATTACACTCTCTGAGCAGAAGTTACACTACACGCACAATCCAGGGCCAAAACCTCAGAGCTCAACGCACTCTAAAAACTGTCTGCTCATCCCGGGGCAATGTATTCACCAGACATCCTAAACCTAAAATCCCACACCTACCAGCTATTCTACTGGAACTCGCCAGTAACGAACTCCCTGATGAATACATTGACATACAGGAGGCAACTCCCCTCTATTTCCGTCGCATTCCCAGTTAAATTGCTCACTTCGAGCTTGCCTAGACAGGGGGGATCGGTTTTCTGCGGTTTCCCGATCCCACTTGCAAATGATACCTGTCTATTTTGAGGATACAGCCGCAGCTGCCCTCTCCCGCCGCGCAACATATTTATTAATTACACAACATATTAATACATGTATTTATACATATATTAATATCTCATTTTTCTACATTTATCAATCAACAAACACTAATACATAATTATTTTAGATAACAATTCTGAAAAGAACCGACCACAACCTTTCGCCACTGATTGTCCTGGCACAGCTCCACCAGTAGATCAACGAAAAGGAAACAAACCAGAAGCCAACAACCAAAGAAACAAAAACCACATCCTGAAGAGGCAACAGCCTAAAACAGGATGCCAAAACCATCAACAAAAAAGAAACAACACAAAAAGAAAGAAAACCAACGCGACGATGGAAGAAAGAGAGAATAGAGTTCTATCTAAGTGTTGATCTGGAAACAACTCCACTGGCCTTAGGGTGTTGACCGAAGGCCAACCGCTTACCGGTCTTAGATTGTTAATCGGAGACAGACCTTTCCCGTGGCTAAGTGTTAATTAGTCATTCCCGCTCCTTAACGGATCGAGTGTTGATCGATGCGTCTACCTCTAATCCATCATTCCATATAAATATATTTAATATATATTTATATTAAATATATTTAATTTTTCGCAGGTGTTAAACAGTGGGTCATCGACTCGTGCATCGATACCACCATCACTAGAATTGAAAATTAAATTTTGTACATATTATCTAGGATATACTTTTATTTTGTTATTTATTTATTTCGAATATATTTTTATTTAAATTAAAGCTGAGTTTTACTGAGTTTGCTATCTAAAAGAGCAATCCGTCACAAAACCGGATAAAATACATAAAGACTCTTTTCTGCATCTCTATATATTTAAACAGGGACCTACAAACCGAATAACGCTTCTGTTATTCTAAGGTTTGTGTGGAATCCAAGTTCAAGCGTAATTTATATTCTTTTATTATGAGCGCTTTTATTGTTGTAAGATTCGGATAATATTTGCAAATATGTTATAATAAACTATTATATATATATATATATATATATATATATATATATATATATATATATATATATATATATATACATATATTTGGGCATATAAATTTATGAAACATATTAATATAAAGTCGAATATAACTGAGTCTTTAAGTTATATGCAGACCAGATATACGAGTATGTTCATATGTGCGTTAGGGCATAATCCAGCCCTGATTTATTTCGATGATGATGTATAGTTTTTTCTTATCTTCTATATTACGAAGTTTACACATTCTTTGCACGTACTCGAATGTCGTTTCTCAACGAAAATTTTATTTGCAGAAATAAGTAACGAAGAGAGAGACAACCATAAAGAACAGAGGACCGGGAGATTATGTTTTCTTTTCCTAATCTTAATGCTACGTGCGGTTAAGGACGGAGAATATGACCCTCTGGAAAGTACCTCATTTTTTCATCAATAGAAAGAAAAACTGAGAAAGATTAAGTAACTTGGGCCTGTAAGTTTATCAAACAAAGTTATAAAGAATGTGTTAGACGAAACTTTTTTTAGGTGAAATTTTTCAATGCATGCTATATTTGTGCGTTTGTGTGTTTGTTTGCGTGTATTTGTGCGTGATTGTATGCGTATGTATGTGTGTGCGTGTGTGTGTGTGTGTGCTTATAAAAGCGAGTGAGTGCATATGCATGTGCATGTGTGTGTTTGTATCTGAATAAGTGCGTCTTTGTGCCTGTGTGCGTCTCGTGCTTGTGTATACATGTTTGGCGTTTGTACGAGTGTGTTTGAGTGTGCGTGCTTGTATATTCGTGAGTATAGGGTTACGTGTGTTTACATTTATGTGTGCGTTTGTGCATGATGTGTGTGCGTGTGTGAGTGCCTTTTGTGTACATATTTGCACATATGTGTGTGCGCGTGTTTGTGTGCGTAAGTGTAGGCAGCGGTTCTCAATCTTTTTTGGAGACGGAACCCTTTTGGAAAGCGAAATACTTACTGACGGAACCCTACAATAAAACAGTAGTTTTTAAAAGTGTATTCTTTATTAATAACCATAATAAAAATTCAATGTAACAGTTACTTATTACTTACTTACATAACAAGTATATTAATAGAAGATATTAAATAAGAAAACTCTAACTAATGGGAGGTATGAAACTGTTTTTTATTTTTCATCAAT
Source organism: Diabrotica balteata (assembly GCA_918026665.1). NCBI lineage: Eukaryota > Metazoa > Arthropoda > Insecta > Coleoptera > Chrysomelidae > Diabrotica > Diabrotica balteata. The sequence goes on from OU898283.1 coordinate 57,003,560, forward strand.
TGGTTAATATCAGGTTTGATAGAGGACATTTGAAGTCTTATATCAGGTTCGGCGTCCAGTCTATTGCGGTATTTTGTTTTCGTGGCTGCATATGCTGAGAATCCTGTTTCGCACAAATATGTTGATGGGAACGGAAGAAGAATTTTCAGAGCCATTTTGGCAGGCTATTTATCACGGATTCTGCACCAAAAATCGTTGAGAGGCGTCGTTTTAAACAGTGACTCCATACATGTGTCTGATGACATTTCTAAAAGAGATTCGTATATTTCGTTTGACATACTTTCGGGCCTTTGTAAGATGGGTAAAAAAGGATTATGAATTCATGAATTTAGTTTCATTTTTGTGTTCTGTTCTTCGAGAAAATACTTCTCAAAAGATACACGCATCGAAGTGAGATATTTAACCAATTCTTCAAATATATCATTTTGGAACATTTTGTCGTTATCGCTAACTAACTCACTGAATGACGTAAAGCTTTCTATTTCTCTCTTGCCGACGCAAATAATCCAAAAATCAAATTTTCTTTTGAAGTCAGTTATTGTGTTATAGGCCTGAAACACTGTTTACCTTGCAATGCTAAATTTAAATCGTTCAGTTTTTAAAAGATATCCGTCATAAAAGACAGTCGAAACAACCAAGTTTTATCATACAAACGGTCTTTCAAATTAAAAGAAGTATCCGAAAGAATCATTTGTAACTCGGCTCTAAGTTCAAATAGCTTTGTTAAAAATTTACCTCGACACAGCAATCGCACTTCTGTATGTAGCAGTAGTGTTTTATGTTTGCTGCCATAATCTTCACACAATAATGAGAACAGTCGAGATTGTAGTGGTCGTAATTTGATAAAATTAATTATTTTTACCGCTACATTCATAACTAATTTTAGATTTGACGGCATTTGCTTCATCGCAAGTGCTTGTCTATGCAGGATACAATGGCTGGAACTACAATTAGGAGCTTTATTTTTTATTCGTGACACTAGTCCTGCTGTATTATCTCTCATCGCCTTGGCCCCATCTGTACAAATGTCAAGGCAATCACTCCAATTCAGATAATTTTCCTCAAAAAATATATTTATTTTATTAAAAATTTCCTCTCCGGTTGTTTGCGGGCAGCGGTGAACACATAAGCATGTCTTCTTTAAAAGAACTTTCATATGGATACCTCACGATAACCAGCAAGATAGCTAGACCAGCGATATCAGTAGACTCATCTATTTGCAAGGCGAATCGTGTTTTTTGTAAACGTGTAACTAATTACTATTTAACTGGGAATAAGCTACAATTAAAGGTAAAAATAAGTTTATTGGCGTTTCAATTTGCACTTCGGAAATCGTTTTTAAAATACAAACAGTAAATTAAACAAATTTTGTTTTTTCAACAAAAAACAAAATTTGTTTAATTTACTGTTTGTATTTTGAGAACGATTTCCGAAGTGGAAATTGAAACGTCAATTTCCAGCACAGTAGAAAGATGCTTTGCAGATTTTTCATCGAGCATACATCTTGTTATGTCTAACATACATGGTTTTATTAAATTCTCAGCGATAATGTGCGCTTCACCTGCTTGTGCAATGTGATAGCTAACTAAATATGATGCCTTTGTGGCCCTTTCATTGATAGTGTAAATTACATGCATCATAGTTTTTTTACTTTCCCATAACTGTTCGTTTTTACGTAGAAAACATTCTTTATTCTTACCTTTAGACTCGGGGTGTACAGTTTCTAAATGTCGGCGCAACTTGGCAGGTGCCATGGAGCTATAAGGAAACAGTTTACTACATAGGATGCAGAGAGGTCAAAGGTTGGAATTCACAAATCCGAAACTGATAAATGATTCATCATACTTTCTATTTTTCGCTTTTGAAACCGTGGAACTGGACATCGTTGCATAATTGTCTTGATCGGTAATTGCTTTCCAACATTCGCCTTCTGTAGAAGATGTTGTTGCAGCACGTTTAACGACTTTAAGCCAACGTTCCATTCCTCTTTGTTAAAAACAACAAAATAACTCACGACCGTTACTGCAGAACAGTTTAGTCCAAAGAAGAAATGTACAAAACTGATACAATCAGAATACAGCAGTAGAACAATAAACACTTTGTTTCTATAAATATTTTTATAGCAGGTAGGTACTTATTGCCCCAAACGTTAATCGCCGCTGGACAAAGTGTCAAGTGTAGAGATATGGGCAGTGGCAGGCATATTAAAATTGTACGAGGCAACTAAGTTCGACTGCGCCTCGTGAATCGTGCTACGCCACATCAGAACAGTCTACCAGAGAGACGTGTTTTGAATTTTTTCTCAATTCTCGCGGAACCCCTACAGGGGTATCGCGGAACCCTAGGGTTCCGTGGAACACACTTTGAGTATCGCTGGTAGGGTTTGTGCTTGAATGCCTGTGTATACGTTTAACAGTGACAATGTTTTTAATACTTTGTTATAAAAAAAATTATTAGTAGTATAAAAAAATATATTTTTAACGTTTATTTTCAGTTTCTCAAGAAATTCCATTAACGGGTCATATAAATTTGACAAATAAAATAATATTTTGATTAAAATATTTAGAATAAAATATTTAGATTTATATGTACGAGTTGTTAAACTTTCTGGTCTTTTCTATTTATGTCTATTTATAAAAGCCAAAAAATATGTGATTTAAATCTCCCACTGTGGTTACTATACTATGAGTTATTATACTAACAAAAGAGTGGAATATTCCGATTAAAACAGGGGAAAAGAAAATGTTCATGGATGAAATCATGAATGTGTTGCCTGTGTGAGTCGATTTCAAATAGGTAAAAAAGAAATAAAATAAGACTTACAATCAATGAGTGTAAGTCTTATTTTATTTCTTTTTTACCTATTTGTTAATGGTTGAATTTAATTCTTGTAATATGAGTAGGATATGATTTAGATAGAGAAAGTCAGATGAGAAATGTTCTTTGACAAAGTTGGCTGATAAAAATAATAGTGACTAATAATAATTCAAATTTGATTGGCTACACATAGGTGCGTCTGTGCGCCTATGTGAGTGCGTGTGATTGTACGTGTCATATCAGTAGGTTATGATTACGGTCACGGGGCTCTAGGCACAATGTAGGGAGACTCGTTGTCAGTTGTCAGGACTTGTCAACACGATTGTTAGATATAGGTTTTTGGACATTGTTGATTCCTAGAGACTTTGTTAATAAGTATGTTTAAATAAATGTAATAAACACAATGAAATATTATTACTTGGCGCAGTCTAGTGGAAATTAATCGAAAATCATGGAAGCAAGGTTACCAAATCCATTATCATTTGAAGGCAATGTGGCCGAAAATTTTAAAAGATTTAAGCAAAGTTTTGAAATATATCTGATGGCATCCAACAAGGAAAGTTAGCAGATGTATTGGAAGCATTTGAGTCTTATGTTACTCCTAGAAAAAACGTGGTTTATGAAAGATATTTGTTTTATAAGCGCAGTCAAGAAGAAGGAGAGCCTTTTGACCACTTTTTAACAGATTTAAAAAATAAAGTAAGAAATTGTGAGTTTGGTGTTGAAGCATTTTCAATGGTAAGAGATAGAATAGTATTAGGCACCAATAGTAAGGATGCACAACAAAGCATGTTAAAAACAATTAATTTAGATCTGACTAAAGCTATTGAAATATGTAAAATGCATGAAGTATCCCAAGCTCAAATAAAAGAAGTTCAGAACAGCTTAGAGAAGGAGAAAATTGAATCAATTGGAAGTAAAGTCAAGCAGGGGCATAATTCAGTCCAAACAGTCAGGGGTGCAAGTTCTTCTAGAGGTGAATTTAACTGCAGAAACTGTGGGAGTGTCCATGGACCAAGGAGGTGCCCAGCATATGGAAAAAAGTGTAGAAAGTGTGGTAAATATGGGCATTTTGATAAAGTGTGTTATCATGGTAGGTTAGTAAGAGAGGTACAAGTGGAAGAAAGTGAAAATAATGAAGTAGACAATTTCATGATTTCATCAATCACTGTTAATGAAATTAAGAATAAAAATAATAAAGACTGGATGGAAAATTTAAAAATTAGTAACATTGATATACCTTTTAAAATAGATACAGGGGCACAGGTTAACATTTTACCCAAGGTTTTTGTTGAAAAAGTTTGCAAAATGAATGAATTAAAAGAAACTAAGGTCATACTTGAGACATATGGTGGTTTTAAGATCATTTTCTTTGGGTATAATAAAACTTGCCTGTAAATATAAAAATATTGATCATTTATTAGATTTTGTTGTTGTAAAGAAGAGATCAACACCTATCTTGGGTTTATGTTCTACCATAGAGCTTGATTTAATTAATAAAATTGATAACATAACACTGCATTCTAAAGAAAAATTTGTAGAAATGAATAAAGATGTTTTTTTAGGTTTAGGTAAATTTCAGAAAAAATGTAGTTTAAAGTTTAAAGAAAATGCAGTGCCAGTGGCTAGGCCACCTCGTAGAGTCCCACTTACAATCAAGCCTAAACTTAAGAATCAACTAATCGATCTTGAAAAGCGAGGAATCATAGCAAAGGTTGATGGTCCTACGCAGTGGCTTAGTAACCTGGTAATTGTTGAGAAAACTGATAAATCATTACGTATCTGCCTAGATCCTCGTGACCTGAACAAGGCATTGGAACGGGAATTTTGTCTAATACCTACTGTTGATGAGATTCGTTCAATGTTACAGGGTAAGTCATTTTTTACAGTTCTAGATTTTAAGGAGGGTTTTTACCAAGTAGAACTGGATGAGCAATCCAGTAATGTATGTGCTTTTGGCACTATATTTGGCACATATAAATTTTACCGCCTGCCATTTGGTCTTAATATAGACACTGAATACTTCCAGAAATTAAATTCTGAAAATTTTGCAGATATTCCAGGGTGTATAGTCTACTTCGATGATCTATTAATTTGTGGTGAGTCAATAAAAGAGCATAATAATACACTAAATAAGGTGTTAGATAGGGCTAGAGAACTAAATGTGAAATTTAACCCAAACAAAATACAATATTGTGTTGAAAGTGTTAGATACTTGGGTCATATCTTTGATAAAGATGGGATGAGAGCTGACAACAAGAAAGTAGAAGCGATAAGAAGATTGAAGGATCCGGAAAATAAAAAGGAATTACAACAAATTTTGGGAATGGTAAATTATTTAAGGGCATTCATTCCAAACTTGTCAGAGATTTCTACGCCCTTAAGAGAACTCTTAAAAAAAAGGAATGCATGGGTATGGACATATCGACATTCTGATGCACTAAATAAAATAAAAGAAGTAATTATGTCAAGTAGTGTGCTTGCCAATTTCAATGAGAAGTTACCAACTGTGATACAGACTGACAGTAGTAGTAATGGCTTGGGGTGCTGTCTCTTACAGAATAACAGACCAGTAGCATTTGCCTCTAGGGCGCTAACGACAGCAGAGTCAAATATGAGTCAAATTGAAAAGGAGTTCTTGGCAATCCTATATGCATGTAATAAATTTCACAATTTTATCTACGGAAGAAAAGTGCAAATTGATTCTGACCATAAGCCTTTGGAGGCATTAATGCATAAAGGCATTGCGGACATAATGTCACCAAGATTACAAAGGATTAGGGTAAGATTATCTAAATATGACATAGAGGTAAAATTTAAGCCAGGCAAGTTCATGCATGTGGCAGATTTATTATCGAGGAATTTTATAAAAGATGAAGTGGATGATGATAAATTTATTACAGAAATAGTTCATACTATTGACATGACTGATGAGAAGAGAGAGCAATTTAGGACTGAAGTGGATGCTGATGAGGATCTGAAACTAGTAAAGAAATATTGTATACAAGGGTGGCCCAAAACCCTGTCAAGAGTAAGCGATTCAATTAGGTATTATTATTATATAAGAAATGAACTATATTTACTTGACGGACTAATATTTTACAAAGACAGAGTTGTAGTCCCAAAAATATTGAGAGAGAGCATGCTAAGATTATTGCATTCTAGTCATTTTGGCATTCAGAAAACCCAACAGAGAGCAAGACAGATATTACATTGGCCACAAATGAACAAAAGTATAGAAGACTGGGTAAGAAATTGTAGCAAGTGTGAGATATTTAAAAGTCACAATGCTAAAGAGCCACTATTACTTAGAGAGTTGCCTCAAGCACCTTTTGAAAAGGTAGCAAGTGATATATTAGATTATGGTGGACAGTCATATCTAGTTCTGATCGATTATTTTTCTAAATGGCTCGATATAGTGAAAATTAATTCAAAAACTTCTCAGGTGGTCATCAAGGAGTTAAAGAAAATTTTTTCAACACACGGAATATCTTACGAAGTCATATCAGATAACATGCCTTATAATTCGTGGCATTGTCAGCAATTTGCTAAAGACTGGGATTTTCGGTTTGTAACGTCCAGTCCCCGCTATCCACGGTCTAATGGGCAGGCAGAACGAGCCGTTCAAATTGCAAAAAACATGCTTAGAAAGTGTGACGACTTAGATATGGCACTCCTGGAGTATCGCAATACTCCAATAAATGGAACAGATAAAACACCGGCCCAATTAGTAACTAACAGGGTTCTTAGATCGAAGCTACCATCAAATAAAAAGCACAAAGACATAAATCTAAAGGATGAGTGGGAGAAACTAGAGGCGAAAAGAAACGAATATAAAAATTATTATGATAGAAACACCAAGGTAATAAGAGAAATAGTGCCAGGAGAGAATGTAGGTGTCAGAGAGGGTAGAGAATGGAGACCAGGAAAAGTTCTGGAAAAAGTGGATGATGCACCCAGATCTTATTTAGTGCAGAAAGAAAATGGGGAAGTCATCAGACGAAACAGTTATCACTTAAGGCCTTCCCTAGTTAAAGCGGAAATTAAGAAGAATACTGATTTTGCACATAATGATAGATCATTTAACTCCTCATCTGGGAATCAGAGTTGTGGAGTAGAGGAACCTTCAACCTCCCAAATGAATGCTGAAAATAGAACTAGCGCTAGACTCAAAAGGGCTCCAGTGCGTTTTAAGGATTATCAAATGTAAGGGGAAAGATGTCATATCAGTAGGTTATGATTACGGTCACGGGGCTCTAGGCACAATGTAGGGAGACTCGTTGTCAGTTGTCAGGACTTGTCAACACGATTGTTAGATATAGGTTTTTGGACATTGTTGATTCCTAGAGACTTTGTTAATAAGTATGTTTAAATAAATGTAATAAACACAATGAAATATTATTACTGCGTGTCTGTATGTGTTGGAGTGAGTATGTGAGTATGTGTATACGTGTGTTTGTGCATAGGTGTGGACTTGTATGTGAACGTTTATGTCTGAGTGACTCAAGTGTGTTCGTGTGGGTGTGTGTTCTTGAGTGCAGCTGTGTGTTCTTGAGTGTAGATGTGTGTAAGTATGGTTGTGTGTCTGCTTATATATATATATATATATATATATATATATATATATATATATATATATGTGTGTGTGTGTGTGTGTGTGTGTGTCCGTGAACGTACATGTTAGTGCAGATTTTTTTGTGCCTGTAAGTGAGTGCATGATTGGTTTCGTTTGGAGATGTAGGTGTATGTATTAGCTTGTTAGAGTGTCTTTTGTGTGCGAGCATTTATGCCTGTGTATGTGCGTGTGGGTATGCATATTTGTGGATATGTGTATAAGCGTTTCTAATTGAGCGAGTATATTCGTTTGTGTATGAGTGTGAGATCGTGTGGGTATATACTTATGCGTGTGTGTTTTTACAGAGAAGTCTTTGTATATGTTTATATAAGTTTGGCTTAGGACTTAATACCTTAGCGACAAAACGCAAGTATATAGTAAATTGTGAAATAAGGAGACACCGGTAAGAGGATTCTTGTAATATTTCGATTTTAAAAATAAAGGTAAATAAAACATCCACGGTTGAATATAACTTTTGTAATATTTGAAGAGTATATTTATTGTAAATTTAATAAATAAATTTTGTAGGTTCATAAATAGAAAATAAATCTATCCGTATTTCATATACTATACTATACACAACTGATTATCCCATCCTACACAACTAAATTGGTAGCCTATCACAGCTTGTTACATAGATTAACAGAAATTCCCATGTCAAAAAATAACTTCACGATAAAATTAAATGTTATCAAACAAATAGCAGTAGACAATGAGTACAGCGAATAAACAATAAACAGAATTTTAAACTTCGTCATCTAAGTGACTTTAAAAAAGAATGCATTCTAGGCACGAAAGACGCCAGTTTTGGTTTACAGGAAATTTCAGAAAGCGTTTAAGCTAATCCATCGAAGGTGTTAAGAGTTTAGATGAGGTGGTTCAATGATTATACTTATCGGCGTCGTGGGAGGCTGGACGTCCTAGAATATTGCAAAGTCATTATTTGCGCCATCTAAGACATCTTGCTCTCAGAAATAGACGGGACTGTGTACGTCAAGTAAGATATGATTTAGTTGTAACTACAGGAAGGGTAGTCTCAAGAAGAGCAGGCAATCAAAGATTATTTTAAATGGGACGAACATGTGTGGGATATGGTAGGTTGAAACCTAAATCAATTGCCAGCTCCTTCAGCAAGCTAAAAAGAACTTTGACATGCCAAAAGAAGAATCTGGATGAGTACTTCGCAATATGATATAGACTACTTAATTCGATGAATGCTCCATAGATTAACTGAGTGTATAGAAACTCAAGAAAATGATGTCACGAAAATGACGTTACAAGTTTCTTTATAATTATGTTATCAAATATGGACATTATAACGTATACTTCGTTAATAAATATTTAAATAAATTATTGTCCTTCTAGCTGTTGTATTTTTTTCGTATCAGTATATATACTAAATGTAGGAAATAGTATTTATCACTAGACTAAAAAAGAAGGTAATTGATACATTAGCCATGACTTAGCCACGTTGCACTCTCTCTTTAGTCCTGACCCCCGGAGAGAGTGTAGTGGTCTAGTCATATTCCTGTAATTTAATCGATCTATTTTGTTGGGGATCTTCCTCATGATTTTCGGCCTTCTACCTTTCCTTGGATAATAAGTCTTTCTATCTTTTATATGTCTGCTCTCATAACATGTGCAAATTATTTAAATTTTTGGAGATGGACATTACTAGGAGAGCCTTTTGCTAACCACTAGCTCATTTAAAATTGAATTATTTGTCCGGTGATATTTTTTCAAGAAATGCTGACTGTTTGTTTTGTTTTGACCGAGAAGAGATTAAAGAGGACATTTATGTGTAAAAGACTTGCCCTGATTTTTGATACGTATAGCATTAACTATAATATACACCATAGTAGACCATACAGTATATACATCATAATACACACAGGATTTCCTTTTATGTCAACTACTGGTGCAACATTTGACAATAATATACATTTCAATATTGACGAATAATTTTAAATGACTTACTCCAATTTAGCAACTTTACGTGTTCTAAAATAATGATTTTTTGACGAAAGAAATTTTATTGCTACTATTTTGATATTATAAAAATGGTTAAAATGGTATTACAAAAATACTTAAGGCATTTTACAAAGATTAAATAAATATGCTACACAAAAAGAGATTCTAAAAAACTATATTAAACTTTGAACAATTTGACCCATCTCCACGTTTATCATGTGTCCCCGCGTATACCTCATATGACAATAAAAATATATTTACCATTGAATCACCGACTTCATTTATCGAATTCCATCAACCCACATATTTGAAATTTTAATGTTGTTTACTGTAACATGTTCCAGAAAGATCGTTGACCTAATGTGTTATGAATCATTTTCATAAAACTACTTTTTTCCGTATTTCAGCAATTTCAAGCATTAACGTATTATTTTTGTATTGATATATTTTTGAAGTTTTTATTTTTACGATGATCAAAGCTGAGATAGAACAAATTATTTAATAATAAAATTAAAGTACATACTATAATCTATTTTAAATATTTATCTACTAATTAAGACATTAGGTTCGGTGACAGTATAAGTCATTAGTGTTCAAATAGACAAAATATTCCAATGAGATTTTTTCGCATAATCACTTTCATGAGATACTCTATTATAATGTTTAAGAGGTCGCCCAGACGAAAAGTTTTTCAATTTGTTATAAACAGTTTTTTTAACAAACTGTAACAATCAATTCGTTCGGACGGTACCAATTTTTTTGAATTTTTTGGATCATTCTGAACAAAATAGGTTTCTTGTAGTTTTTCTGTAAACTTGATCATTTTCGCGTTATAAATAATGTAAAACCGAGAAAAAACCCAAATTACGATTTTCAAGCATCAAAAACACAGGAAACAAACATTATTTTTGAAATCACCAAGCACTTAAATTGTTTTAGCCTTGTTGAAAAAGTTTAAACCTTGTTCTATCATTTACCGACTTTAAAAAGTAAGAGTAAGCCCTTCGAGGAACTTAAATCATTTGTTTAACAATGTTATGCAGGTGATATAATCATCAGTAAACTAGAGTAAGCATACCTCTAGCTAACGCTTGGAATGTTTTGTATTTACTGAATTAAATGAAAAACGGCACTATAAATGTATTCATGGCAATAAAATAGCGCAATGATTTTGTCTGTATTTTGTTCCGAATGTGAACTGTGAGTTGTATTAATCGCAGATAACTTACATGATACAGTTTCTATGATGCATTCGCTTAAAAGTCTGTCTGAAAGAGCAGGATTAAAGATAAACTTTGAGAAAACTAAACTTATAACAAATCTCGTAATGAGTGGAAATATAACTATTGACAATAATACCATACAACAAACAGACACTTACAAAATATTTGGGACACGAAATCAAAATATGCAGAGACAATCAAACACATGAAATACAGAGGCGAATAGGCCTAACATGGGCAGCATTTGGCAAATTAAGCCATATTCTAAAAAATTCAATTCCCATGTGTCTCAAGCGAAAGGTTTCTAACCAATGTGTTTTGCCTGTACAAACTTATGGAGCAGAGACTTTAACACCCACGCCAAAATCTGCCAATAAACTCAGAGTTACACAACGAGCCATGGAACGTGCAATGTTGAACGTGAGCCTTCGAGACCACATAACAAACCAATAAATCAGGCAAAGGTCAGGAGTTCAAGACGTCATCGAAAGAACCACGACGCTTAAGAGGAACTGGGCAGGGCACTTAGCCAGAACACAAGATGGACGGTGGACATGACGTATTATGGAATGGAGGCCCAGAAACTATAAAAGAAGTCGAGGACGACCACCGTAGATGCCCCGATAATATAAAACGTGTAGCAGGAAACTGGCTAAAAGCGGCCCAGTGTAGAGAACACTGGAAAGAACTGAGGGGCCTATGTCCAGCAGTGGACACGATTAGCTGATTGATGATGATGATGATGTGAACTGTGAACTTTGACTGTTAGGTCAAAGTGCGTAGCATCTATGCGCACCAAATTTAAACTCAATTTGGGAAATATTGGCGAGTATACGCCCCTTGAAATACATTTCAATAAATTACACAAATTAAATATATAGCAAAATTTTTAAAAATGTCGAAAGTCGAAAGGTTATGAAACTAAAGCAAATGTATTTGTAAAGTCCCTAACTTAAATAAATAATTTAAATATTTGGTAATGGTGAAATGTTCTTAACCGCAAGTTTGTATTCTCTGAGGGCTGTTTTCACTGTTACTATACGAATTACACCATCTTGTTCTGGATGAATGGCTGTCACACGGCCTAATGGCCAACATACCGGTGGAAAACGCATGGTCCTGATTAGAACTAATTGTCCCATTTGTAGATAATTGGTGAATGGCCAGAAAACCATTTCTGACGTTGCTGCAACTCTCCCATGTATTCTTTGGATCAGCGATGCCATATGTGCTGGTGCATTATCTTTTTTTTTTCGTCTTTTTAGAGGATGCATCATCTGAAGATGTTGATATCGAGACAACCAATTTGTAAATACTTCCGTAAGATCGGGTTCTGATAATGAAGTGAATGGTCCGCCGACGAGAAAATGAGCTGGTGTAATAGGATTTAAATCATTAGGACTAGAGCTTATAGGTGACAGTGGTCGGGAATTTAATACTGCCTGTACTTGAATTAAAATTGTTTGAAATTCTTCGAAAATTAGTCCAGTATTTTTTATCGTTGGTCATAAATCAACCTTCATTGATTTTACTCCTTCCTAGCGCGCAGGGCCCAGCGTAGTCTACACCAGTTGAACGAAAAAAAAAAAATGTTTAGGTAATTCGTTTCCTGGTAAGATCACCTATTGTAGGGGTTTGAAAAGAGGGTTTTTCCTGAAACATGTGTAATTATGTACTGTTTTTCTAGCAATGTTGCGACCAGAAATTGGCCAAAACTTGCCCCTGATAGATGAAAGTAGATAATTAGAACCTGAATAAAGAAGCCTCCATGTTCATGTATAAAAAGTAATTTAGTGAAATGAGAATTCTTGGGAACTAGAATAGCATGGCGTTTTTTAAATGACCATGAGGAATGTTTAAGTCTACCTCCAACTCGCGAGATACCCGTAACATCCAAAAATGGCGAAAGAAACTTAATAGTACACTTTCTTACTTGGTAGAACTTACTCAGCAAGTTTATTTCTGAGCTGAAGTGCTCAGCTTGAATTATCTTTGAAAAAAGATTTAAATTATTTGAAAGTTCTTCACTGCTCAATGGCCCATGAAAATTGTCGTTGCCTGGTTTGAGGTTATGAATAATACGTAAGTAAAATGCCATTGATGCGATGAAATTTTAAAAAATTTGAAAATCGTTCAATGTCCATTATTAAAGAAACTCTTGTTGTCGTCTTCGAAAACGGAAGCAATGGGCCATTTTACTGATGAACGTAAAAGCCAGTCTGGATCATGCCGCAATTAAGTAGATACCAATAATGAATGCAGTTGAAGTGGCTCTACATGACAATAGATCTGCAGGATACGAATATCAATTCACTTAGTACCAAGCCTAAATAAAGTCTTGCTCTGAATTTCAGATATCCTGTTAACAGCAAATGTTTTTAATAAAGAAGATGACATGCTTCTTCAACCCAAGACTATTGTAGAATATGTCCAATGGAATATGCTACCTAAAGATATTTTGAGAGCCCTTTGAATATGACTTGACAATTTGGCGGCTATAAGAGTATCGCGTAAGTTCAATCTAAGGATTGTAAGAGCCTTGATTGGACTTAGATTTGACACAAATTAGATGAAAATGAATGTTGTCTAATAAGTCAATTGGTTGAATGTATGCACAGGCACCATAAGCCTTCTCATTTTCATCACAAAACATGTGGAGTTTAGTAAGAATAGGGTTACATCTTACATGTTTGGGAATTGTAAAAGTATTGATATTATTGAGCTCATCGCGTAGATTTACCCAAATTACATCAATATATACTGGGAGAGACTCTTCCCAAGATAAACGTTCTATCCGGAGTTTCTGGACATCTGTGAAACACTGCATATAATCAGGTGTTTTCTAACAGTTTTGGAGGAGCTTTCTAATAAAGCCTTTGGATTACAAGTTAGAACATCTGACGAAGATGACCAAAATGGGCACTATGTTATCGCATTTTCCTTGGAACTTGAGTTTAATGTATTAAGTTGCACATTGAAATTGCAATATGTACAAACAATCCTTGTTTAAGGATTGAAGATACTTCTTTTGACATACTGGACAGATCTGTTAATGAATCAAAGCCTGTAAGTAGATCGTCTACATAGAAGTTGTTTTGGATTACCTTAAAAGGGACTGGAGATGCATTCATATTTTCTAAAGCCATCTTAAAAATAGATCTTATGGCTAGATATGATGCTAAAGATGTGCCGTGCCATATGTAACTATATTTAATTGAAATTCCAAAAGAGTACCTCAAGGTTTTTCTCTCCACAGAATCTGCCGAAAACTTCTTTATAGAGGATGAATTTAAACTTGCCGATACTTTTTACATACATCAGCTGAAACGACATACGTATGTTGCCTGAAGCGATGTAAAATGTAAAAGATACCATTTTGAATGTCGTTTCATGATCAGCCTAACGATGAAGAACAAGAACAATCGAACACAACCCGTAGTTTATTTGTATATTAGTCTGCCTTTAATACTTTAGTGCTATGGGTTCGACGTTTCTACCTTGGACATGTGTAATAAGTCTTCAGCCTCTTGCAAAGACGAAGTATATAGATCTCAAAGCTGTACATTCCGCTGAAGTTTACGTTCTAGACTATAAAGCCGTTGAAGAGCAATAGATTTTGAGTCACCTAGTCTAGAAACAGGTTCCTTCAAGGGTACTGAGACCACGAAACGACCTTCGTTGTATCTGTAATAAGTTGAAGTAAACATGTTTATACAAGATCTCTCTTCTGGAGACTGAATTAAGTCAGCACACTCCTCTATTTCCAAAATCGAGAAGACTGAGCTTGTATGTTTAAGTTTTGGGAATCACTTAGATATGAACTTGATTTATCTGAAAGAAGAAGTTTTGTAAGTGGTCCACTCACTATCCACCTAAACTAAGTTTTATAAAGAAATGGATCTGAAGATTTAAGACGAATTTGCCCTATGCATATTGTTTCCCAAAACAAATCAGCACCTATGAGAAGATCAATTGTTTGGTAATGTGAAAATCAGGATCTGATAATTAATGACATGAAGGTATGGAAAGACATATTTGGTCAATAGGCGCTTCAGGTACAACTTCGTATATTTTTGGAGCTACCAAATAGACTAAAGAAACTGTAAATGGAGTGTTTTGAGACAAAATATGAATTTCCCAAACGGATTGAATTTTGGATTCCACCTTAAATGTCCCTGAGATTTTAATATTTGTAAGCTTTCTTGGTAAGTTTATGAGTAAAATTTATACTAATTAAGTTAGACTGGTTCCCTGGATCCGAAAGTGACCTGCAATCATTAGGATTTCCCTTTATATTAACTACCTCTAATAAAACAGCAGATAGAAGCACCTGTTTCGAACTTAAATAGAATGTGAAGCGAGACTGTCGTGCATGTGTATCAGATGTATATAAGATTCTATAGCATGCAAGAGGAAATGATGCTTCACAGTGGATTTTTTGCAATGACCAAAGTTGCAAGTGTTTCAATGGTGCTCATGATTTAGACAGTTAATGCACATATTGGTTTTTTTGACTTAATCGATTTGTTCAGGTACAGAAAATTTTATAAATTTTGTACATATTTAAATTTTATGATTTGAAGCATTTCATGATGAACAGATACGATTTGAATTATAAAAACATTATAAAAACTTCTTTGAACAAAAGTGTTGAATATATTACTAGACACTGTTGGTAATTTAAATGGTTGTACCCTTATGTTTTGGGTTGAATTTGCCTTGTATGTATAATTTGGGTTGTATGTTTGTCCTACATCTTTTGAGAATTTTTGCCTTTTAATTTAAACATTAAAGTTAAAATTTTAAATTGGGTAAATCGTTCATGAAATCTTTAGATTCTCATTCTCTAATTGTCAATTGATCGAGGTTTAAGTATACACTAAATATGTAATTAGAGTATTCCGTGACATTGTAGGCTGTCCTAATGGCTTTAATGATCTTATGTAAGTGCATTCTTCGATGATCTATCAAGTGGCTTAGATTTTTTAAAGATTCATTTTTATCGGACAAATGTTGTCGAATAAATCCTTGGTATGTATATTTAATAATGCTCTTTTATCTGTATACTGGTCATGCAATAAATCTACTTTTTTTAGAAAATTGTCATGTGTGTCCTGTATTTTTGCAATAATTTCGAACGCTTCGCTCTGTAAAGCTCTGTTTAAATATTGAAAACGATGTACATTATTAATAATTTAACTATTATTATTCATCAAACTGTCAAATAAGTGTCTAAATTGAAGCCATTCATCTGATGCACCTGAAAATGTTGGCAAATTGATAGCAGGCAACTTTACTTCTGTATAATGAATGAATTTATTATTGTCGAATTCGCGACGTAGCTTGCATCATCTGTGCTCAAGAGTTTGCACTTGTGCTTTGACAATTCCTCTTCCTCCACTAATTATTCAATGTCTACCTGTATAACTGAATATTATTGACTCTCAATATATATGCAATTCTATTTTTTAACTCCCTATCGTCAAATCAATCGATTTGGGACATGCATTTAATTACATAGGTCTAAAAATTTGTTAAACGAGCTTTTAAACCAACTCGCTTAACACGCAGTCTTTTTAAATCTTTTATTTTTATTAAACAAATTAACAAATATTTAACAAATAAACAACTGCTTTGTAAGAATGCAAATAAAAAACTTGACTATATGTATTGAATATGCTTGTTTGTAACATTTAATAGGATAGTAAAAAGGACCAAATTTTTCTAGCTAACGTTTGGATTGTTTTGTATTTATTTAGTAAAATGTTCGCGCATTTTAATAGCGCGATGATTTTACGTGTCTTTTGTGCTGAATGTGAATTCGGACTGTTAGGTCGAAGTTGGTAACATCTATGTGTACCGAATTTAGAATAAATTTGGAAGATTCAGCGCGTACAATAGCATATTTTAATTATTTTCTTGTTGAGTATTGCGAGATTATCAGCAAAAGCCTGGCATTGATGTTCATTATTAGCACTAACACTATGATCCCAAAAAAATACATCAAGGATAAACATTTGAGAGTAGGTAGATGAAAGTGTTCAATCCAAAAAGGACTGATATTTTATACAATGTGCTGTATTTTGAAAAATAATGAAAAAATACTATATTCTTTGGAAAACTGTGATTGGCAAGACTATATTTTTTAATTAAAGTTCAATTATTACAAATAAGTTTAAAAACTGATCATGTGTTAATAAAATCAATAGCATTTTGTTTTAATAATTTTTTAATTGAAAGTTTATGAGCATATTAAAGAATACATGACTTTATGATGCACGTACATAAATATATTTTAAATCTATGTGAATACGTCGCAGAATACAAACACAGACATAATATGAAAATTGAAAGATTTATATTCTGTTTGAAATATGTTAATAGTATATATTAAAACATTTATAGCTGTTATATTTTTGTTATAGATTAGACCGTTAGATTCTCTACACTTTCTTTTCCTCCCCATCCTACCCAACAAGAATATGGAGAAAACCAGATGCAAAAATCCGTACGTCAAGATGGCTAAAAACTGATTAGTCGTACGTCATGCGGTCAGTAACAATGCTCTTGGGACACTGGGCAAAATCCCATTGAATATCAACCTTGTTCCTGAACGAGGGGCTCTACAGGAATCTACCAACGGTCCCCAGGTACTCGTGGAAATAAAAAATATGAATACTCACCAATATGCAAGGCAAGCATGGTGTTTAAATGCCAACAAACGACCACTGTAAACCAACCCTACTCAAAGTGTGTCAAAAAGATAAACCTCAACATTGCCACATATAACGCTCAGTCACTCTATTCCTAGGAAAGATTCGAAGAAATGGAGAAACTATCAAAAGTCAATTAGGATATTGTGGGTATCAGAGAAGTAAAAAAAGGTAAAGACTCTTATCATCCTCCCAGCAAGTCATTTATGGTACTACAAAGGAGAAGAAGAATCGACAGTCGGAGCCGTCGGTTTCTTTATTCACAAGAGAATTGTTAACAGAATTGTGTCAATAAGCCAAATCTCAGCAAAGGTGTGCTACTTAAACTATATTTTACGATCAAATATCCTGTCCACTGAAGGAAAATCCTGGCTACTTCTTAATAATAGATGGCGATTTTATCTCCAAAATAGGCACTAAGAAAGACCCTACGCAGAAATTATACAGACAAACAACTGATAACTTTTCTTTTGGAAAACAATATCTATCAAGTGAGCAGCTTTTTTAAAAAGAAAAACAACAGAAGATGGATATGGCAAAGCCGTGATGGAAATACAAGGAACAAAATCGACTATTTCTTAAAAAACAAAAAAAAATATTTGAAGACGTAATTGTGCTAAACCAGTTTAGTACAAGCAGTGATCATAGGTTACTAAGAGCGAAAATAATGTAACGCAGATAGAAGTTAAAGAAAAGATTTGAAACTGGGCAGACGTGTTACAATGTGAGGTCCAAGAAAAGATTTGAAACAGGGCAGACGTTTTACAATGTAAAAGTTAGAGAAAAGATGTGTAACTAGGTAGACGTGTGTAGAATGTTGGGGCAATTTTGAATCAAAAAGTTGATTTAATTGTTATTTTTTTAAATGTTTTAAAACCGGTAAAAGTGATAATACTCTTGTATTAGAAGCAGTTTTGATAGAGTAGTCATTAGAAGATTTGTATAGATACCGGAAATTTTTAAAAAGTATTGTATAGGGTGTCCCCGTCGTTAGCAAGATTCCTCCACCAAATATTATTTGATCGTCGTTCCTGAGTACGGAAATGGTTTCCTGTTTTCCAGTTTGAGAATTTGTTCAAGTATCTTCCCCAGAGATGTAGCAAGTTTTTCCTTTTCAAAGTTAAGTGAAATATGTAAAAGAATTAGGTAACTTTTAATATATTCATTTTAGTTATAAGTTATATAGACATTTTTAATAATTGCTTTCATTAAACATTAAAGAATTTGTAATAATTAAAGTTTTATATTATGTCGTAGCTAAAAATGTCATAATTTAATCTGTCTTAAAATGTTATGTTGACATATGACATTTTGCTTTAATCCATTGTTGTTGTAAGACAATTTTAATTTGATTATTATATATAAAAGATATTCCATATACAAGGTTAAATTCAACAGTATTTTCATAAAAAGGATATCCATAAAATTTTGATAATCTAATTTGGCCATATTATAACCTAGGAACCATTTCAAAAATTTTTGTAGCAATCTCTTTTGTAAACAAATAACACGTAAGTTTTGTTAATTTGTATTATGTTATATAGTATGTTTCTTGTAAAATCTGTATTTTTGAAAACTGTTTGTTTGAGACAAAAATAAACGTTTGATTTGTTTGTCTGATCCATTTTGTGTTTTAATTTAGAAAAGTCTCCTAATCCTTGTATGTATTTTTAATTTTAGGGAAGAAGAATTTTTTCTTTCTTCCAGCAGGAAGTTTTCTTCAAAGCGGCGTCCAAAATAGAAATAGCTAGAGGTAATCTTATCTGCCATATCTTATTTCGTTTTTGACCCAGGAGATTTATGTAAGTATCCCTTTGTTTTCATTTAGTAGATACCCCAATCCGACCAATTTTATTTCAACTTATCCACGATCCAGCTCTCCAACAACACTCTGAGTGTCGTACGCAGTAGTTTCGATTATTTTGTTTGCCCTATCTCTACCTTAGTAGTTTCTGTCCCCAATCTTCTACTGGCATATACTTACCCTGAGATAAGCAAAATATAATCGTTACAAGATGGTACAGGAACTCGTTGTGGCTACAGAAAATGTAGGTTTAAATATAAATATCTCTAAAACAAAAATAATGACAAATGTGGGACCCAACCAGAACATCAGTATTAGTGGACAAAAAGCAGAACTCGTAGATAAATAAAAATATCTAGGACATAAAATTATGATTGACAGGGATAATCAGACCCATGAACTGAAGAGAAGAATAGGTCTTTGGTGGCGAGGAAGAGGCATAAATGTTTTATATTTGTTAGTATTTTGGTTTAGGTATGTCGTTTAGAAGCTAATTCTGTATAATAAAAAGCAATATTCTCATATAATTTTAATTCTGCAAATGTCAATGCATTAAAGTATAGTCCAATCAAGAGAAAGCTTCGAAGATCAACTGAGACTTTTTTTTGATTGTAAAACCTAATGTTTTACCTGCAACTGTAAAAGTGGTTGTAAAAACTTTGCAGTTGTAGAAAGTCTGGACTATTTTGTTTAGCTGTATGTGGAAGTTGTCAAACTGGTAATTGCACAAATTATAAAAAGAAAAATATTATACTTTCTCATGATGAAGAGGATACAAATATATCATATGACAACTGCCACGAAATTCAAAATATTGACTTTCTAAACGATTCCATTAAAAATCTGGTGGATTCAGAAATTTTATTTACATCTTTACATCAGATGAAGAAGAGGATTGTGATTGTGAAAAATAATTATAGTTTTTATAAATAAATGATCATTCATCACACCTTTTATCATTTTAAAAACAAAAAGAGAAATCATACGATTTCTACCTGGCGAAATCGAATTCAAATATCAGCCGCCGTGCTTCCTAAAACTTGCGAAGCAAACAGCTTGATGAATAAATCGGCAAGGGAATCTAAAATTGCATTCCAAATGCTGTTCATCATGGCCAATATTCGTAGTGAATTCGATTTCTGGTACGCCAAACGAAGTAAAGAAATAAAACACAATGACGGTATTTAATTTTGATTCGATACAGAGCAGCGACAATCCGCATATACGTATTTCGACCTCTTTAGCTCTACTTAGTACGGTATAGCCACTACTCCTTATCCGTATAGTTACGTCTGTACATAGTTATTTTTGATAACTATGGTCTACGACGGGAAAATATTTTGGTTTGATACGGAGTAGTGGCTATACTGTACTGAGGAGAAATAAAGAGCTCGAAATACGTATATGCGGCTTGTCGCTGCTCTGTATCGAATCAAAATTAAATACCGTCATTGTGTTTTATTTCTTTACTTCGTTTGGAGTACCAGAAATCGAATTCACTACGAATATTGGCCATGATGAACGGCATTTGGAATGCAATTTTAGATTCCCTTGCCGATTTATTCATCAAGCTGTTTGCTTCGCAAGTTTTAGGAAGCACGGTGGCTGATATTTGAATTTGATTTCACCAGGTAGAAATCGTATGATTTCTTTTTTGTTTTTAGATGGCATAGTTACGTCTGTACATAGTTATTTTTAATAACTATGGTCTACGACGGGAAAATATTTTGGTTCGATACGGATTAGTTGCTATACCGTACTGAGGAGACCTAAAGAGGTCGAAATACGTATATGCGGCTTGTCGCTGCTCTGTATCGAATCAAAATCTAATAATGTCATTGTTTTTTATTATTTTATTTCTCATAATAATTTTATTTTAACTTTTTTTATTCCTTTCTGGATTATTAAAATAAATAAACTAAATTAATGGGAAAAACCCCGTAGTTGGCTGTATACCATCGTTTAAAAAAACACAGAAGTTAAAACACTTCACACATGTGTATTGTGGTATAAAAAGCAAATAGTTAAAACTTTATAAAAAGTGTCATCAACATTTAAGTTCTAGCAGAACGTTTTCGATCTGAACAGATCATCCTCAGTGCCTTGTGTACTTGTAGCTAACAATAAAGTTATCTGTGAGACCTCCATGTATGGATTTACAGCATTCCAAATGTTACATTTTGATTAAGTTGTGACTCTAGGTCGATGACAATGGATAGATTTTTAATTGCTTTAGGGACTACATGTGTCCCTGCTCGATTTTTAACACGTGGTACTTGTCAGTTAAAACGACACAGACCAACTGGACCAATAGAATAGAATTAAAATCTATGAAAAACTCATAAAGGATTATCTTATGCTCCTATCAGGTGGTCCTAATTTCTTTTAATAAGAAATCTGATCCGTGACTGATCTATTATCTCTAAAACCGGCTAGATGTTCGCCTAGCAGCCTAGCTTATGATCCGCAAATTTGTTTAATCTATCTTTTATCACCCTGGAAAGTATCTTATAACATGTATCCAACAGAGTAATACCTTGGCAATTTTCACATAATAATATATCCTCTTTTTATATTTAGTGCTTAATAAAGCCTTAATCCAGTCTTTGGGTATATTTTTCTTCTCCCATATTATCTTAGATAAGGTTATACACCATTTTTAAAGCTATATATTGATTTCTCCCGGTCTTTTGTTATTTTTGAGAGTCTTTATTATATCCTTAATCTGTTTCAAGGTGGATTTCGGATATCTTGTGTATTTTGTTCGTATTCAAGTTCCCTAAAATTTATTTCCCTTACGCCCATAAGTGCTCCTTTTTACTCGTTAACGTTCTGTCTTCGTTTTTCGTGTATGTATTAAAATTTTTATATTCTTTTTCAGTATTTTTAACTTCTTAGTAAATTTGGTGGCTTGGTATTTCTTTTTTCTGTAATTTTTCTTTTACATTTTATAGTACTTTTTCGTTTATTTTATTCGGAACAATATACTTCTTCGATTTATACTCATTTGTTTCGTCTACTTATCCTTCTCATTTTTTTATTTAATCCTGGTTACTTTGTTGTTTCTTAGTGTAAACAATCGAAAATCCAGAAAGAGTGTCTGGTCCAACGTAATCCAGAAGTCTGTGATGTAAGATTTATTACTTATTCGATCAAGAACCCATGGAAATGTTTTTCAGGACGTAAATTATGTTTAGAGCTAGACCGATTTCTAAATCTACACATTTTGTTGATATAGTTCATACCTAGTTGTAGATCATACCTAGTTATAGAAGCAGGCACTTAAATTATTTTCAGGATTCTACTATTAATTTTTAATATATATGAGATAGGTCCAATATATTTTTGGTAACTGGTATATACCCTGTCATTCTTTTGTTCATGGTAAAACCTACTCTGATACAGGTAATATTTTCAATTAAGAGGTTAGGTATTGTATTTTCAATTAAAATGATTTTTACACTTTCCCCTTCTTTTTAGAAAGCTAATCTGTCTTAATTTTTCTTTGTGTCATTTTAAATATTTAAAGAGAAATAAGGTTTAAAAAAAAATACATTAAAAACTAACTTATTACTTTTTCTGATGTCGATGGCATATAAAAGATCATTTTTCATGTGCCATTACATCGGTTCATACAACATTACGTGACATGATTACATGTAATCCGAACTTGCTATATAAAAAAATATATAAATTGTAAAATTTTTCTTAAGTTATCCAACCGTCATTCAAACAATATATTCATTAATCACGCGAAATATATGACGTATGATTCGATGACAACATGCTACCTACGAGGTGAATAATCAAATGATAATATATTAATAAAAATTAAATTAATTGTAAGATATATCAGGGATTAAGATATATCAGGGTGATATGGTGAACAGAAAAGTTAGGCCGTGTAGAAGACAAGATATTGTTTATTTAAATAAAATAAAAATATACTTTTTTCACAAAACATATTGGCAATAACTTAACAGTGTCATAGTTTCTTTAAGACATCACAAATGTTTGAAAAAAAAAAAGAAAAAATAAGCAATATTTATTCTTATTAAATTCACCATTTCATCCAAGCATAAGGGTGAAATGGTGAAGGGACTTTGGGTGAAAATGTGAACTTAAGTCTCTTTCTATTTACCACATTTATCACACATGGATTAAAAGCATGATTATGGTCTAGAAGGTAAAGTGCGTATGTAGAGTCTGTTTTTATTTTAATGACGAATTTCAAATTCTTCACATTCAAATTAAAGGCCTTAAGCTATTTTTATTAGAATCTATGGAAATCAACAAATTAAAAAATACAGACATAATTCTGAATAACCAACTTGAGACAAACAGTTCTCCCGTCCCTAACTTATTCAGTTAAAGACTATAAAGTGTAAACACATACTAAAAATAGATCACTTAAAAAAGGCACTCTGGCTGAAACAGCTATCGTGATAATAATTTAAAATCAACATTTTGGAAGTGTGAAAACCTTCTGTTTCAGAGTTTTACTGAGGAGTAGGCAGGTCTCAATCTGCCTACTCCTCAGTGCCAAGTGACAACCGGTCTATAAAATAAAAATAAAAATAAAAAAATAAAAACATTTATTGCCCTAATAATATTTACATGTCATAACTTAAAAAAATTTCAGCCTTCTTTCTTCCTGATGTCCCGCTTTTGCACCATCTTCTTCTGGTTTGTTTTCCTCTCGGCATCCTGGACTTCTCTGGGTGGTTTCCTCGTCTTTTTCTGTAGGTACTTTTTATGGCATCGTACCTACTTCCCTGCTTGGCTGTTTTCCGGCAACCATCCGGCTAGACCCTGATCAGGTGGTCGATCAGTCTGTGGGTTTGTCTATGTATCCTCTGGATTCTGTTTTTATCGAGGATATCCCTGGTCTTTTGGAGTCTTCTTGTGGCCTGGTGGAAGAAGTATCTTGTCCTGTTCTCAGCCACCTCCCTCAGTGGTGTGTACTGGAGCCTTTCTTTGATGGTTGCGTTCGTGATTCTCTGTTCCCATGGTGAACCTTCGATTATCTGGTAGCACGATGTCTCTGTAGTTTCCAATTTCCTCCAGTGGGTCTCCGCTAGCGAACTCCATAATGGGACTGCATACAACATCACCGACCTCACGTAGGCCTGGTACAACTGAATTTTCTTGGCCTTCGATAGGGGGCTGGATCTGTGAACAAAAGGAAGTATCAGTTTTTTAGCAATATTACCTTTCACCTTAGTTTTTTCTGCATGCATCCGGAAATTAAGTCTTCTGTCGAGGTGGACTCCTAAATATTTGACAGACTCCGCTGCCTGTATTCTGTTTCCTCCTACTGTTATCTCGTTCGGTGGTGGTCTCGTCTTCTGGGTGAACATAATGAATTGTGTCTTCTCCGCGTTGATTTTTATCTTCCATTTTTCGGTGAACTCCGTGATTTTTCTAAGTGGTTTTCCATATTTCTGATAACTCTTCTGTCGTCTTTTCCGGATGCATACACTGCTGTATCATCTGCATATAGGGCTGTTGAAGTTCTATGATCTGTAGGTAAATCTGAAACAAAAATATTGTAAAGTAATGGAGATAAAATGCTGCCCTGAGGCATTCCTTCCTGGATTTCTTGAATTGTTGACATCTTTTGGTCAGCTGAAACTTGAAAAGTTCTATTAGATAAATAAATATCACAAATATTAATTAAATAATGTGGAAGTTTAGCTCTGTCCATTTTGAAGATAAGTGCCTTTTTCCAAACCGTGTCGTATGCCTTTTCTATGTCCAGTACGGCTAATCCTGTTTTTTGTTTCCTGTTGAATTTTATTTTCGCTGATTATTCTTGCCAGTTGTAGTTCGAAATTTCTTCCTCTTCTAAATCCGAATTGGTCTTCTTGAATAATTCTTCTTCTTTCAGTATGTTTCGTCAGTCTCTTGAAGATGATTTTTTCCAGTATTTTTCCCATCGTTTCAAGGAGAGAGATAGGCCTGTAATTTTCCGGTCTTCTTCCGTCTTTCCTGGGTTTTAGGAGGGGTATTATCTTCGCATGCTTCCAGTTACTTGGAAAGTGCCCTTTTTCCAAGCAAAATTTGTAGATGTAGTAGAGTTGAACGATTATCTTCTTTGGAAGTTCCTTTAGGGTGATGTTGTGGATTCCTTCGTGTTCTGGTGCTCTGCGTCCTTTGAGTCTCCTGATGATTTTCTTACTTCGTATGGGCGGTGTAGTCTTCTTCTTCTATTTGGAATTCGTTTCTTCTTTAATTCTGTTCTTTCCATCTCCATCTTTCCACTGGTTCTATTGTTGGTAGGTCAATTCTTGAAGTCATCCTTCCTATAACTGGTTTGTGATCCGAACTGCATTCAAAGTAGGCCCTTACATCTTCTATAATGACGTCTTTTGTGATGAAAAAGTCCAACGTTGAATTGTGGTGGTCTCTCTGAGGGCTGATTCTTGTAGGTTCGTCTGGTGCAAATATCATCTTGTACCTGTCTTCTGTATATCTTAGTAATGCAATGCCGGATCTTGAATTTGCATTACATCCCCAGGCTTCATGTTTGGCGTTGATTTCTCCCGCTAAGACGACGGTTGGTGCTGAATTAAGCATGGCATCTATTTCTTCAATGGCTAGAATCTCCGATTGTTTCCTGTAAATAGAGAAAATATTAGTAGTTCCAATTTTGACTCCTATATTTTCGAATTCGTTTGTTTCCACGGCTATTTGGTTCCATTCTATGTTATTTTTAACATAAATAGCCACTCCTCTTTTGTTTGGTTCGTCCCTTCTTCCGACTCCATCATAATTTGTTATCCTTGGCAGCTGTGTTGTCGTCATGTAAAGTGTTTCTGAGAGGCAGATGATGTCCGGATTGTGCCTTATCACTGTCTCCCGTAGTTCGTTGGTTCTTAGCCGTAGTGAAGCTATGTTGTATTGTAGGATCTTCAAATCCGGTTCCAGTTCCGGCGCTTGTGGTTGGTTTTGTTCTATTGTCTTCATTTGAATTTCTTCTGTTTCTTTTTACTGGTTGAAAAGGTTCTTCTTTCATTATTTCAAAGGTATTTTCAGCCATTTTGCTATTTTCTTCCTGATTTTGAATATTTTCCTCGTCTAGATTATTTTGGAATCCTGGGCGAGTCCACCTCTCCTTGAGGTGGGCCTATTTCTCTTGGTTTTAAATAAACTTCTATGTATTGGGAATTCTTTCCTAAAAGGGTTAGTACCTGAAATTATGTTAGATATTTTTTGTGCGAATTCAGTTTTATCTAGAGAATTAGTCTTAAAAAATACTAAATCACAGATGTCCTTATTTTTCTCTACATGAAAAGTTTCCTCAGCCAACGTCAACCGTTCAGTTGACCGCCGACCGGTTTAGGTTGGGCTAGCTGTTTTATCGTCGGAGCGGGATAAGTATTTATAAAATTATACTTATCCGCTGGACGTTTTAAAGTGGCATTGTCTTGAAAAAGACAAATGCCTAAGGGTTATTTATTGTATGGAATAAAACAACCATTTCTAAGTAGAAAAAAACTCAGCTTCAGAGTCTTTTTAAACCTTTTGCAGAGTCCTCCAATGAGGAGCCCTGCGGCTACTCCGTAAGAGTAAAACCAGACTGACTGTAAATCGAAAATGTCCCATATTTAAAGTATATTTAACTTTTATATGAAACTTTTACGATTTTTAACCAATAGAATTTATTAAAACTTCCAGAAGGAGGGACGATGCACGTCGATGCGCGAGATTGCGGCGCTCGGCGACATCCCCCCCGCTTTGGAGACTCTGAGGCTGATAAAAAAAGCTGATTTTATTAAATGCATTAAGAAAACAGAATTTTTACAAGTTAAAAAATAAATTTAAAAAAATTATGCATAAAAATGGCAAAATTGAATGTTCAAATGTTATCAAAGTCATTACTTACAGTTTTCTTAACACAAAACTACACTCGCGTGGCACTGCACTGCACAAAAACACTCACAGGCGGTGGTCGGTGTCGTGGCCGGCTTCTGCAGGTCCCTCCTCGGCGATGTGGCCGGTCGTCGGCCGCTACGTCTCGTTCTAGCCCTTCAGTACCCTCTGCATGTCACCGGTGGTCCGTACGTAGGCGAGTTTTACCTGAGCCTCCGTGGTGCTCCCACATACTGGTAGGGCAGGCAGTGACTGGCTACTCCGGGGACATCCATCGTGCATCAGGTACGGCATCAAGGTAGGTTGGCTTCGGAGAAGGTCACACATCGACGGTTACAGGTTGCAGAATGTTGGATATCGGCATATTAGTGTATAACATACTAATATCCGATCCTCTCCCCGCTGTTTCTTGAGTGGTTCTTGTTGCAGACCACGTGTAGGAATTTCTGCGATGTTGGAACGCTAGCATGAGAACTCTAACCACTCAGGGCGTGGTTACGTTCGAGTTTTGTTGGGCGCCATATCGTCGGAGCGGGATAAGTATTTATAAAATTATACTTATCCGCTGGACGTTTTAAAGTGGCATTGTCTTGAAAAAGACAAATGCCTAAGGGTTATTTATTGTATGGAATAAAACAACCATTTCTAAGTAGAAAAAAACTCAGCTTCAGAGTCTTTTTAAACCTTTTGCAGAGTCCTCCAATGAGGAGCCCTGCGGCTACTCCGTAAGAGTAAAACCAGACTGACTGTAAATCGAAAATGTCCCATATTTAAAGTATATTTAACTTTTATATGAAACTTTTACGATTTTTAACCAATAGAATTTATTAAAACTTCCAGAAGGAGGGACGATGCACGTCGATGCGCGAGATTGCGGCGCTCGGCGACAGTTTTGTCACCTCGGGGGAACAAATAGCGGTCTGAACTCCTTCTATTGCCTCCGGGTGCTCTGTAGAGGGCTTCGGAGACGTCATCGAATGCACCTCTACCCAAGTCTATTTACGGGATATAGACTTCATCAGAAGCTCGAAGTCCTCTACAGGCCCCACGTTGGGCGCCATGTCACCTCGGGGTAAATGGAAAGGGTCTAAATCACCTTCTGTACTACCGTGTGCTCTGTAGAGGGCTTCGAGAATGTCTACGAAAGCACCTCTACCCAAGTCCACTTTCAGGTTATGGACTTGTGAAAGTTGTCTTCTGATGGACCCGTCTTGAAAAAGACGGGTTATTTCTTACATGACGAAAATATTTAAGTCGAAATAAACCATCAGGTTCTCTTTTTTCGGTGACTTGCCTTGATAAAGGCAAGTTATTTCTTACATAACCAAAATAATGCAGGTCGAAATAAAACACCAAAATTCACGTTGAATAATAACTCCAGCCACAGAGTATGGGAAAATCTAAAAACAAGAAAGCAGAGCCCCGAGAGCACTAAGCTCTCGGAGAGCCCGTGAAGGACTGACTTGGTTGGCCTGAAAATCGCCTATTTTTATACACGCTGATGTAGCGATAAATAGGGATTTCCAGGTCAGGAACCAATAAGAAAAAATGAGGGGCACGCGATGCGTCTCGAGCGCGTACTAGTCGCGCTTGAGGACAGTTTGCTGTCAGTCGCAGGGACCTCAGCGTGTAAGCAAGAAGTAGTTGGTTTAGACTGTGATCCTATACACGTCTGCACAGTAGCGAGTCTCACCGTCCTACTGACAACCGGTCTTACCCTGTGTCGCTACTTTTATACTCGCTGTATGCGCGGGAACGGTATGCGCTGACGTGGTCTGAGCTGAAGTGGACAGAGCGGTGTGGGCGGGAGGTCGCTGAAGCAGGGATCGCCATGTTGCCGGCAATCGTTTCGCGTCATCGCGCGTATTTAAGCTGTTAGGCCGTTTTTTGATTTCGATAGCTTCACGAATGATTCTGGATTTTAAGGAGCGGATGGGGGCGATGGTTTTTGCTTTTTCGAAATCTATTTTGTGGCCTATTTGAATATGATGTTGGGCTAGGGCTGAAGTAGTATCGGAATGTTTGACTGATATAAAATGTTCGTAAATACGGTTATGAATTCGTCGGTTTGTCTGTCCGATGTATGTACGTGCGCAACTGGAACAAGGTATCTCGTAAACACCATGGTCTTCATTAGGGATTTGGTCTTTTACGGATCTGACGAGATTGGACAACTTGGAGTGAGTAGTAAAGATGGTTTTGATGTTTAGAGGAAGAAGAGTTCTACTGATGTTGTCAGTGACACCTTTAATAAAAGGTAGAAAGATTTTGGGTTGATCCGGCGGCAAGGTTTCTTTTTTGGATGGAATGGGGTTTAGATGTTTTTGAATGCTCTTATTGATTTGGGTTTTGTGGTAGCCGTTTTGTAAGAGTGTTTGCCTTATTGAATTGATTTCGGATGACCTATGATTGTTGTCGCTAAGTCTTATGGAACGAGAAATGACAGTGTTGACAACTGAATTGAGTTAGGCGGGGTGATGATGTGACTGGGCATTAATATATCGGTTTGTATGAGTGGGTTTCCTGTACACGGAATAGGAAAAACTGTGAGGTAAGTTTTTCTGAATAAAGACATCAAGGAATGGCAAAGACGCTTCAGACATAACTTCCATCGTGAATTGAATACTAGGATGTATTCCATTCAGGTGGGAGAGGAAGAGATCTAACGCGTTCTTACTATGAGGCCAAATGACAAAAGTGTCATCAACATACCGTAACCAGCAGGTGGGTTTGAGATTTGATGAGGACAGTGCTGCTGTTTCATGAAAATATCAGCTATTGCGGGAGAGAGGGGAGATCCCATTGGGGCTCCTTTGATTTGACGATAGAAATGATTTTGTAATGAAAAGTATGTATTAGACGTGCAGTGTTTTATAATAGATAGTGTGTCTTGGGGAATTTGATGTTTAGAGTCCAAGATGGAAATGGTTTCATCGATGGGAATGTTGGTGAACAAAGAAACAATGTCAAATCTAACACTTTGTTGCCTACATTTTATAAAGAACAAAGAGAATTCATCCTTGCTATCTGGACAGAAGAGCAATTTAAATATACCATACAAGCAGCATAACATGGAGTGAGCCTGAACGAAGCATCAAAAGAGTTTGGGTTCCACGGTCAACGCTAAAGAGAAGAATAATAAAGGGGTACTTTATAAAAAAGTTTAAGGTGCGCCACCTATCTTAACACAGGAATGTGAGAAGATATTAAAACATATTATAAGATTACAAAGATTTGGATGTTTACCGACTAAAACAGAAATACGTATATAGCATATAAACTGGCTGAGAAATGTAATCTGCATCACAAGTTTAACCGTGAACAGGAAATTGCCGAAATGGATTCGCTACATTTATTCTTAAAACGAAATCCAGAATTTTCAATCTGCAAATCGGAAGGAGATTCACAGGCACGATCAAGGGGTTTAAACAAAAAAAAATGTTGCAAACTACTTTTGATTGCTGCAAAACATCCTGATAAAGTACAATCTCCTTGATAAACCGGGAAATATATTTTAACGTAGATGAATCCAGACTTTAACTTGTGACCGTTTCAAAAGTTTCAAAAAATTTATTATTAGGTATAACTCCGAGTAATTATTCAAAATAATTTTGCTCACGCCATATATCCGCCGAGTGCATTAAAATTACCTCAAAGACCCTACATCTAAAATCATCTCCCTCCATTTATATCTCTTTGAACGTCAAACAGTCAAGACTTTATTTTGTTTAAGTGGTCTCTTAATGAGATAAGCCGAAAAATCCTTTTCTCTTATATATTTTAGAATAAATATTTATTTTAATATATATATATATATATACATATATATATATATACATATATATGTATATATATATATATATATATATAATATATATATATATATATATAATAATAAACTCTTAAATATTGGGGAAATCTGCAAGAAAGACTCTAATGAGTATCAACTGTTTCGCCGAACGTTTTCGCCAAAGAGAATTAATTTGGCTTCTTCAGGGCTGAAAGAGAATAAATTATAATTAGCTACCATATATTATCTATTAAAAAACATTTGATCTTACAGTAACTTAGAATTATTGAGTTAGGATGTTAAAAAACTTAGCTAGTAACAACATAGTGGTGTTTTTTGTTACTATGTGGAAAAAAAGTTTTTTTTAACGTTGGAAATGTATGGTAGCTATGAACTTAAAACGCAAAGGTTTACCCAATGTTAATCGAAAAACCCAATGTAACTACATTTAAAAGGAAGTAATTTTTGCACAAACGGTTTTGCACAAATTACTTACGGTTTTAAAAACGAGGCTTATTTTCATAACGTGCTCGCTGCAAAAATGATAATAAACTGTCGGCATTTAGATTTACAGAGACATCTGTGTATCGAGAAAAGAAATAAAGCATTTCACCATTTCACCCGATTTACTATATCATCATGAATTCTCTTATGTATAATTGTTTAAATTGGAGTAATTATAGTAATTTTACAACTTGATATGTTGACTTGTTTAAACTGTTTTTAGATTTTTTTGTTACCGCGCCATGCAAAAAATCATTATTTAGTTTTTCTTCCCTTCGTCAATAAAAACAGGAAGAAGCAGAAGAATAGGAATAAAAAGAACTGTTTTTTACTTATATTACTTTTCTATGCATTGTTAGCATTCGTGTATAATGGTCAGGACTCTTCGATTTTGTAAATAGTAATCAGCAACAGTCATTACAATAGCAATTCAGCACAATTTAACAGCCAATTTAATTGTTAGGTCCAGAAAGATTTTTTCTCTATTTTTGATCTAAGATTGATGTTCACTTATCCTTGATGGTTCACGTAAATAAAAATGTTTGCATTCCCAAGATATTTTATAAATACAATACAAACTACTAAATACAATTCAAAAGTAATTTTGGCTCTATCGTATAATAATTTAATAATTCTCTTTTTATTATTTATGTTGCGATTTGATTATTTATTTAGATATGTGTGTTATTTTTCTTTATACCTGACTCTCATATCCAGTATCCTTCTTTGAGATTAAAATATCCAGCAAAGGTAGTGTTTTTTATATTCCTTTTCCATGATAAATGTTATTGTCTCTTTATCGTTTATATTATTTAGCAATGTCTCCAACAACTCTGATCCATGAGTCAATATTAAGAACATTGTCATCTACATATCTCCACCATAATGTGGGTTTTAAATTTTGTTTTGAAATAATATTTGTTTCGAAATGTTTCGTAAATATATTCGACTATACGTCTATACGTGAGTACTATACGTCTCACGTCGCCGCTTAATTTGATGTGTCGTATGCTAGGATTTTGACATTGAAGACATTACCGCAAACCGTTACTACAGAATTATCACTCCATCGTACTAATGCAACTTTTTACTGTCTGTCAAAATCTGTATCGTATACAGCTACTTTATTTTGTACTCAAAGACCTTCTTCATGTCAATAAAACAAATCTACCTATACGTTCATTAATAACGAAGATGCTGTGTAGTGGTGTGTCCTTTCGGTTGTCGCCTTGTTTGTTTTCTTTTCCTTAATATATTCTTTATATTTATTTCCTATGTCGCGTGTTAGGATTCGAGCAGTTGTTTATTTTATGCTTAGCTAGAGGCCTTCTTTTAATTACTAAATCATAATCTGGCTTAAAGTAAATATATTTTAATCCGTATTGCTCTGTGATATCACGTATGTCGCCATACGTTCATTAATAACGAAAATGCTTTGTAGTGCCCTTTTAGTTGTCCCCTTATTTGTTTTTTCTTAATATACTGGTTATATCTTTTCCTTTCATTTCCTATGTTGCATGTTCAGATTGGATCAGTTGTTAAGGCCATAAATCGAAATTTGTCTTTTAGTTAAACTATTCTTATCCATAGTGCCCTATGTTATCTCCTATGTAACTAAGCCTGTTCCTTATCCTGTTCTTTAATAATGAAGATACTGTGTAGCGCCCGTTTGGTTTTCGACGGATTAGTTTTTCTATTTTAAAATATTCGTTATATCCTTTCCAATGATGTATCATACGTCACGATCTGATTAACTATTCTACTCCCACCACAAAACGCTCAAAAGATATTTTGCTTCATAAAAATCTTACCTTACAATATTACAGTAACCTATAGTTTTAGCAATTTGAGAAAAAGGTAGTTTTTACTGATGAGGTAGTCAAATTTCGACAAGGAGAATTCATTGTACCACAAGTAGATCGTGGTGTATTCGCTTTAAGAACTTTCGGTACCAAATAAAAATGAGGTGTCTTACTGTAATAAGGTTTTTACATAATAGAACATTTCATAAAACCAAATTAGTAAATACTACCAAATATAATAGGTTATTCAATCTTGAGCTGAACTTGAAGCTGAAGACAAAGCCTAGTTGGATTAAGAACCTTTCCAATGTAACTTTACCAGATAATATTTCTAGATTTTTGTCTTTGTCTAAGTTCAGTATGGAACCTATCGTAGGGAAAGATATCCCTATTAAGGATATTTTGGCTGACGTTGAAACAATTATGCATTCTGGCACTGACGCGCATCAGAGAGATATACTCATAGCTAAATCTACGTACATTATAACTGACTATTTACATAAAAACAACAACAAAAATAACTTTAATTTTTTCAGAACTATTTTACACAAAAATTGTAAGTTTCTTAGTGAAAACACTAGATTATTGTTATGCCTTCAGATAAATGGAATGTAACTGTAGTTCTAGAAAAGCAAAGATATTTAGAACTATGTCTCGAATTGCTTAATTCTGATAATGTATATGAGAGCTTAAACAGAGATCCAACTAATACTATTCAAACCAAATGTAACAACCTCATTAAATAATTATGCAGTTTAAAACAAATAGATGATACAAAGAAAAAATTAACCTGTTATAAAGGAGTTATTCTCAAATTTTACACTTTACCTAAGATTCATAAACCACAGCTGTCAGTGCGTACCATTGTTGCATGTATTGCTGCTCCTACTAATTTTTTTGCATATTTTTTGACTGAGATCTTGACTAATTCATATGTCTCGAATGAATACTACACTACATTAAAAATTCATTCGATGTTTTTAACAACTTTAATAACTATCAGTTACCTGACGGCTATGTTATTGTCATCTAGATGTAGTCTCATTGTTCACTAATGTACATCTAGATGCAGCTTTAATAACTATTGAAAACAATTGGAATTTCATTAGTTCTCATTGTAATATCAGCTTGAATATTCAAAAACTCATCTTTCTTTACAACATAAGGTATTTTACTTTCAATAATACTGTGTTTAGACAAACACAAGGAACTTCAAAGGGAGGTACTATCTCTTCAATTTTGGCCTGGTATGTTATGGATCATTTACTGGATATGGTCATCCCAGATTGTCCTTCTATATTCCTTTTTTAAAAAAGTATGTAGATGACTTAATTCTTGCTATTCCTAGTAATGATTCCACAGAAATTTTACAGGTATTTAACAGTTATGACTCTCTACTACAGTTCAAAATCGAACATGAGGATGATCTATGCTCAGTCCCCTTTCTTGATACCCGGTTCATCAGAACCCATATTAACTCCCTGATAATCGACTGGCATAGAAAATCTCATAGTTGTGGACGTTTTCTTAACTATTGGTCATATCATCGTTATTCAATAAAAATCAATTTGCTGAAGTAAATGAAAGCTAAAATTACATTTTCAGTGATCCTTCTTTCCATCAGAAGAACCTGAGAATCCTTTATAATCTTTTTATTGACAATTAGTACCCAAAATACCTTCTTCTTCTTCCTATGCCGTCCCCATTAACGGAGGTTGGCGACCACATTTTTAAAAGCTTCTCTGTCTTTTGCAACGTGGAATAATTCGTCTACAGTCATGTTTGTCCAGTCTCGAATATTTCGCAGCCATGACTTCCTCTTTCTACCTATTCCCTTTTTGCCATCGACTCTACCCTGCATGATGACCTGCAGAAGACTATATTTATTATTTCTTAGTATGTGTCCAAGGTATGCAGTCTTGCGTACTTTTATCGTTCTCAACAATTTTTTGACTCGACCCATTCTTCTCAGCACTTCCTCATTGGTGACCCTGGCAGTCCATGGGATTCTCAACATTCTCCGGTATATCCAAAGTTCAAAGGCTTCAATCTTTTTAACTATTTGCGCTTTTAGTGTCCATGTTTCTACCCGTACAATAATTGCGACCAGACGTAACATTCAACAAACCTCAGTCTCAGCGCAATATTCAGATTTTTGTCACAGAACAATTGTTTGAATTTTAAGAACGCTGCCCTTGCCATTTCTATTCGTACCCGGATCTCTTGGTCTGGATCTAATTCTGTGTTGATGTAAGCTCCCAGATATTTATATTTTGTCACTCTCTCTATTTGCTGTCCACCAAGAGTTAGTTGTTCATTATTTATTGGACTCCTTGATACTATCATAAATTTGGTCTTATCTGTGTTGATGTCAAGTCCCATTTGAATGCATTCACTATTTATTGCATCTAGTAAAGTTTGTAGATCTTCTATACTCTCAGCCATAATTACCATGTCATCTGCAAATCTCATGGTGTTTATGATTTCTCCACCAATTCTTATTCCCTCTTTTCTTTCCCATAAGGCTTTTCTGAATATGACCTGTGAGTACACGTTGAAAAGCGTCGGAGACAAGACGCATCCTTGCCTAACCCCTCTCGCAATAGGTATATTATTTGTTTCTATATCGTTCACCTTTACTACTGCTTTCTGGTTCCAGTATATAGCCTTAATAAACTCAATGTCTTTTTGTCTAAATTGATGTTTTTTAATTCATCTATTAACTTCATATGCTCTACTCGGTCAAAGGCCTTCCTAAAGTCTATGAAGCATACATATGCACTCTTGTTATATTCCCGACATTTCTGCAAGAGTACCGTCAACGCAAATAATGCCTCTCTTGTACCCATGCCTCCTCTGAAGCCAAACTGAGTTTCATCTATCTGTTCCTCACATTTCTTATAAATTCGGTTTTGAACAATTTTCAAAAGAATCTTTAAAGGGTGGCACATTAGGCTTATCAATCTATAGTCATTACATGATTTGGGATTGTTGTTTTTTGGTAGAGGTAAAAATATCGATTTAAGCCATTCTTCCGGGATGTTGCCCTCTCCATATATGTGGTTGAGAATTCGGGTGAGTCTCTTTATATTACCGTCATCTAAGGCTTTTAACAGTCCAAAATACCTAGTCACCAAGATATTATTCAGTTTGACACCTAACATAGTACGCCAAAATGATGAGTTGCAAATTACTGTTACAAGCGGAGAACCGAATGCCAATTGCTTATATACTTCTTTAAAATATGTTAAAGACATAACACCCAGACTGGCAAGATTGTTCAAAGATATTACCAACTTAAAAATAGCCTTTAAAACTTCATTAACTTCAAGATCTATATTTTCTAAAGTTAAAGATAAGAATGACATTAAGAATTGTTCCAACGTTGTCTACCAAATTCCATGTAAAAACTGTAATTTGGTATATATGGGACAAACCTCACGCAGTTTAAGTAATCGTTTAATTAGTCACCGGAGTGATAGCAGATTATATCCTGAAAGATCTGCTCTAGCAGAACATGTTAACAAAGAACATCATAAAATGAATTATGAATCGGTCAGAGTTTTAGCTATAGAGTCTAACTATACTAAAAGACTTTTCTTAGAAATGGCATTCATTTCTCAGAATTCAATGCAATGAACAAAAGGAGTGATATAAATCAATTAAGCACTATATACTCCTACCTATTATATTTGGATAACCATTCTTTATTCCAATGATGTCTCATCAACTTATTCATTGTAATGTTTCAACTTTCATTCTTCTATCTTAAAAAAATTTTTTAGTATACAATTTTGGTTACAAACAACTTTTTGGTAAATTTTGATGTGTATTCTATTAGTAGTAATACTTCATAAGAAAAAGAAAAAATAATAAAAGAAGAAGTGGTGTCATTTGCAATGTCCAGAAATGACATTTACTCTCTCTTAATCACAATTCACAGTTGGCTGGCACACTTGGCTTTTAAACTGTTTTTTAATTTGTCTTTTTCTTATGTGTCAGTTTATATAATAATTTGTCAATTTAAAAAAATTTTTACACCATGTATTTTTTAATTTTTAACTCAATGTATGAGTGTTGCGTAAAATTGTCACATGTTAGTGTAACATCCAAGAAATACTAATCTCAATAACGTAAGTAAAAAAACAACTTTTACATCTTTTAATAAAAATTTTTTCGAGGATGCTTTACTAACATTAGCACTTTATTTTAGTTTTTCCTGATGATGAAAATAAACATTTTCGAAAGCTTGAAACTCAGTTAAAAGAGTATACTTATTTCACCGCTGCATATCCCAATAAACCTCAAAGCTCCCTTTTCTATAAGTCAGCGAAGACTTCTTTTTTCCTTATATATATATATATATAATATATATATAATATATATATATATATATATATATATATATATATATATATATATATATAAATATATATATAATATATATGTATATATATATATACATATATATATATATATATAATATATATATATATATATATATATATATATATATATATATATATATATATATTGTTCTGAAGCTATTTTCTTGTGGCATTTTAAATTAATTACTATTTAACTGGGAATAAGCCACAATTAAAGATAAAAATACTTTATTGACGTTTCAATTTCCACTTCGGAAATCGTTCTCAAAATACAAATAGTAAATTAAACAAATTTTGTTTTTTGTTACATAGTGAAAAATTCTTCTAATAATTTAATTTTATCTGACTCATTTATATTGACAATTCAGACATACATTATGCATTTTAAAGTAGACGACTTTAAAATGATATTGCCAATATTGTTGAGTTGCGCTCCTGGGACGACTTTACTTATAAGATAGTTCATTCGATTACATGAAATCAACTTTAACTTGAGAATATCCGTCAGAAAAAAATCATAGCATGTAATTCGTCTTTAAAAAGACAAACACATGACATGATGACAGTAAAATTCTCCTGTTAGTGATTCCATAGTAAATTATGAGGGAAAAACCAGGAAAAAAACCTCATAATACTATCCCGACATGGTAAGTATATTTGTTCGTGCATTTAGTTTACCTTCAATAAACACCAAAATTCTGATTTTATATGTTTCGTTATTTAAAAAACATAAATGATGTATCCTCTATATGTTACTGACTTACTAATACTGGTATTTTCTTATTAATAACTTCCTCTTTCAATATTGGTAACCAGATCCTACTACATTCTGCCGAGGAATTTGCGACACAATTGGCCTCATTTAGCATAATTAGAGCCGCTTCTTTGATTTTTCTTTTTTTACCATCCGTTTCTTTTAGGACTACATTTGAATTCTTCCATTGAATCCTATGTTCATTATCCCATACGTGTTTACATATCTCAAATATATGCTGTTGTTTGATGTTAAGAATGCATTCAATACGCTGCAGTGGAACGAGGTAATGAAGGCAATGGAAGAGAGAGAATGTCCTGGTTACCTGATGAATGTTGTGGCGGAGTATCTGTCCGAGAGAAGGATTATTGTGGAAAAGGGCACGGTCGTGGACGTGACGGCCGTGGTACCCCAGGGATCTGTCTTGGGCCCGACGCTATGGAATCTGGCGTATGACGGGGTTATGCACTGTGAATACGGAGAGCGTACAACCCCCTTCGCATTCGCGGATGACCTCGCTGTACTGGTAGTAGCCCGGGATGAGCCAGATCTCAAATACCGGGTTCGGAACGCAGGTGGCGTCGTAAAGAAATGGATGACGCAGCACGGACTAAAACTTGCGACAGAGAAAACCGAAGCCATCATTCTGAAGGGGACAAGGAACAGGCAAGGTGTTGAATTAAAATGTGCGGGAGTATGTCTAACACCCAAGAAACAAGTAAAGTATCTAGGAGTGACATTGCACCAGAATGGAAAATGGGGGAAGCACGTTCGGGAGGTGGTCCGAAAGGCTGCGAATAGTGCGGCTGCGTTGGGGAGAGTGATGCCGAACATTGGAGGACCCAAATCCGAAAGGAGGAGGGTCTTACACGGTGTTGTACAGTCTATCGTCCTCTACGCGGCACCAGTCTGGAGCGAGGCGGTAGAGATAACGGCCTATAGGAGTCTTATGAAACGAGTAGACAGAACAAGTCTGTTGCGAGTGGCATGCGCCTACAGGACTATGTCTGCGGCAGCCTTATGGACCATCACTGGATGTATTCCGTTGCATGTTTTGGCGGTGGAAAGAAAAGAGCTTTATGAGAGAAGAGGCCCAAACCTTACTGTGGCTGAGAGAAGACAGGTAAGGGAAAGGTCAGTTGAAAGATGGCAAGAAGAATGGAACAATACAGAGGATGTGGCACAGTGGACGAAAATGCTGATCCCTAACATAAGAGCTTGTGGATACCTATATTGTGGATACTCGGACACTGTGACACATACGATGTTAGATTGCAGCAGATGGATAGTGGAAAGGAACAGAATGGAGAGAGACAGGTGTGAATTTTGTTACAGTGAGAGAAATGATTGAGAGAATGATTGAAAATAAATTAGGTTGGATTAACATACACAGTATATCCGTGCAGTGATCAAGAAAAAGGAAGAGGAAGAAAGACAGCTGGACCAACGGCAAAGGTAGAGTGAATGATGCTGAAAGGTGAAGTTAGAACAGTGGGTCACACTTTTTGAGTTAGAATGCGTGAGTTTGACTGTGGGAAAGGAGGAAATGCCCTTCTGGGAATGATGCCGAACTAGGAGTGTGGATGTGTATGAATGGAGAATGAATGAATAAATGTAGTGCTTCAGAAGTGATACAGGCCTTACAGCGGCCATTCCGCTTCTGGATCGCTGGATGACAGAGGAGGGTCTGGTTTAGCAGGTAGGC
The DNA here is from genome assembly GCA_918026665.1 of Diabrotica balteata. NCBI lineage: Eukaryota > Metazoa > Arthropoda > Insecta > Coleoptera > Chrysomelidae > Diabrotica > Diabrotica balteata. Next base: position 57,043,521 of record OU898283.1, read on the forward strand.
GTTCGGCGTAGACTCCACTATCCACTAGTTGTTTCTAAAATAACTACAAACTTTTGAAATAACTACAAACTATTAAGTTTATTTTTGTTATTAGTCTGTTGTAGTAGATTGGTAAATACAATGAAAAACATAGGCAAATATCCGATTTATTTAAAGATACGAAGAAGATATAACTCTCAAAAAGATCCGCAAATCGGATTATTACACGGCGGTTGGCAACATTGACTTTGAGCTGCGCTCTAGACTATGGTGGATTCTAAAAGTTGACGGATAGTTGAACGATATTTTATACAATGTCTAACACCGGGTATGGGTTTATTTTTGTCCAAGTTTTATATTGGACCACTATTTTAAATGCAGTTCAAACAGACATATAGTGCGACCTACCGAAACGTATATATATATATATATATATATATATATATATATATATATATATATATATATGTATATATATATATATATATATATATATATATATATATATATATATATATATATATATATAGGGGAATCGCGGGAACAGTGTTACATTTGCTTTCTGTTCCACCTCTAGGTAGATAGGCGAACTACATGTACCGTAACCTCATTGAAGATCAGATGCCTTCCATAAATCAGTTATCGTAGTTGAATACAAGTGTTTTGTAGTCACATATTTTCATAACAGTTTTTATACCTGTGAAAAGTAAAATTTTTAAGATCTAAGTGTATTAGTATATGGGTAAGTACGTTAGTAATTCATTAATTTTATATTATGGATGGAAAGTAAATATATTTCTATTGGATTTACACTTAAAACCATAACCTATATTTCATTACCGCGCTAAAAATTTAGTTCTATGTGCATTGGCGTTCAAAAGTGAACAATGTTACAGGTACACTGTACAAAATTTGTACACTGTACCCTGTAAACAATTAATTATAAATTTCTTGATTACAAATTTATTTTGGTGAGAAAATGCCACGTAAAAGCAAAGGTGTAAGAACCCTCTTAAAAACCGATGAGAAGATTCTCAAAAAAGCTGTTCTTGATGTGCTTCAAAATAAAATGAGCATTAGAGGAGCAGCGAAAAAATACAAATTATGTCACATGACGTTAAAACGTTACATAAATAAATACAAAAATTCAGAAAATCCTCAATCAATAAAATTCGAACCAAATTACAAAATAAATCAAATTTTTTCCAAAGTGTTGGAAGATGAACTCGAATCATATTTAATAACAGCAAGTAAAATACATCATGGTTTGACCCGCAAAGTTACCTTGGGACTAGCCTATCAATTGGCTGTAAGTAAATTGTTACAACAATTTAAATTTGTCTACTTGGAATTTTTATGTTTCAGGTTCGCAATGACCTAAAAATCCCGAAAAACTGGGATACTAATAACTCAGCGGGAATAGACTGGTTAGTGGGATTTCGTAAGGGGCATCCCATATTGTCTCTCCGCAAACCTGAAGCAACAAGCTTATCAAGAACCACAAGCTTTAATCGGACTAATGTAAATGCTTTCTTCGAAAATTTAATCAAAGTATATGGAAAATTTGGAGATAGCATATCCCCCGATTTGATATATAATTTGGATGAAACTGCAATCACCACGATACATAATCCACCGAATGTGCTGTCTGCTAAAGGACAAAAACAAGTTGGCCAGGTAACATCAGGCGAGAGAGGAGTGCTGATTACCGCTTGTTGTATTATCAATGCTGTTGGAAACACTGTTCCACCATTTTTAGTTTTCCCAAGGGTACATTTCAAAAATCAAATGTTATTTGGTGCCCCTGCAGGCTCAAGTGGCAGTGCAACAAAGAGCGGTTGGATGAACGGGGAAATTTTTGTTGAGGTTCTGATCCATTTCCAAAGACATGTTAAGTGTTCAAAAGAAAACCCGTGATACTAATTTTTGACAATCACGAATTGCATATCACAATTGGCTCTTTGGAATTTGCAAAACAAAGCGGGATAATTATGGTTACGTTGCCACCACATACAAGTGCGAAACTTCAACCTCTTGACAAAACTGTTTATAAACGCTTAAAATCCAATTATAATTCTGCTTGCAACGACTGGATGATCTGCAACCCTGGAAAAGTCATTTCCATCTATGATGTTGCTGCTCTATTTGGTAAAGCATTTCCTAAAGCATTCTCTATCTCAAACATAGTCAATGGGTTTTCTTCGACAGTCATATGGCCTTTAAATCGAAATAGCCTTCTACCTCGGCACAAGTTCCTTGTGACGTAGCATATAAGCATACATTACATGTAACAGATTCGAATCATGAGACTATAGTTTCAAAGTCTCTAACTAGTCCTTCCACTTCAACTCTTTCGCCTTCACCTCGCATTGTAATACCTTCATCTACCCCTCCTAGGAATATACAGCATCAACAAGAAGAGAGACCCTCTATGTCAAGTGTATTGGTCAAACAAACAACTTTAATTTCATCTGAACTCGTTAGACCCTTTCCAAAGGCCCCACCAATCTAAAACTTGAAAATGTTCAGTTAGTCCTTGTATAACATTACAACATAAAAGGGTATTTTTACAAATACTTTCATCGCGTGCCTTAGTCTGTGGACCAACAAGCACTTAGATGCTCATCGCCCCGCTTTTCTACCTTATATTCAATTTACGATTGGCCCCTGGACTTGGAAATGCATATATCGATACGAAATAAAGAAATAAAGTGTATAAAAAGGGTAAATTTTCCAAGCCATGGGTAGTCAAGCCTAGCCTTACTCTGGCGCCACGGTAGGGTCTCCTATACCCTGGGGGCCTTCTTCACAGGGTTATGCTCCCTTTTTGTCCTGAGACTCTTTTGATAGAACCTCTTTCAACACCGAACCGAGTTTTATTTAGCCAACCCACCAAATTGAGATGGACACGCAGAGGCAACTTCGGATTGACTAGCCGAAGTCCTCTGTAGAGCACCTAGGGAGCCGAGATGGAGTTACTTCTTGTGAAGACCCTAACCTCCCTACGGTGACAATATTACAAAAAAAAAACATCTAAAAAACAACAAAAACTACAACTTCATGTCAAAGGCATCTTAAAGGGAAGAAGTAGCATAGAAGAATGTTTCTCTTTTGTTGAAAATCTTGCTATCTTCTGTCAATATCTCGATGTAATATGTCATATGTCATATGTATAAGTTTAAATTTATATTACACCTGATGCAATAACATGGAATCACCAGTTGGAAAAAAATTTCAATCAGAATCAGCTGGGAAATGAAATCAGTTCTCAAGTGCTGGTAGGTCATCTGTGTATATTATAATAAGTTGCCTCCATGTTCCAGTCTGTTACGTTTTGTCAAGTCTTGTTGAAGCAAAAATGAGTAAATACAACTCAAGTTTTTCACATCTTTCTTACAGTTCATAGAAGAGCTACAGTTATGGATGTAGCACATTTCTATTAAATTTCTCTTGAATTTGTTGTCAATCTTTTTTAGTACTCTCACAATACCATAGTTGGCAATGTGTCCAGTATTCTTAATATGTTGGCTAGTACTCGTATGCTTCCTCATAACATCAATCTTGTGCAAAGCTATGCTTTTTGATAGTTTCTGGCTGGTTTGACCGACATACACTTCCGAAGAGGGACCACATGGAATCAAATACACAACATTGAAGTTTTTTACGTACAGTTTTTTAACTCTTTCTGTTAGGTGAGTGAAATATGTCCCTAATCTTTTGTACACTGAATTTGCCATCACTATGTTAAACTATCTGAAAAGGTTTGTGATCTGTGGTGATAAACCCCTGATGTAGAGCAATCTCTCATAGAAAAGTTCTACTGATTCTCCTTCTAATGCTTGTCTTTGGGATGTTTTTGCCGTTAGCATATCTTGGAAGAGTAATTTGTTCAGCAGCATCTTAGGATAGTGATTTTTTCTAAAAATCTCACAAAGTTACTTGTACTAAATAAGTTTTTCATTTAGGTGCTGATGAAGATGATAGCCTATTACCGAAAATTTTACATTTACAATAAAATTCTTCACCAAACTGGTTTATACAATCTTTAGCCAATCCGTTACCTGACGCTTTCCCGAAAGTTATCTACCAAAGAAGTATATATATATATATATATATATATATATATATATATATATATATATGTGTGTGTGTGTGTGTGTGTGTGTGTGTGATCAGCAGCATCTTAGGATAGTGATTTTTTCTAAAAATCTCATAAAGTTACTTGTACTAAATAAGTTTTTCATTCAGGTGCTGATGAAGATGATTAATTTAGAATAAAATTCTTCACCAAACTGGTTTATACAATCTTTAGCCAATCCGTTACCTGACGCTTTCCCGAAAGTTATCTACCAAAGAAGTATGTATATATATATATATATATATATATATATATATATATATATATATGTGTGTGTGTGTGTGTGTGTGTGTGTGTGTGTGTGTGTGTGTGTGTGTGTGTGTGTGTGTGTGTGTGTGTGTGTGAGTGTGTGTGTGTGTTAGTGTGTGTGTGTGTGTGTGTGTGTGTGTGTGTGTGTGTGTGTGTGTGTGTGTGTGTGTGTGAGTGTGTGTGTGTGTGTGTGTGTGTGTGTGTGTGCGTGTGTGCGTGTGTGTGGGTTTGTAAAAGTAGACTATTGCATTCAAGAAACATTTGTGATAGCCTGATCTGAAATAAAATACTCTGAACTATTTGGCCGATATACTATCAGGAGACTTCTCTTCGATGGCGAATTAGGTGAAGTGCAAATTCAAGCTTGCTGGAAGCCATTTATTAATAACCTTTTATTCCGAGAGTAATTCTATAAATAACCCTTGAAAAACACTATCTTTTGCACTCTTTACGTACATAAAAGACGTTGAAATGAAAGCAGAAATATATTAGTCGCCGAAAATTAATACAGTCGGTCCTAGTTCCTTTTATAGACGTAAGTTCAAATTTTAAAATTTGTAGTGTGTAAAAAGCATCTGCCTACTATGATTATATAAATTAAAATAGTAATGTATGCGCTGCTACAATACTTTCTTCAATATAAAGTAGATCATTGTGTTTTAAAATGTTGCAAAAGTGATACTTCCTTATTTAGCTACCACGTGTAAAAGATATACAACTACGAATTACATACCTAGAAGGATTAAATGTTAGGAATGTTATTGTACACCATGACTTAATGTCGGTATTACCTATAGTAAAAAATAACATAATATTATCATATAATAAAACTGTACACGTGTATCTACTGTTTTTTTTAATATATTTTAATCAAAACTTGACAGTAGAATTTTTAATAAGACTAATTATAGTAATATTAGGTAAATATATTGAACGATATGTTAATTTATTGATTTATTGCAAACTAATATTCCAAATATGGATACGACATTCCGCACTGGAGAGGTAATATAGGAGGTAATACTAACTGGAACCATTAAAAATGTCTGAAATCAACAGAAATCACTTATTCGTCTGCTTTTTCGAAACACTTTAAACCATCAATATAAGGGTATCGGAGCCTTAATTCTTTTGGTTTTTATTAAATAATACTCTTAAATATTTGCAAATTACTAGACAACTGTCATTTCTAAAGCTAAGTTATATATTTCAGCTTTCTCCAATATTTCACGTTATTTCATGATTATTTCTAGATCTGTCGTTTCATATTCATCTTAAAAAATTTTTTGGTATTCAGCTAAAATCCTTTTTACCAATATCAATATAACTGGTATTGATAAGATTTTATCTATAAAGAATGAAATCTTTTAGCGAAAGCCGCTATCGCTTTATATATTATTAAATGGCCAACTATATGGCCTAGGAGACAAATTCGTTAAACTTCCCGTGCTCGAATTGGTATCACTAAAGTGTTATGATCATTTCGGCCTATCCCAGCCATCGTCAGACACTTGGGCTGATACAAATTCAAACTCGGAAAGTAAAACGAATGTCTCCCAAATCTTCACTACCGTGTAGTTAGCTTATAAAGGCGCCCTCTACTTTGAAGGCCGTAAACGAAACGATATGAATAATCGTTTTCTGTATCCTTTATGCTATGCGAAATGTGTAAAGAATGAAATCTTTTAGCGAAAGCCGCTATCGCTTTATATTATTAAATGGCCAACTATATGGCCTAGGAGACAAATTCGTTAAACTTCCCGTGCTCGAATTGGTATCACTAAAGTGTTATGATCATTTCGGCCTATCCCAGCCATCGTCAGACACTTGGGCTGATACAAATTCAAACTCGGAAAGTAAAACGAATGTCTCCCAAATCTTCACTACCGTGTAGTTAGCTTATAAAGGCGCCCTCTACTTTGAAGGCCGTGAACGAAACGATATGAATAATCGTTTTCTGTATCCTTTATGCTATGCGAAATGTGTAAAGAATTAAATCTTTTAGCGAAAGCCGCTATCGCTTTATATTATTAAATGGCCAACTATATGGCCTAGGAGACAAATTCGTTAAACTTCCCGTGCTCGAATTGGTATCACTAAAGTGTTATGATCATTTCGGCCTATCCCAGCCATCGTCAGACACTTGGGCTGATACAAATTCAAACTCGGAAAGTAAAACGAATGTCTCCCAAATCTTCACTACCGTGTAGTTAGCTTATAAAGGCGCCCTCTACTTTGAAGGCCGTGAACGAAACGATATGAATAATCGTTTTCTGTATCCTTTATGCTATGCGAAATGTGTAAAGAATTAAATCTTTTAGCGAAAGCCGCTATCGCTTTATATATTATTAAATCATAATATAGCTATCGCTTTATATATATCATATATATATATATCGCTTTATATATATCATAACACTTTAGTGATACCAATTCGAGCACGGGAAGTTTAACGAATTTGTCTCCTAGGCCATATAGTTGGCCATTTAATAATATATAAAGCGATAGCGGCTTTCGCTAAAAGATTTAATTCTTTACACATTTCGCATAGCATAAAGGATACAGAAAACGATTATTCATATCGTTTCGTTCACGGCCTTCAAAGTAGAGGGCGCCTTTATAAGCTAACTACACGGTAGTGAAGATTTGGGAGACATTCGTTTTACTTTCCGAGTTTGAATTTGTATCAGCCCAAGTGTCTGACGATGGCTGGGATAGGCCGAAATGATCATAACACTTTAGTGATACCAATTCGAGCACGGGAAGTTTAACGAATTTGTCTCCTAGGCCATATAGTTGGCCATTTAATAATATATAAAGCGATAGCGGCTTTCGCTAAAAGATTTAATTCTTTACACATTTCGCATAGCATAAAGGATACAGAAAACGATTATTCATATCGTTTCGTTCACGGCCTTCAAAGTAGAGGGCGCCTTTATAAGCTAACTACACGGTAGTGAAGATTTGGGAGACATTCGTTTTACTTTCCGAGTTTGAATTTGTATCAGCCCAAGTGTCTGACGATGGCTGGGATAGGCCGAAATGATCATAACACTTTAGTGATACCAATTCGAGCACGGGAAGTTTAACGAATTTGTCTCCTAGGCCATATAGTTGGCCATTTAATAAGATTTTATCTATTTTTTTAAGATGCCACTTATCTATTTTTTTAAGATGCCATCTTCTTTTAATGTTTAGTGATCATCATATTCTCATTACTAATGCTCTAAAAAAAATGGTTAAATGGGCAATCAAACCACTTTCTGAGTCTGCGGAGTCATGACGTTAATCAATCTACAACACTTCAGACAAGTAAAGATCATGGATCTCTTTAAGTAAATAATAATAATGAGAAGTTACGTTCTGTGTGGTTCTTTCTAGAAATGAATCATCGATTTCAGTTTTGACTCTGTTTTAGTATCAAGAATAATGACAGTGTAGTAGCGAAGCTAAATCATCGGTTGTTACATATAAATAATTTGAAATGAATTGCTTCCGCCTAGATCATAGTCTAAAAACTGTAGAAACTTTCTTGAATTAGATTAGTGTGCAGTATGGTCTAGATAAGTATTATTTTTTAAATATCATCAGAGGAAAGATTAAGCTTAGATCTCTTGATATGCAAAATGGCCAATAAATTGAGGCTATTAAGCTAAAAATTAACGCGGTATCTAGGAAGAAGAGATATTTCATCAAGAGCTAGCTAAGAACCTGAGACATATTCAAACAACCATCTTCCTTATTATTAATGCCTCTCTTACTGTATCCTTGATAATGATAACTAACTAGCTATACTAACAGAATACTGTGCTATATATCATACTAGTTAATAAACTAACTGGACAAACAACACTACCCAAAAAGTAGCCTTCTTCTTCTAGTTCCATGACCGTTATCGATCGTTGGATATCACGTTGGCTACCATATTCGCTATCGTGACTTTATTGACAGCAGCTCTAAATAATGATGTAGTCGATTTTCCGTACAATTGTCTTTGTATTTGTATAAGTAGTATTCCATCTGAAAATAGGACAACGTTTTTTACATGTTTATCTGTTTCGTTCATCACAATTATTGCTACACCAATTTGGTTTTTTGAACTGTATTTTTCTGAATAGTATTGTTATAACTTTCGAGCAACTCCCGTATAATACACTTTTAGTCAAGTTATACCCGACCTTTATTTTTACACCCCTCGATAGGGGCTGCAGGTGTTTGGGGACAGAAGACAGTCAACACTACGAGAGTCTCAATACAACAACGTTACGTTAAGGACGCTAGCTTTAAATTTATCACTTACAAAATATTTTACATTTGTAAACTGTTAAACACATTTAAAAATTTCAATATTTTCATTTATACACTAATACATATAGTAGCGTATTTAAATTTATTTCAATTTATTCATTTTCATTTATAAATTATTACAAGTTGAAATATTATCTTTAAAGTTTTTTATTCACTCGCAAAACTTTTTTACACACAACAATACATAATTTTCTTTTAATTTTTTTTGCAAATACATTTATACATTTTTATTTTTTCAATGTGGCTGGCATAGCTACAGCAAAAACTAAACGCTCCTCAATCAAAGGTTCTGTTACTCGTTTTAGCACGTATTTTAATTCTATCAAAAACAAACCTTTATAGCAAATTAACTTTAGAGATTTACAACTAAGACTTGATAGAATTGAGAAACTTTCTAATGATTTTGACACACAATCACTTATTGAGACCTCTGATGAGGACTATACTACCAACGCAGATACTATCCATGGTATAGAAAGGTTGTCTTTCGAAACACCGTTTTTCCATATTACTAGCGCTGAGCGAGACTTTATTGACACCAATCTTTCAAAACCCCGTGATCAAGCTGCTCAAGCTTCAAATTCGACAATTTCGTCCGAAAACAGTTTGCACAGGTCTATTAACATTAGGTTACCCGCTATCAACTTGCCCTCCTTTGAGAGTGATTATGATAATTGGGTGTTCTTTAGAGATACATTTAATTCTATCATACATACCAACACAGAACTTTCCAACATTCAGAAATTCCATTATCTAAGATTATCCTTACAAGGTATTGCCGCAGAAACAATACCTAACCTGGACATTTCTGAGGCAACATATGAAACTGCATGGAAATTACTAAAAGACAGATTCGAAAACAAATCTCTTCTTGTTGACAATCATATTAAACAATTATTTAACCTACCAAATGTTTCAAAAAATTCACATCATGATTTACGCTCTTTATTTGATGGTTTCCAAAGACTCTAACGCTCTCTTGAGTCCTTAAACTTAGACACAACATCTTGGGATGCCCTTATCATAAATATAATTACACCAAAACTAGACAATGCTGCACACAAAGAATGGGAACTGTCAATTAAAGACGACAAGATGACATTACCCACTTTGAGTAGCTTAACTTAATTTCTAAAAGGTAAATGTAGAGTCTTAGAATCTATTAATCATCAAGAAGAAAAATCTCATCCCAAATTTTTATCTGCAGGTAATCCCAAGTCCAAGCATTTCTTGTCAACTAATAATTCTTCCAACTGTTCTTAATGCAAACAAAAACATCTAATTTACACTTGTCCAAATTTCTCAAATTATAAACGCCATTAAGACATAATGAAGCAAAACGCTTGCGACTTTGCATAAATTGTCTGCATAGTGGTCATGTCACTAAGGAATGCAAATCTTCCGGGTATCATAAATGTGGAAAAATACACCACACACTTTTACACGGTCAAGGTAACTCACAAAAGCTTATTGAAACCAGTAACCAAACCATCAGCAGTTTACCTTGCTCAAGTCCAGGTATATCGGAAGGCTCTAATGCACTGACAGCACGTAACATTTCGTTTGAGCACAACTCTACTACTTTGCTGTCAACTGAAAAATAAACGTCTTTGACATCTCAGGTAACGAACACGAGGCTCGCGCGCTACTAGTTAACGGCTCGGAAAGTAATTTCATTTCCTAGCGCCTATTCAATCTTTTAAGGTTGCCTACAAAAATTTTTTTCTATTTCTAGTATAAACCAAACAAATTCTATTGTAAGCTACAGAACATCAGTAAAATTTATGTCCAAAACTTTAAACTTTTCTAAAGTAATTTCTTGCTTAGTACTTCCGGAAATTACAGGAAATTTACCTTCTGTCACATTCGATAAGAAAACACTTAATATTGCTTCCAATATTACTCTGACCGATTCAGACTTCAATATTCCATCTCCTATTGACCTTCTTATCGGTGCAGATATCTTCTGGAATTTAATTTGTATCGGTCAGATTAAATTATCACCTGAACAACCGATTCTTCAAAAAACCAAATTCGGATGGATTATCTCAGGTCCATTATTTCCAAATAACACCCTTGCAGCCAGAACTACATGTCATTTGTCGACCATAAACAAGTTGAGCATTGAAGATCAACTTCAAAAATTTTGGGAAATTGAAGAATGCCCAAAAACAAAATTTTTGTCTAACAAAGAACTTTCTTGTGAAGATCACTTCTTAAAAACAACCTCTCTTAATTCTTCTGGTAGGTTTGTAATATAACTTTTAACAAAAAATAAATAAAATGTGTGCGTGCTAATGTAACAAAAAATGTGAGGACTGAGAGGTTTAGGATGTCAATGTAATAAAAGTATATATGTGTAATGTAAAAGTATTTGGGGGTAATGTAAAAGATAACATATAATTTATAGCTGGCTAGCAGAAGGTGCCGGAGAGTGACTACTTGACACTCAAAGGAGGATTCGGTCAATTTGCATTCCCTACAGAGACCGTAGAATAAGAAAATTAATGACAAGGTAATAAAAAATCTATAGGTATATAACTAATGTAAATAAAAGTGATTATAGAAGTTGTTCCTAAATGTGAGTGGGCGCCAGGAAAGTATTACCATAATTTCCAAGGTATCTTGTAAAGCTGTTTGCTGAAATAAAGGGGAAACAGGTATTAATTGAAATTGTATTAGTTTTCACCAAAAATTTAATACCTATCCAAATATATACAGTCTACATTTATCCTAAAATACCCACCACCAACTATTTACAGTTAATCTAGTTACTTATATACAAAAAGAATATAAATAACCTGGTTACACACAACTGATCCTTGATAATCTGAATTTATAAATTATAAAATATAAGAATAAATTGATTGATAATGATAATTGATCTAAATTTACAAATAATAGGATATAGAAAAAATTTTAATGATTCGACCAAAAAGTAATTTACTTGCCTCAGAGATGTAACTCTGTACTTTGGCTTTCAATTGAATGTCTTAATAAGTAATAAGTACAATATCATGAAGGGATAAATGTCCAAAGGTTTAAATATGTAATAATAATAAAATCTTAATAAATAACTCCCTGATTAAATGTGTACACAAGAAACCATACAAATGAGTTCAAAGGGAGGATTTCAGACCTCAACCTGTAGTTGACAATTAGTCCTTAAATGTTATTCAGTAAATCGACGGCTCTTATTATTAAATGAAATAGTAGAAGTAAAATATACAAAAAAAATTATACAAAAAATATTATTAAATTGGTGAATACGACTTAATACAAATGACTAATGTTCCACACCCTAAATGGGGAAGGTCGTTTCGGCTGGTTCCCAGAAGTGATCCGGGAATCGTTTTAGAGAAGTCTGGACCTCTAAACGAACAGCTATGGATGAAAAGAATCAACACTGGAACCAGGTGTTACTCCGACTAGGTATTAAATCAAACTTTCTTCTTAAAAAAAAATATTCCAAAAAAAAATCAACAATTCTTCACCGACTTCTGCTGACTCCCAAAGCAGGCGGATCATGGTGGCTTTAAAACAAATAATAGAACACTTATAAAAAACCCCAAACTAAAACTTTTTTGCTACTTCCTCTTCATAAATAAAAACTTTAAATTTCCAAAAAAAACCTTTTAAGCCGCCTCTGTCTTTGAACTTAAGTGTCTTTCACGGACGTCGAAGCAGAAGTCATCAGTGGATACTTGTTTTGAGCTAGCCTAACTATGATTGCAAACCTGAACGCTTGGTGTCGCTGTTTTATACCAACTTAAAATTTAAGAATTAAGAAAATCATTAAGAGGATTTGATTTTAAAAATTTGATTTAAAAATGTTTAAGGATGATTAAAGTAACGGACTAGTTACACTCCCTCTTACTCGAAGAAAAAAATTTTAAATGAATTTTTTTTAGTAATAGCTCAAACAGGCGTTTAACTGTTGGTTAGCCAAAGTTTCTATCATTGCAGTAGAAGCAAAGGATACAAACCAATCTAAAATTTAAATTTTTAGCCATGGCACTAGTTTACCAAATGTAGCTAAAATACACTAACTTAAACTAACTTCCGAACAATCTACATCGATTCGCATGATTACAAGTAACCACAGATTATGAATAATGTAGAAAGAAGGAGACATCTAAAGATATCCAAATATTACTAAGTGACTTACAAGTCACATCCTATCTATAGTACATAAACTACATTAACGCTTTCATGTAGCCTAAAATAGTCATAAAGACAGATAATCATATACCTCAAAAGCGAACACTGATTTCAAAATTGACTATTTGGTGGACAACAGATTTATAATAGAATATCCAAAGATAATCAATCAGGCAGAGGTGTGGACCGATTTACAATTTATAAGTAACAATAAAAAATTCCAAACATATCTAAACTAATTTAAGTATTGAATTGGGCACTTAATCCAAAATTGATCAACCAGTGGACAACAGATTTATAGAATAGCATATCCAAAGATATAATCAACCAGGCAAATGAGTCACCAATTTCCTACTATTAATCCGATAATCCAAAAAAGTAACAATAAGAAAAATGCCAAATATATATATAGACCAATTTAAGTGTTGAATTGGGCACTAAATCCAAAATTGATAAACCAGTGGACAACAGATTTATAGAATTATCAGCATAAGAATGAAAATACTTAATAATTTTAACTTAAATAAGCAGGGAATAGCTGTACATATACCAAATCGTAATCAAAACCGAGCCAAAACAATAATAGTCAATATGATAGATTAACTTTATTAGACAAACCTAAGTTTGAGGTTCTTCATCTGAAGAAGAGGATGCTATGTCATCTACGGTATTGCCTGGAAGTACATCCTTTATATGAAATTGACCAATTCGTCTATTTGTCGAATTGTCTTTTAATTCATACACTAAAGGAGATATTACTCGAACGACAGTACAGGTAATATATTTCTGGCAAAACTTAGCAGAAATGGCATCACCCTTACTTGACTTTACAAAATTTCGCTTCAAAACTCGATCGCCAATAAAGAATCGCATGTCTTTTTTCCTCAAATTATATTGACTCTGATTTCTAAGGTAAGAAGCTTTCAACTTCTTCCTTATGTTAGCGAAGATTGGAGGTAAATTTTGGAGATCATCCATACGATGAAGTTTCTCCGAAACTTGAGGAAGGTTTGCTGAATTCTCAGAAATTAATCCGAAATAATCACCTGACAAAAGAACATGCCTACCAAAATTAACATAAGCTGGAGAAGATTGAGTGACTTCATGAACAGAAGTTCGAATGGCTTGAGCGACTGTATGAATATACTAATCCTAAGCTCTATGATCAGTGTAAGTATAAGATCGAAGAGCAGTAACAATGCTGCGATTTACACGTTCAGTGTGATTAGCTTGCGGATGATAAGATGCTTTATAGAAAATATTCTGGACCTTATATTGATTCAAAAGATCTTTAAAGGCTTTTGAAATAAATTATGGACCATTGTCACACGACACAATTTGCGGAGTACCAAAAAGCAAGAAAACTTGTTCCTCTAAGAATTTCAAAATGGATGGAGTTGTAGCTTTTCGAAGAGGACAAACTAAAGGAAATTTGGTGAAGTAATCTACAACAACCAAACAATACGTATTACCTGAATAACTACGTGGATACGGTCTAATAATGTCTAAAGATATCATTTGCCAAGGAAAATTAATGTTCCTAAATGAATCCATTAATCCAGCTTGAGGGAGGTTACTCGACTTGCATGTTGCATAAACTCTACATCTCAAAATGTATTTCTTAGATGAGTTGCGCAAACCAGGCCAGTAATATAGCTCAGCTATCTTACTAAAAGTTTTGTAGAAAACAAAGTGACCTAATGTTACTTCATCATGAAAGGTTTTCAACACTTCATCCCTATTAGCTGTTGGGACACCTATTTTCCAATCTCGTCATAACAGGAGCACTAGTAAGAGCTTTCTGATAAAACCGTTCATGATGAAGTGACATCAGGTCACTTTGTTTTCTACAAAACTTTTAGATTTAGTTTTTGAGATGTAGAGTTTGTGCAACATGCAAGCCGAGTAACCTACCTCAAGCTGGATTCATGGATTCATTTAGGAACATTAATTTTCCTTGGCAAATGATATCTTTAGATCTTATTGGACCGTATCCACGTAGTTATTCAGGTAATACGTATTGTTTGGTTGTTGTAGATTACTTTACCAAATTTCCTTTAGTTTGTCCTCTTCGAAAAGCTACAACTCCGTCCATTTTGAAATTCTTAGAGGAACAAGTTTTCTTGCTTTTTGGTACTCCGCAAATTGTGTCGTGTGACAATGGTCCACAATTCATTTCAAAAGCCTTTAAAGATCTTTTGAATAAATATAAGATCCAAAAGATTTTCCATACTGCATCTTATCATCCGCAAGCTAATCACACTGAACGTGTAAATCGCAGCATTGTTACTGCTCTTCGATCTTATACTTACACTGATCATAGAGCTTAGGATTAGTATATTCATACAGTCGCTCAAGCCATTCGAACTTCTGTTCATGAAGTCACTCAATGTTCTCCAGCTTATGTTAATTTTGGTAGGCATGTTCTTTTGTCAGGTGATTATTTCGGATTAATTTCTGAGAATTCAGCAAACCTTCCTCAAGTTTCGGAGAAACTTCATCGTATGGATGATCTCCAAAATTTACCTCCAATCTTCGCTGACATAAGGAAGAAGTTGAAAGCTTCTTACCTTAGAAATCAGAGTCAATATAATTTGAGGAAACAAGACATGCGATTCTTTATTGGCGATCGAGTTTTGAAGCGAAATTTTGTAAAGTCAAGTAAGGGTGATGCCATTTCTGCTAAGTTTTGCCAGAAATATATTCCCTGTACTGTCGTTCGAGTAATATCTCCTTTAGTGTATGAATTAAAAGACAATTCGACAAATAGACGAATTGGTCAATTTCATATAAAGGATGTACTTCCAGGCAATACCGTAGATGACATAGCATCCTCTTCTTCAGATGAAGAACCTCAAACTTAGGTTTGTCTAATAAAGTTAATCTATCATATTGACTATTATTGTTTTGGCTCGGTTTTGATTACGATTTGGTATATGTACAGCTATTCCCTGCTTATTTAAGTTAAAATTATTAAGTATTTTCATTCTTACGCTGATAATTCTATAAATCTGTTGTCCACTGGTTTATCAATTTTGGATTTAGTGCCCAATTCAACACTTAAATTGGTTTATATATATATTTGGCATTTTTCTTATTGTTACTTTTTTGGATTATCGGATTAATAGTAGGAAATTGGTGACTCATTTGCCTGGTTGATTATATCTTTGGATATGCTATTCTATAAATCTGTTGACCACTGGTTGATCAATTTTGGATTAAGTGCCCAATTCAATACTTAAATTAGTTTATATATGTTTGGAATTTTTTATTGTTACTTATAAATTGTGAATCGGTCCACACCTCTGCCTGATTGATTATCTTTGGATATTCTACTATAAATCTGTTGTCCACCGAATAGTCAATTTTGGAATCAGTGTTCGCATTTTGAGATATATGATTATCTGTCTTTATGACTATTTTAGGCTACATGAAAGCGGTAATGTAGTTTATGTACTATAGATAGGATGAGACTTGTAAGTCACTTAGTAATATTTGGATTTCTTTAGATGTCTCCTTCTTTCTACATTATTCATAATCTGTGGTTACTGGTAATCTTGCGAATCGATGTAGATTGTTCGGAAGTTAGTTTAAGTTAGTGTATTTTAGCTACGTTTGGCAAACTAGTGCTATGGCTAAAAATTTAAATTTTAGATTGGTTTGTATCCTTTGCTTCTACTGTAATGATAGAAACTTTGGCTAACCAACAGTTAAACGCCTGTTTGAGCTATTGCTATGACTGACGGTTCATACCTATTCTATGATTGTTGTTAGATCATGAAAAAAAAATTTCATTTAAAATTTTTTTTAACGAGATTTCTGTAACGAGTCCGTTACTTTAATCATCCTTAAACATTTTTAAATCAAATTTTTAAAATCAAATCCTCTTCATGATTTTCTTAATTCTTAAATTTTAAGTTGGTATAAAACAGCGACACCAAGCGTTCAAGTTTGCAATCATAGTTAAGCTGGCTCAAAACAAGTATCCACTGATGACTTCTGCTTCGACGTCCGTGAAATACACTTAAATGAAATGAGGTTGAATGCGCGAATAAATGAACTTTGAAAATAAGGCTATTATCGAGCACAAGTTATTTAAATCTAGCCCATATAAAATACACTTAAGTTCAAAGGACAGAGGCGGCTTAAAAAGGTTTTTTTTTGGAAATTTAAAGTTTTTATTTATGAAGAGGAAAGTAGCAGAAAAGTTTTAGTTTGAGGTTTTCTATAAGTGTCCTGTTTGTTTTCAAGCCACCTTGATCCGCCTGCCTTTGGGAGTCAAGCAGAAGTCGGGGAAGAATTGTTGATTTTGTTTTTTTGGAATATTTTTTTTTTATTAGAAGGTTTAAGTTAATACCTAGTTGGAGTAATACCTGGTTCCAGGGTTGATTCTTTTCATCCATAGCAGTTCGTTTAGAGGTCCAGACTTCTCTTAAATGATTCCCGGACCACTTCTGGGAACCAGCCGGAACGACCTCTCCCATTTAGGGTGTGGAACACTAGTCATTTGTATTAAGTCGTATTCACCAATTTAATAATATTTTTTGTATAATTTTTTTTGTATATTTAACTTCTACTATTTCATTTAATAATATGAGCCGTCATTTTTTTTTAATAATTTACTGAATTGCATTTAAAAACTAATTGTCAACTACAGGTTGAGGTCTTAAATCCTCCCTTTTAACTCATTTGTATGGTTTCTTGTGTACACATTTAATTAGAGAGTTATTTATTAAGATTCTGTTATTATTACATATTTAAACCTTTGGACATTTATCCCTTCAGGATATTGTACTTATTATTTGTTAAGACATTCAATTGAAAGCCAAAGTACAGAGTTATATCTCTGAGGCAAATAAATTACCTTTTTAGGTCGAATCATTAAAATTTTTTCTATATCTTATTATTTGTAAATTTAGATCATTTATCATTATCATTAAATGTATTCCTATATTTTATAATTTATAAATTTAGATTATCAAGGATCAGTTGTGTGTAACCAGGGTATTTATATTTTTTTATATATAAGCTGTTTCCCGCTTTATTTCAGCAAACAGCTTTACAAGATACCTTGGAAAGTTTATGTTAATACTTTTCTTCTTTAGGAACAACTTCTATAACCACTTTTATTTACAATAGAAACGAAATCGAAACGGTGTTTCGAAAGACGACCTTTCTATACCATGGATAGTATCTGCTTGGCAGTATAGTCCTCATTTAAGGCCTCGATATGTGATTGAGTGTCAAAATCATCAAAAAGTTTCTCAATTCTGTCAAGTCTAAGTTGTAAATATCTAAAGTTAATTTGCTAAGGTTTGTTTTTGATATAATTAAAATACGTACTAAAACGAGTAACAGAACCTTTGATTGAGGAGCGTTTAGTTTTTGGTGTAGCGATGTCAGCCATAGTGAAAAAATAAAAATGTATGAATGCATTTTCAAAAAAAATTAAAAGGAAATTTTGTAATGTTGTGTGTAAAAAAGTTTTGCGAGTGAATAAGAAACTTTAAAGATTATATTTCAACTTGTAATAATTTATAAATGAAAATGAATAAATTGAATTAAATTTAAGGACGCTACTATATGTATTAGTGTATAAATTAAAATATTGAAATCTTTAAATGTATTTAACAGTTTACAAATGTAAAATATTTTGTAAGCGATAAATTTAAAGCTAGCGTCCTTAACGTAACGTTGTTGTGTTGAGACTCTCGTAGTGTTGACTGTATTCTGTACCCAAACACCTGCAGCCCCTCTCGAGGGGTGTAAAAATAAAGGTCGGGTATAATTTGACTAAAAGTGTATTATACGGGGTTGCTCGAAAGTTATAACAATACTATTTAGGAGAAGACAGTTCAAAAAACAAAATTGGTGTAGCAATAATTGTGATGAACGAAACAGTTAAAGCTGTAAAAAACGTTGTCCTATTTTCAGATGGAATACTACTGATAAAAATACAAAGACAATGGTACGGAAAATCGACTACATCATTATTTAGAGCTGCTGTCAATAAAGTCAGTATGAATTCTGTAAAGAAAACGATATGATCATTGCAAACACCTGGTATAAACTACCCAAGCGACGACTATACACTTCGAAAGCCCCATTTGATGATGGCAATAACCTGAGTCTTCAATAAATCAAATAGACTATATACTTGTAAATGAGCGTTTCCGAAATGCCGTCAAAAAAGTCACTACATATCCTGGTGCAGATATTGGATCTGATCATCAACCACTCGTAGCAGATATTAAACTAAGGTTAAAACGAATTCAGCGACAAAAACCAAAAACCAATGTACTCAACTTTGACGATATAAACATAAAAAATAACAATAAAACAGAATTTAACAATAGAATAAAAAACATTGGAGAACAACTAGAAGATCCAGAAGAACTATGGAGTGAATTTAAAAACCAAGTTAACGAAATCTCCACAAACAATGATTAGAGAAAAAACTTAATCAAGAAAAATAACTGGATGACAGATGACAATTTGAAATTAATGGAACAACGTCGACTGATAAATCTAATGTAACAGAATATAGACACCTGCAGAGAAGAATAAAAAAGGAGATCAAATTAGCTAAAGAAAAATGGATGAGAGAAAGGTGCGACGAAATGGAGGATGTAATATCTAAACACGACTTATTTAATGTGCACAAAAAACTGAAAGAAATAAGTAATATATTTAAAAAACGAGTTCCCTCTGTACTTGTTGACACTAATAACAAAATTATTGTAAATGAGCGAGAAATAAGAAAAGAATGGCAGCTGTATATATCAGAGTTGTTCGAAGATGACAGGAATAATATTGCCGAATTCTACCAAAACTGTACTGACGGCCCAGAAATTATGAAATGCGAAGTAGAACATGCTATAAATAATGCTAAAATTAGAAAATCTTGTGGTCCAGATGATACACCAACTGAGTTGCTGAAACTGATAGAGAATGATAACATAAAAGTAGTAGTAAGACTTTTTAATTCAATATATAACACCGGAGTCATTCCCGCAGATTGGCTCAAATCCATCTTTATCGCAATACATAAAAAACACAATGCAAGAAAATGCTCAGAATATCGATTAATGAGCCTAATGAGCCACACTCTTAAAATTTTCCTCAGAATACTTCACAACAGAATTAGATGCAAATGCGAAGAAGATCTTGAGGATACCCAATTTGGTTTTAGAAATGCTATGGGAACCAGGGAGGCACTTTTGCGCTTAACATCCTATTACAAAAATGCCGTGACCAAAGAAAAGATGTATTTGCATGTTTCGTGGACTTCGAAAAGGTATTCGATAAAGTACAACATGTAAAATTAATGCAAATACTGAAAAATATCGAATAGATGACAAGGATATTCGTGTTATTAAAAATTTGTACTGGAATCAAACTGCTATCGTAAAAATTGGAGATAAGTACACCGATGAAATCCCCATACAACGAGGAGTCAGACAAGGTTGCATTTTGTCGCCAACATTGTTCAATGTTTACTCGGACCAGTTATTTAAAAAGGCACTTATGACAACCATATGGAATAAAAATCAACGGGGAACTACTTAATGTGATTAGATATGCAGACGATACAGTAATTCTATCAGATAATATTGAAGGTCTTCAAATTCTGCTTGATCGTATTCACGAGGTAGGAGAGGAAATGGGCATTAAAATAAACTCAAACAAAACCAAATTTTTGGTGTTTAATCGTGACCCACATCCCGATGCAAAGCTTCAATTGAACTGAGTCCAAGTTGAGAGAGTTCACAAAATGACATATTTGGGAACTGTGATAACGGACCAACTAGATCCAGACATAGAAATAAGACGTAGAATAGCAATGACTAAAACTACTTTTATGAAAATGAAGTCATTTTTTGCAATAACCATCTCAGTTTAGAACTAAGGCAAATAATGGTTAAGTGCTATGTTTGGTCTGTACTTTTGTATAGTGCAGAAGTGTGGACGCTAAAAGTATCGATCATGAACAAAATTGAAGCATTGAAAATGTGGGTTCATAGACGAATGCTGAAAATACCTTGGACAGCAAGAAAAACTAATGAAGAAGTACTAAGGAGCGTCAACAAAGACAGAGAACTGCTAAAGACTGTTAAACATCGAAAAATGTCTTATCTGGGACATATAGCAAGGGGAAGTCGATATAAAATTTTACAACTGATCCTTAAAGGCAAAATAGAGGGCCGTAGAGGTCTAGGAAGAAAACAAGTTTCTTGGTTAAAAAACATTCGTGAATGGACTCAGATACCAAATGCACGACAATTATTCCATATTGCAGAAGATCAAAAAGCGTTCGCAATGGTGATCGCCAACGTCGGATAAATCTGATATGGCACGCGAAGAACAAGAAGAAGTCAATAAAGTCACGATAGCGAATATGGTAGCCAAATGATATCCAACGATCGATAACGGTCATGGAACTAGAAGAAGAAGGCTACTTTTTAGGTAGTGTTGTTTGTCCAGTTAGTTTATTAACTAGTATGATATATAGCACAGTATGCTGTTAGTATAGCTAGTTAGTTATCATTATCAAGGATACAGTAAGAGAGGCATTAATAATAAGGAAGATGGTTGTTTGAATATGTCCCAGGTTCTTAGCTAGCTCTTGATGAAATAACTCTTCTTCCTAGATACCGCGTTAATGTTTTTATATTGCACTGCGAGGATCATATTTCTATGTCTTTTTAAGAAATATTATTAATTTTCGCTGAAGATTTTTTATATCCATTTTAGTTTACTTACCAATTCCAAATGAGCAGGTTAGCTCGGAACATTTAATGCTTTAACCACATTTTTTAAATTGGATTTAAAAAAAAACACAAAAACCGGTTTTCGCGAAAACCGGTTTTTGTGTTTTTTTTTTAATCCAATAGGTCACAAAGTTACATTTACAATGCACTTTGGTTTGCGATACTTATTTATAAAATAAAATTTGAATTATGGATTTGCTTGGAATAATGATTTGAGAATAATAATTATGATTGGGATCCAAAATAATACCTAACTTAATTCTAATCACAGTAAAAACCTAATAACCGGTTTTTACTTTAAAAATAAAAAAACCGGTTATAACCGGGACATAAAAACAACCGATATAACCGGTTATTGCGAAGTAAAAAAACCGGTTTTCGGTTAAAACCGGTAGGTTTTTCACATCCCTAAATTACCTCCTATATTATGTCTCCAGTGCGGAAAGTCGTATCCATATTTGGAATATTAGTTTGCAATAAATCAATAAATTAACATAACGTTCAATATATTTACCTAATATTACTATAATTAGTCTTATTAAAAATTCTACTGTCAACTTTTGATTAAAGTATATTTAAAAAACAGTAGATACATGTGTACAGTTTTATTATATGAGAATATTATGTTATTTTTTACTATAGGTAATACCGACATTAAGTCATGGTATACAATAACATTCCTGACATTTAATCCTTCTAGGTATGTAATTCGTAATTGTATATCTTTTACACGTGGTAGCTAATTAATAAGGAAGTAGGACTTTTGCAATATTTTAAAACACAATGATGTATTTTATATTGAAGAAACTATTGTAGCAGCGCATACATTACTATTTTAATTTATATAATCATAGTAATCAGATGCTTTTTACCCACTACAAATTTTAAAATTAAAACTTATGTCTATAAAAGGAACTAGGACCGACTGTATTAATTATCGGCGACTAATATATTCCTGCTTTCATTTCAACATCTTTTCTGTACGTAAAGAGTGCAAAAGATGGTGTCTTTTAAGGGTTATTTGTAGATTTATTCTCGGAATAAAAGGTTATTCCTAAATGGCTTCCAGCAAGCTTGAATTTGCAGTTCACCTAATTCGCCATCGAAGAGAAGTCTTTTTGATCGCTTTATGTAGAGGTCTCCGGTTATGTTAGTATAAAAGTTTAATAGTTCAGAGAATTTTATTTCAGATCAGGCTATTACAAGTGCTTCTTGATGAAGATGAGAGGTGAATACTTCAAAACACCTGTAGAGCTGGTGAAGCTTGAATTAAAAAGAAATGCAATAGTCTATAACTTTCGGGAAAGCGTCAGGTAAAGGATTGGCTAAAGATTGTATAAGCCAGTTTGGTAAAGAATTTTATTCTTATTGTAAAACTTCAACGCATTATCGCTTATATATTACGCTTTCTCCTAAACGAATGAGCTTCGACAACCTTTCTTGTGAGGAAATAGATAATGCTTTAAAATATTAATTCGACTAGTACAAAATGAAACATTTTATGACGATTTGACACACCTTAAAAGACATGGTAACGTTGACTCTAGAAGTAAACTACTTACCCTCAATCCGTTTATCTATAAGGATAACATACTCCGCGTTGGTGGAAGACTGCATAATTCTGATTTTTGTTACAACAAAAAACATCCCATTGTCCTTGATTCTAAATACCACTTTACTACTGTTCTTGTACAAAATGAGCATCTTACCTTAAATCATTGTGGTCCTCAACTACTATTAGCTTCCATTCTTGAAAAAATTTAGCCCATTAATTTAACTGGTTCGTAAAATCGTTCGCGATTATATTATCTGTTGTAGGGAGGCTCCTAAATTAGAAACCTAGCGTTGGGTAATTTACCCTCGTCATGTCTTGTTCCCTGTAGGCCATTCTACAACTGCGGACTTGATTATGCAGGACCTTTTTTGCTAAAGGATCGACATACCCGAAATTATAAAACTATCAAGGGTTACATAGCTCTATTCTTCATCTGTTTAGCAAGTAAGGCCATACATTTAGAAGTCGTGAGCAGCTTGACCACTGAAAGTTTTCTAGCAACGCTAAAATGCTTTATTTCTCGACGAGGAAAATGCGCTTCCATCCTTTCGAACAATGGTAGTACCGTTCGTTGGCGCAAAAAATTTTTTGTCAAATTTTGTCAGAGCTTGTCAAATTTTTTGATACCTTTAGTTCAACTATTAGGGACAAATAAACTGCCGAAGGTATCAACTGGCAGTTTATTCCGCCACGATAACCTCACTTTGGAGGAGTTTTGGAGGCGGGAGTAAAATCTGTTAAATTTCACCTAAAGTGTGTCATTGGCAATACAATTCTTTCATATGAAGAATTTTCCACTGTTTTATGTCAAATTGAAGCTTGCCTAAACTCACGACCACTCTCACCAATATCCAACGACCCTTCCGACTTACTTTCTCTTACTCCTGCACACTATATATATATATATATATATATATATAAATACCTGAACGGAACTTCTTAGATGTCAAGGAAAACAGCCTTAGCAGATTCCAAAGGCCCCAAAAAATTATCCAAGTTTATTGGACTAGGTGGTCCAAGGAATATATTTTATCCCTCCAGCAGCGAGTTAAGTGGAAAAAACATTTCAACAGTCTTCTCAAGATTGTAAGTCTAGTGACGGTGAAAGTAGATGGAACTGAACCCTTAAGATGGTGCCTGTGTAGAGTGACTCAATTACATGCGGGTAGTGACGGAAGAGTTCGTGCATTAACAATTAAAAATAACAGAGGTTGTTTCAAGCGACCAGTGATAAAGGTGTGCGTTCTACCCACAGATCAGTGACTTAAGCTTTAGTGAAAGAAACTTTTAACTCAACTCTATTACTTGTTGAACCCCTACAGGCGTTCAAGGGAGGCGGCTTAAATGTTAAAACTTTCGAGCAACCCCGTATTGACTTTTAGTCAAGTTATACCCGACCTTTATTTTTACACCCCCTGAGAGGGGCTTTAGGTAGTTAGGTACAGAAGACAGACAACACTTCGAGAGTCTCTAAGGACGCTAGCTTTAAATTTATCGCTGACAAAATATTTTACATGTGCTTTTTTTTAATACAGTTTAGTTTAAGTGATTTGTTTTTGTATTATTACGTGAAATTCTAATAACATTTAACTTACATTTTACAAGTATACAATGCGATCATCTTTAGTTACTTTGCCAGACTCTAGCTATCTCATTTCACTGATTCGATATATTTATCAGCCATTTCCATGATTGTTTCTTATGAAAGTTAGGCTCTAGGTAGTTTTCCGTTGCTTTGCTAAAGTGTGATGTAGAAGAAAATATAGTGACCCATCTGCCCTCGGAAAAATAATAGCCATCCGGGGTCGGAAGAAAAAAGAGTTTGCCAAGTGAGACGGCTATGAAAAGTTAAAAGACATTTTACTCAAGACCAATTGAAAAGGAGTAACATGTAAAAGTCCTTATGATCCTCCAGGCGTATTTTGTGTTATACCGCTTGTTGATTACAGATTGTATGGCTCGTCAAGTACGTTATTTTTCCCAACTCCATGACCTAAAAGTACCCAGATTATAATTATTGTTTTCTCCACTGCTCGTGTCATTCCAAATGGCAAAGGATATAAAACATCTGGTTCTTCGTGATGGTCTTTTAATATCACGCAGAAAGCTCAGAAAATGACTGTCGATGTAAAGATATGTAAAAAAATTTTGGAAGATAGTCCGCCACATCCTGAGGCTCGATAACATGGTCATAGCCCCCTAGAGCTCAATCTTTTGATACCGAAGGTATCTGAAATGAGTGAGACATAAGGGCTGCAGTTATATCATTTCGCAACACACCTTAATACACACACCACACGAAGATTATACCATCCTTAGTGCTCAAATAACACACAGCTACATTACAACTGGCTCACAAATATGATTATATTGATGCGCTACTGCGCTACACAAATACATGATTTAATATCATCATGACTTGGGGCTGCACGGTACAAGGGAAAAAATATCGCCTTAAGCAATGGCTAAGAGATTAGCGCTCAGAGAACTGGGAAACTCTGGGAGATTAAAGCATTAGAACGATAAGGGCGCTCTGCTGAGCCTGACAGTATTTTGTCTTAAGTCGCGGAAACAAAAATCAACAACAAATCAAAAGATAAAAGAGATGGCTTACAACAGGGCTCAGAAATTAAAGACCCTCCCAAGTTTTTAAATAAACGGGAAAAGCAGAGAGGCGGCTCCTGTCGTGATTTCTGTCTCCTCCCAAATATTGAGCCAGACGTTCTCCCGAGAAGAACAGACTCTTAGACTATTACAAATAAATGCCTAACCGGTGTTCATGGGAAGAAATTAAGTACCAGGAAAGAATAACAGAAAAATAATAAAACAAGGTATACAAGAAATATGCAAGGACGGTAAAAAGAGATCTCTAGAGATTCAATAAAATCGCTAAAAAACTAGGTACACTAACTTGCAAATGAGGTCATACAGCAACGTTACAAAATTTTTCTAGAAGCGGTATTACACAGGCCCTATCCTGATACTCAACTGATTGAGAAATTAAAACAAACAGTAGATGAAGAAATTTACTTCTAAAGTTCAATAAAAACAACATTTATCGCTGGAACCCTATGAGTAAGCTGCACTACTCATAGAGTTCATGCCTAACGCGTATACCAATAAATGGAATGTTAATGTGGTGAGGTCTATGAAGGGAATACAGGAGGATACAGGAGGATGCAGACTCGAATAATATTCCGAAGCGCCCCATGTTCTCACTTGCATTTTCAAGAAAGAGACAGGAAGCAATAATCAGATCTTGCCAAAAGAAAGACTGGTTACTGAAAAATCGGACGATCGTAAAGGATAGACAAATCCTAGTCTTTTTAGGTCGGCTAATGGTTCTTCAAGCTATTGGCGGTTCGTCTTGAGATACTCTTACTATTTTGTGTTGCGCCAATTTATCAATATGTTTATTCCATTATATTTCTCTTTTTTATAACCATGTGTTTACTGGAACTATTTTACATTTTTTTTTTCGAATGTATTCACTTTTTGCCTATCATATGAAGTGTTGAAATGTTAGTAAATGTATATATAAATCATGAAAATTGAGAGTATACTGAACTTTTTGTAACTTCGAGAATATTTAGCCAAGCCACGGTAACTTATTTATTTTAAATACAATATTGGCCATAGTTTATACTTCTATCGCTCCAATTAACGCAATTGCAGTACCAATCTTTCAAAATCCATTGACGTGTAAACCATTTTGTCAGGAATATTTTATTAGTTTTTATCGGTTTATAGATAAACTCATAAAAATAACATTGGCCAGTTCTATTTTTATCGGCTTAAATGCAATTTGTTTATGCAAAACCACAAAAAAAATAAGCTCCGTGATAAGTCAATATTTTCACGTTTACCAGTTGCGTGCTCGTTCCGTTTCATAAACAAGAAATAAAAATCGTTGATTTGAAGGTCATCGACGAGCTGGAATGAAAAATATACCAAACAAAACAACCACCGCCAGTGATCGTATAGAATGGAAATAAACAAAATTAAAATTATTATTTATTGTGGAATAGTGTCCAAGAAAAGGGAGTAAACAATTATATATATATATATATATATATATATATATATATATATATATATATATATATATATATATATATATATATATATATATATGTAGTTATGCTATGTAAAATTTAAAATAATATTGGTTTGCTTAATATATTTCAAAGCAAAAAATATAATAATTCAAATAATTCGACTAATAAACTGTAAAAGATATTTTAAAGAAATGAAAGTCCATTATCCTGGATTATCTGTAGTAAACAAAATTTTTAAGATATGCATAAATTATTTCCTTTATAAAACATATTCGAGTGACGTTAGTGAAAGTAGTGAAACCATGAACAATGCGAGCGGGTTTTCCAAATGGACCTGTACAGTAATTAAGACAATAGGATAGTAATATTTAGAAAATATATTTCTCCGTTAGTTCTTAAGAATTTGTAGAAACCGGTTAGGATGTTAATAGTTTTTAGGAAATGTATAATTGTAGGTAAAATTATTGTTTGTTATCTAAATGAAGAGATAGGGATATGTGTGACGAGCTTTGATTGGAGGAGATTGAAAAAGCTGGGATAGGTATGTAAGAAGGGGAGTTTAGCTAGATTTTGAGATAAGATTTGATGAAAGAAAAGATAATCAGTTGGTTTTCCAAGGGTGCAAAGCGAACGGTCGTTTTTCTCTGGTGGTTCCCCAGAGGTAGGAAGCAGTAGAAGTGAATGTTTGTGAGTTTTCGTAGAGTTAGTGTATCTGACAGAAGCTGATCCAGTAAAATATTGTAAGTTATATTTTCTACTTATATTCCAAGAGTCACCGTTCAGGCCAGAACGTGAGATTCAGTTTATCGAGAGGAGAAGAGGCTAGCATAATTTGAACGATACGTGCATTTGAAGGAGATCATTAAAGACGATCGGCTCGAAAAAATTTGTTGTAAGATTGTTGATTGATGATCTGAGCAGGGGACTGCTAAGAATAGATAGGGTAGGCTACAAGGAACAATGATTTGGACCACTCATCATCAGAGAGATAGTTTTACTATTCATCGGGTTTTCTTTATTAACAACACAATTTTTATAATTTCGGAAAAGATGGAAATATTTTTATCAGGAGATTTGGAACAACAATTTTGATTTGAGATTTATTTGTCGTGTTCTGCAACATATAGAGTGTTGTAAAATTTCACATTTGGCGGGGACAAAAAACAGTAACGAAAAGAAACAACATGTCAGTCACAAGGAGACAAAGCAAAATGCAGGAAAGAAAGCAGGATAACAGAGAAGAGGAAAAAATTGTTGAAGAAGGATCGGATAATGAAGGAAATGCTACAATAAGGGTAGAAAGAAAAGAAACAGGGAAATTAGAAAAATTATTACCAATGATGCAAATACAGACACAAACAATAAAGAAAAACCAAAAAGAAACATCATTAACAATGAATGAAACAAAACAAACAATAGAGAAAAACCAAAAAGAAACATCACTAAAAATGGATCAAACAAAGCAAACAATGGAAGAAAACCAGCGGGAAACAAGACAAGCAATAGAACTAAATAACAGGAATATAGAGCAGCGTTTGGAAAACTATGAATAGTAAATTAAAGGATGTGTTGAGGGGATAAAGAAAGAACTGATACAACAGATATAACACTAAATAATGCAAAATAAGAGACAGAAATTAATGAAATTAAAAATAAAATGGGGAGAACAAGAAAAGAAAGTAGAAAACAAGATGAATGAGATTAAGATTGTCCAGAAAAAGGAATTACAAAAATTAGAAACAAAATTTGAAAACGCGTTACAAGAAGACATGCGAGAAATAAAAAGGAAAATGGAGGAAATCAAGAAGGAACAAAATTCCTGGGAAAGAAGGGAAATGTTTATCCATGGAACAAGCGAGGCGAAAATACAATTTGGCGGGGATATTAGAAAAACACACCCAGTACCGTTTGTGAAAAATTTGAAAACCAAATTGCAACATGTTAAATATTTTGACGATTGCAAAGAAACCATCAGAAACCATCTGAAAGAAGGAGCAGCGTTATGGTATGAAAGAAAAGAAGATGAGTTTAAAAATTGGACAGATTTCGAAAATAAATTTCTCAACTATTTCTGGGGGAAAAATAAACAGAGGGAAATCAACCAAGAGCTACAGAATGCAAAATATCACGAGAAAATGGGAATATCTGAAGAAAGACATGCCTTGCAGATATACAACAATGCAAAATATCTGGAATACAAATATTCTACCAAACAGCTGGTAGAAATGATCAGCAGACATTTTAAGGAAACTTTGGAGGATCACGTGATTTTGAGAAACTATCAAGATATTGATAGTTTGTGCCAATTCCTTCAATTAAAAGAAGCGAAAAGAAGAGAAATGAGAAACAGAAAACAACCTGACCAATGTAATGGACCGGAAAGACGGTATCAATCAAATTATGATCGGAGAAACCGACATTCCCGATCAACGAATGAGTATAGGCCAAGAGAATACCACAGTTACAATAGACAACAAAATTACGATAATAGGAATAACACACAAAATAGAACATATGAAAATCACAACAGGAACAGAGCTGCACAAAATCCTCCGAATAGAAATACGAACGAACAAAGGGATGATAGAAATAATCAGAGAAATAATCAACGACAAAATAGAAGGGAGATGAATCATGTAGCAATAGAAAACGAAAGACAAAATTCTAATTCCAATCTAATATTTTTAGATGCAGTTATAAAACATAAAGCAATTAAAATATTGTGATTGATTCTGGATCGGAGATATCGCTAAACAATAAAAAAACTAGTAACAGAATTAAATTTGGAAAGATTTGTGTCTAAGATTCCTAGGGTTGCTTTAGTGGGTGCAAACAATAAAAAAATTGTCGAAAATAAACGAAGGTTTGGGAGTACGGAACAGAGTGGGAGACAAATTCTATATTATGCAATTAGATTATGCATTTAGATTATGCAGCCAATCTTTTAAATCCTTGCAGTAAAAGTCTGATGATGAAGTTGGAACAAGTACAAAATGTGGCCTTAAGGATTATAACAGGTTGTCTACGTTCTACACCAATTTTAATATTACAAGCGGAATGTTCAGTATCCACACTAAAAGTTAGAAGGGAAATATTGGCTCATAAGTATATATTGAAACAAATGTCTGAAAAAAATAACATAGTAATAATAAGTTTAAACAAGTTAAATAAAGCTATAAATGCAAATCCCCAATTTTAGAAGAATAAAGCTATACCAGACTACTCATTAGCATATACAGACATACTCAAAAAATCAAAAAATATAATTCGATACAAAATTAATCCCATATATGAAGTAGAAAGAAAAATTCTTTTATATCCTATTACAATTAAGAGCCTAGAATATGAAAAATATGAAATTGAATCTAATGAAATGTTTTTAGCAAAATATGGTGGAATATATAGTAATCATGAATGTAGTAATCATAATATAAAAAGATGAAATAAGGTTGAAAATCTTAGAGAGAAAGATAATTCGACGAATAATGGGACCGGTGAGGATAAGTGTAGGTGAATTTAGAAGATTAACCAATGAAGAAATTAAAGAAGTCATCGAGGGTGAAGACATAATCAAGTTCGTGAAGACGCAAAGGGTCAGGTGGCTGGGGCACACAGAAAGAGCTAACCTAGACTCTACGCAACAAAGAGACCAAAGGAAAGACCCAAAATAAGATCAAGTCTTAGGAGACATAAAGCAGTTGAGAATCTACAAGTGGAAGGAGCGCTGTAAGGACCGGAAAGAATAGAGGAAAATTGTAGACAGGGCCAAGTCACACACGCTGCTATAATAATAAAAAAACAACAGCGGACTGATTCTCCGCAATAAATGAATCAGAGGGCCCAAAATGGCGGCAAACAGTCCGCCAGGAGTGAATAAGCCATGATGATGATATAGTAATTATACCTATGTATATACAGATGGATCTATTCGACCCACAAACAAACCAATCTGGATTTGGAATTTATATACCACAGATTAATTACAAATTTTCATCAAGGCTCCATAATTACACACAAATCTATACAACTGAAATGATAGTTATATATATATATATAATAAAAAAAAAAGAGGTTAATCTTTGTAAATGGGTATATTTATTTAAAAAACCCTTAAAAGGGCCACATCAATAAAACAAACGTTT
The DNA here is from genome assembly GCA_918026665.1 of Diabrotica balteata. Taxonomy (NCBI): domain Eukaryota; kingdom Metazoa; phylum Arthropoda; class Insecta; order Coleoptera; family Chrysomelidae; genus Diabrotica; species Diabrotica balteata. The sequence continues at coordinate 57,074,882 of OU898283.1, forward strand.
TCGGACCACACAGTCCATCATCAGGTTTTTAAAATCGAAAAATGCCTAAAAATAAGTATAAACCATTTAGTTAAAACAAACGAGATTGTGAAATTTTGACTATGGTTGAAAAGCAAAAGATGGTTATACTTACTAGGTCACAATGCCTGAGCCACCAAAATACTAGGGTAAAAACCCTTTAAATTACATTTAGTTATGAAATATTGTACATTGTGTTGTAAAATAACTGTGATGTTCAGTATTAAATTAAATTTGACTATAGGTAACACATGGCTCAATCTGGTTCCAGAGCCGGTGAGAGGGAACCTCTGCACTCGGAGAACAGCGTGGAACTGATTGACAAGATACTTTTGAAGGATGAAGATAACAGAATTTTTCCTTGTGGATTTAGTTATATATAAAGCTATCTCTGCGTGCATTGAGAAAGGGATCATGAAAGTAGTTATCTTTGTGGATTCAAAAAGTGCTTTATCCAAAATTTCCAGTTTCGAATGGGATTAAATGGATTACGTAACCATAATGACCAAAAAACTATTCTTCTTCTTAGAGTGCCGTCTCCCTACGGAGGTTGGCAATCATAATGGCTATTTTTATTTTAGAACTTGCTGCTCTAAACAAATCAATCGATCTGCATTGGTACCAATCACGTAGATTCTTTAACCATGAGTTCTGCCTTCGGCCAACAGATCTTCTTCCTTGAATCTTTCCCTGTATTATCAGTCTCAAAATTTCATATTTTGGTCCCCTCATCACGTGGCCTAGGTATTCCAGTTTTCTGGTTTGTATAGTGGTGATTAGTTCTGTTTCTTTACCAACCCTCTCCAGTACTTCTTTATTTGTAATTCTATCAGTCCATGATATTTTCAATAATCTGCGGTATAACCAGAGTTCGAAGGCCTCGATTCTTTTTAAATTACATTTTTTTAATGTCCAAGTCTCAGCTCCATATAATAATATTGAAAATATATAACAGCGAATGGTACGTAGTCTGATCTCCAAATTTAGATTTTTGCACGTTAGGAGTGGCTTCATTCGTATAAATGCTGATCTGGCAATCTCTATTCGTCTGTTTATTTCTACAGTATGATCATTGGTTTCATTGATCAAAGTTCCCAAATACTGATATTTTTCTACTTGTTCTATCACGTTACCATTTATTGTCAATAGGTGATGTATATTTTGTGGCCTTTTTGTAATCAGCATGTACTTCGTTTTGGTAAAAAACTATTGGTAGAAGCTAATAATATGGGATTCTCGATAGGAATAGAATGGGTACCTGGACATCAGGGGATTAAAGGTAATGAGGTGGCTGATAGGCTGGTGAATATTGGGAGAGCAATAAGAGTACCATATGATATAAAAAATTACAGTACAAAAAGTACAGATATCTTTTGCGTTACAAAAAAGACATTTTAACACAATTCTACAATGAATGGCATTCCCAAATTAAAGATAAAGATCCAAACTTGATCTTGCTATAAACGACCCATTCGAAAAAAAAAACAAAGTGTGGTTTAATACAAGATTAATTACGCGGAAAACATGGCTAACAACGTAAATATATAGATTAAGTACAAAATGTTTAAGAATACTGTATTTTGTTATCTGTATCTGAATTTGTTTGATTATAATATAAACGTAATTAAAACAGTCTTGATTTATTTATTAATATCAAAAACAACAATTCTCGGTAATTGTTAACGTGTAATACAATCTCTTTAGATTCAATGTTAACAAATACCAAGAATCAGTTCCTAAAATTGTTGTAAGTCCAAAAACTAACGTAAACCGCAGAAAAAAATAGTAAATCAAATTGTAGTAACACAAAATATTTCATAAATAATGTCATAACTAAAAATAATATTTCATTTCGAACATTTTGCTTAGAGCAATACAGTGTTAACTCAAAATTTTTAAATAACTTCACTGTCAGTATTTTTATTTAACTAAGAGTACAAAGAACCTTCCTTTAATATTAATTAGAAACATATTATGAATTAATTTTTTTTTACCTGCAATAGGAAATGATTAATAAGTTTTTCGTTGATTCTGAAAAATCATCTTTTTTGAGTTACGACACTATTGTATTATTAGTGCGATATGTAAGTAACTGTCGATATAAACAAACAACACAGTTTATTAAGGTTGCAGTCAGAAAATTGGCCGGATGTTAAAAAAACACTCTTTTGACTTTTTGTCTAGCTTTCGGAATGGTTTTATTCCTTTTTCAAGACACTGTAATAAGAAAGATATGTAAATATTTACAAAATATCATAATTCTTCAGTGTAACTTACTAGTCGTTGAGATTATTTGTAAAAGCATTGACACTCAACATTGATAACACACATATAAAATATAAAATAATGGACAAAATACATTCTAAAATTTTTAAAATTTGGGTAAAGATAGTAAAACTTAGTTTATGGCATCTTTTACTGGTGTGTTTTAACTGTGATACATAGAGAACAGAAAGTAAAAACCCTGGCATGCTAAGGACGGAGTGGTATCGTAAATCTTGTTTTAGTAACCGTTTCATAAACTTTTATTCTCAACATTATTATTATTATTATTATTATTATTTACAATAGATTTGAGCAGGGGTTGCAAAACCCATATGCCCATGTGACTACAATGTTATATAGTGTACAATTAAATTGTTACATTACAGTAGTTACATATTAAGCACTAACTAACTAAATGAATATACAATAACATAGGTAATAGCAAGTGTTTAGTACAAATTAAATGTTCAACTATGGAACAAAAGGTCATCCAGTTTATTTTTGAAAATATTGACAGATGGAGCATCTATGATCTCAGCCGGAAGGCTATTCCATATCGAGAACACTCGATTACAGAGAAAAAATTGTCTGGTTGTTGTTAAAAAAGTTTCCTTTTTAAACTTAAGTTTGTGGCCACGAAGACGATTGTCATTGTCTATTATGAACATATTCCCCAAATTTCCAAAGTTGTATTTTACTATCCGAAACGTAATAATTAAATCGCCTCGAAGTCGACGTTGTTCAAATGTAGTGAGATTGGCCATATTCAGTCTTTCTGTATACGTAGGTCTTGAGCGACCAAAAGACATCCTGGTGCACTGCCGCTGTACGTTTTCGAGAATATTACGATCGCGCACTAATACTGGACACCAAACAGTTCCGCAATATTCCAGAACTGGACGAATGTACAGTTTATACAGATGAATTGAGCTCATAAATGACATTTTCGCAAACGTTTTATTTAGTAGATATAATTTACTGTTAGCTTTTTTAGAAATATGCAAAATGTGTTCCGACCAACTTAGATTGTTATTAATTATAACGCCTAGATCATTATGCGATTTCACTGTTTTTAACACGCGCCCATTAATAGAGTAAGGAAGACACGGATTATTTTTACCCATGTGAAGAACTACACATTTTTCCACATTAAGAGGCAGCATCCAGGTAGAGCACCATTCCGATATGCAATCAAGGTCATCTTGTAGTAACTGGAAATTTACGGAGGGATCGGAAAATAGCTTCGTGTCATCTGCATAGAAAGCATTGTTGCATTTAATATGAAATTGTAGATCACTTGAGTATGCTATGAATAAGAGTGGGCCCAAAACTGATCCTTGCGGTACCCCACTTAAAACCGTTCTCTCAACTGAGAAAGAGTCCCCAACTCTAACACAAAATTTTCTATCTGTTAAATACGCGTCGATCCATTTCAGTAGTTGACCACGGATACCAAGGTGTTCCAATTTATGTAATAGTCTTCGTTTTGGAACTCTATCGAAAGCTTTAGCAAAATCGAGGTATATAATGTCCACCGGGGCTTTTCTGTCTAATGCTCTTGACCATTCATTGACACACCAGAGAAGATTTGTCATTGTAGAACGTCCTTTGACAAAACCATGCTGCTGTTCTGGTATAACCAGTTCATTTTGCAGAAAATCAGAAATTGTCTCGGCAATAATAGTTTCCATTATCTTAGATATTATAGGTGTTAAGCTGATAGGACGATAGTTATTAGGATCCAGTTTGTTCCCTTTTTTAAAGATCGGTGTTACAGATGCGGTTTTCCATATAGGAGGCAAAATATGTGTGGTGAATGATAGGGACATAATCACATATAGTGGATAAGCTAAAGCATCAGAACATTTCTTTAAAAATAAAGAAGATATTAAGTCGAGACCAGGAGACGAATTATTTTTTAGGCTTTGAAGATGATGTTTAACTTTTTCAGGAGTAATGATTATATTTTCAAGAGAAGAAGAAACTCGTGACGAAGTAATATTAGGGAACTGATAATTAGTGGGTTCAACAGAGAAAACCTTGGAGAAAGTACTGGCGAGAAGTTCGGCATTCTCATAGTTATTTTGGGATATATCCCCATTATCATTTTCCAGTAAAGGTATAGAAACTTTTGTTGTCAACGAAGATCTAATATACTTGTGCAATTTTTTACAGTTATTACTGATGGCTATACTCTCTTCGTAGGCAACACGAGCTTCATGTAAAGATTTCTTTAAATCTCTGGCAAAGTCTCGATGAATTTGTAAATCCTCTATGCGATTTGTACGTCTATATTTGTTCCACAACTTTCTTTTATACTTGATCAGATATATTAATTCCCCATTAATCCAAGGTTTTATGTTATTTTTGTATATGGTTTTTTTGAGGGTATTTTGGTTTTTGCATAAATTAACAACCTGTAAGAACTTATCCCAGAATACAACTGGATTCCTTATGTCGCCGAAAACATCATTCCAATCAATGTCGGTCAGTTGGCGATTTGCATTTTCAAAATCAATTATTTCATATACCGTTTTATTAACATTAGGATTAGGAGTACAGTACTGTAAGTTAAACTGAATATGAAACGTTATGACTGCATGATCTGAGTTACCTACTGGAGAGCTTATTAAGGGATGTGTTAATAAATGGGGATCATTAGAGAATACCAAGTCCAAAATAGATGGTAAATTATTGATTCTGAAACGAGTCGGCTCCGTTATGAATTGATGTAAATTAGAATTTAGTACAAAATCTGTAAATGCGTTTTTGGAAGTTGTTAAGCCACTAGGTGGATCAGTTATAGGCCACGAAATGTCTCTAAAATTAAAGTCTCCAATAACAATTAAATTCTCTAGCCTAGACAGTTCATCAAGTGATGCGATAAGGGACTCATCATCTGCTAATCTAGAATCACCAGGCCGATAAACGCATACTAGGTGAAAAACAAAAGAGTTTTTATGACATATTTTTAAGCCAAGAAGTTCCATATTAGGGACAGTAATATCAAGAGATGTAACAGAGAAATTATTAGTAATTTCTGAAGACAAGTAGATACAAGTTCCTCCTCCACGCCGATTACGACGATCACACCTATAAAGGGAATAATTATCAATGTTATAAAGGGAGTCAGGATCATTTGGTGTTAACCATGTTTCAGTGATAAGAATTATTTGAGGATTTAGGTTTTGAATGTTGCATAAAAATTCATTAAATTTGGAATTTAAAGTAGCTAGATTAGTATAGAAACAGAGCCAATTATGAAAACCTGAAATATCAGAATTAGTGACGAAAGTTTACAATTTTCGGGACACCTTGTATATATTTTATGGTTAAATTTTCCTCTCCATTCGATTTTCTCTGTTCCAGTTCCACTCGAAGTTCTTTTAGGCATTCTATTTGATTTGGAGTCTTATCGTCGATAATGGAAACGTTTTTTAAAGAGACGTTTTGTAAAAGTTTCTTTTTGTTCTTCAAAATATGTTTGGCTTCATGTTCATTTTGCATAATGACCTTTATCATCCTAGGGAAGCGATTGTTTGGTTTTCCAGTCCTGAAAAATGTGACAGGAGTGGAGTTAGACATTACAGTATCTAAAATATTTTTTAATATTCCATCATCGTGACTTTTCTTTGTTTCAATGTCTCCTGTAATTTCGGGTACACCCCTAACAAAAATATTCTTAGCCCGGTTAATGCGATCAACTGCTTCATTTGCTATGGTATCTGTAAATTTTGGAGATGAAGAATGATCCTCAATAGATAACTTGTTTTCGATCTGTAAAAGTCTTTCACTGATATCATTAGCTTTTTGGTCTATTAGATCAATTTTTGATTGAAGATTCTCTTTTAGATCTTTTAAGAGCGTCTTTAAATTAGCAAAGTTTTCGATATTAGAGCAGCAGTTGTTGCAAAGAATTTTAATTCCGCGTAGCTTATGCCTAGTAACGCGATCTTCGGCTCGTAGATCAGTGCAAGCTAAATGTATGTTCTGTTTACATGCTTCACATTGAAGTTGTTTTGATGATTCTCGATCATCGATTGACTTTGAACAGTTAGCGCAGGTCGACATGGTGGGAACAGCAGAGCAGCAGTGGGAGTGAATCGCCGTAAATAGATATAAACAAAATAAAAAGACTGACCTTGCAATCTGTAGATAATCCAAAATACGGGATCTCTGATGCACTTTATGACGAAATAAAAACACCACTGGCAATAGAAAATTCTTATGTTTAAACTGATATAAAAATGATCGTTAAACTCAAACAATAACCAACTGTAGTTTGTAATAATTCACAGGGAAACGTAAATGATGCCACACACACTACTAATTGAGTTTTTCCATCTAAGATGAAAACAAATTTCGTTTTGGCTCTAAAAACTAGGGTTATCAACTTGCCACACATCGAGTTCAGGAACAAGTGACTAAAAAAGTTGAGATCTATACTACAAGATAATTCCTATCCCATAGGGCTTTTAAATAAACTCATTTTCGGTTCTTCTTTTCCTTCGCAAGTTTCTGACAACCAAAATTTTCATACTAATGAGATCCGACAATTGACATTGACACACAACACATCAATGTTACCATCTAAAATAACTTACGGTTATTTAGTATTATATTATAAACAAAAACAAAAGATCCTTTCACAATGCAGGAGTTATCGAATGTTGTTTATTTTATACCGTGTACCAATTGTAACAAAATTTACATAGGAGAATCATCTCGTAATTTTCACAGTAGGGTGATCTCACATCGTAGTGATATAAAAACCAAAAAAATAAATGCATGTGCATTGACAGAACATGCATTAACGTTGAAACATGAATTTAATTTCGAGGATTCCTGTATTTTGGCAAAGGAAAAGAACCATTCAAAACGTGTTTTTTGGAAATGTGTTTCATAAAATCTAGTACATCTTGCATCAATAAAAAGTCTGACATAGATAAACTGAGCAACATTTATTGTTATTTACTGGAAAAACATCAAAAATAAAATAAATATTTACCTGTACATAAATTACACCTGTATGCATAAGATGTTGCATACATTAAGACAGGTTTAAAAAGTAAAATCACCCAAAATGGGCCTCTAGTATTTCTTGAAAAGAAAATAATATCAAGTAACTAATTACATTTTATTCACAGGGTTTTTACTTTCTGTTCTCTATGTATCACAGTTAAAACACACCAGTAAAAGATGCCATAAACTAAGTTTTACTATCTTTACCCAAATTTTAAAAATTTTAGAATGTATTTTGTCCATTATTTTATATTTTATATGTGTGTTATCAATGTTGAGTGTCAATGCTTTTACAAATAATCTCAACGACTAGTAAGTTACACTGAAGAATTATGATATTTTGTAAATATTTACATATCTTTCTTATTACAGTGTCTTGAAAAAGGAATAAAACCATTCCGAAAGCTAGACAAAAAGTCAAAAGAGTGTTTTTTTAACATCCCGGCCAATTTATTGACTGCAACCCTAAAAAACTGTATATATATATATATATACAGGGTGAGTCACGCTCAACGGGACGGAGCCTACCGGGGAAATGGCTAAAGATATTAAAAATTCTTTTTGTAGGAATACGTAGGTCAGTACCGGCTACAAATTAAAATTTGTGAGATATATACAGGGTGTCCCAATTTGGCGTAATGATATAAACTTATACTTTTTTAAATGGAATAACCTATTTCACTTTAATTTTGAATTCTACTGAACAAAATAATGTTACTTTATTCAACATTCCCTATACCTATTTTTGACCGGTTTCGATTTATTTGGTTTTTTCTGAAAATGTACTATTCGCGAAATTAATTAATTACACAATATCGCATCAATTATAATTAACGCCTTTTTGTCAATTAATTTTCAAGTGTCCATGCTTTACATCAGAATAATTACCAATTGAAATTAATCTACAGAGTGTTCGCAATACGAAGTGTCAATGCTGTATAATAGTTGGTGTAATTACTTTCTTAACTTAAATGGAACACCCTGTATTTTACTTTAATTTTGGATTCTAATCAAAAAAATAATATTACTTTATTAAACAATCCCTATACCTATTCTTTATAATTTTCGATTAATTTGGGTTTTTTTGAAAATGCACTATTCTTGAAATTAATTAATTTTTATCAATTTATTACATAAAGTTCTACTCTAACTTAAACAAAAACCCTGTATTTGAATGTTGTAACAATTATTATAATTAAACTATTATAGAATTTTATATTAATATCTAGTATCTTCAAATCTATTTGCATTATGTTACCTGGAACATTAAATGTCATTAATTACATAGCTCGTTATTATAAAGAATGCCATGTAAAAACAAAAGGTACCTAGCTGTCAAACTAATTGTCAAACTATTAACTGTATTGCTTTCAATTAAATAGAAATGGCAGATTATTCAATTGAAGACCGAGTAAATATGATTTTAATACTGGGTGAATGTGATCAAAACAGTTTGTTAGCATCAAGAGTCTATGCTGAGAGATTTCCCTTAAAACGTCATCCTCGTAAAGAAGTATTTGACAGAGTCTTAACAAGGTTTCGTGAAACTGGCAGTGTTGTTTATACTAAACGAAAATTAATAAATCCGATAACCGAAGATGAAAATACCGAATTAGAAGTTATTCAATCAGTTATTGAAAATCCAAATACAAGTGCAAGGACGATGGCCAGGGAGATTGAAGTAAGCCAAACTAGTATATGCAGACTTCTTAAAAAATATCAATATCACCCATACCATATTCAAATGCATCAGCATTTGTATGGAACTGATTTTGAACGTAGGTTAGAATTGTGTTTATGGTTTCTAGACAAAACGGGAGCAGATCAACATTTTGTTGATAAAATTTTGTTCACTGATGAATCTACTTTCCATAATAATGGACTCGTGAACCGACATAACTTTCACTATTATAATACGGAAAATCAACATGAATATAGATGTACTGATCGACAAAACCGATGGTCCCTTAATGTATATGGTGGAATAATAGGAGAACATGTGATAGGACCGTATTTTTTTAATCATTCAGTAGAATTCAAAATTAAAGTGAAATATATGTTGTTCCGTTTAAAAAAGTTTATTCCATTCCATTTAAAAAAGTTTGTTCCATTTTAATTCTACTGAATAATTTTTTAATCATTCAGTAGAATTCAAAATTAAAGTGAAATATATGATTAATTATATCATTACGCCAAATTGGGACACCCTGTATATATCTCACAAATTTTAATTTGTAGCCGGTACTAACCTACGTATTCCTGCAAAAGAAATTTTTAATATCTTTAGCCGTTTCCCCGGTAGGCTCCGTCCCGTTGAGCGTGACTCACCCTGTATATATGTATATATATAATATATATATATATATATATATATATATATATATATATTATATATATATATATTGTTATGATGTGTTGTTTCTGTATGAGCTATGAGTAAATTTGAATGATATATGTAAGTATAGGGTTTTTATCGCGGTTCTCAAAGAATTAGTTTGTAAGTACTTTTTTAAATTATCTTTATTATAACTATTATGAACAAACATATCTATCTAATATAAGCAATATCAATTAAAACATCTATCTAAATTGAAATCTACAATTAATATTAACAAAATTTGGTACCTTTCTATCACTGAACGCCTAAAGTCTTCCACAATCAAAGTTATTATCACCACTCGATATCTTCTTACTCAGCCTTGGTTATCCAACAATTTTAATATGTTTCTTCTTAATTATCTCCACTCACCATATAAATATATAAATTTAAATCCTTGTAATTTCCATATAATGTACTTTCAAATATACTGGATCTTGTGGTTGTACTATTGAATGCTTACTTCAATGAATTAACTTCATACTGTCACTATATTACTGTAGTAATAATTAATCTCCAACTGTATTTGACTTAATTAATTCATTTAACTTAATCAATGCCTTCTTCTAGCTAATAATCTCTTCATAACCTCATAAATTCTTCTTAATTCTTCTTTGTAATTAATAATCACATGTAACTGACTTAATAATCCTTGAATTCTTAAATTCTTCAAACTAATTCACTTAATAATTGACTGTAACTTCTTGTAACTTAACTCACTTTACGAATCAACTCTAACTTACTTAATAATAATCTGTACTTGACTTAATAATCCCGTGTAACTTAATGCCTTGAATTCTTCTAACTAACTCCCTGATCAACTGTAATTACTTCATATAATCTAACATAACTGATTTAATAATCCCCTGTAACTTAATGCCTTGAATTCTTCTAACTAACTCACTTAATAATCATAATCTGTAATTGACTTCATTTCTTTTAACTGACTCCCCTGCTGCTCCAAATTACATGGTATTATATATCTTTTTCATGGTTCCAGAATAATCTAGCAATAAATAAGGTTCGAATCGTTCTATTTTTTCTATCTGAACATTCTGGAATAAATGGAATGGTTTTTGTTTATGTAATGGACTATGCAAATAGTCCTATTGACGTTTCTAGAACTTTCTCTGGTCTACATGTACAATTTAACTGACTTTAGGCTCTCCAGATCAGAATTACACTATTATATGTAACTTAAACATTTATATGAAATATATTATCACTATTTTCAACCGTAATTATATTTTAAATTAACATTACAAATAAATAAACCCCTTTTGACTTTTGACACTACAGTGTATATCTGGTTGCATATACATATGGCTGACATATATATATATTTATAATTATATAAAAAAAAACTTTTAACATTTATTATATGCTAGATTCTTAAAAATACCCTCATATAATTATTTTTTAATAATATTATCTAGTATATAACTTATAAATTATGTCTTTAATTACTATTTAAATAAATTTATTAATTAACAGTGTATATCTGGTTGTATATACACATGGCTGACTTAAATATATTTCTATGCTAATTTATTGTATTTCTGTTCTCATTGCAATATATATATATATATATATATATATATATATACATATATATGTATATATATATATATATATATATATATATATATATATATATATATATATATATATATATATTATATATATATATTATTAATTAACAGTGTATGTCTGGTTGTATATACACATGGCTGACTTAAATATATTTGTATGCTAATTTAATGTATTTCTGTTCTCATTACAATATATATATATATATATATATATATATATATATATATATATATATATATACAAACAACAAAGTTTATTGGGGCTGCAGACAGAAGTTTGGCCGGGATGTTACAGAAACACTCTTTTGACTTTTGGTCTAGCTTTCGGAATTGTTTAATTCCTTTATCAAGACACTGTAATTAGAAAAATGTGTAAATATTTACAATATATCACAAAATGTCAGTGTACTTACTATTCGTTGAGATTATTTGTACGAAGCTATGACACTCAACATTAATAACAAACATATACACTAAAACTTATACAATAATTAATACAATACATTTAAGAATTTAGTTAAAAATAATAAAATTTCTAAAAGGTTCGTTTTCTACATCTTCTTGGTGTGTTTTAACTTACCCAGGCCAAACTTCTGACTGCAGCCCCAATAAACTTTGTTGTTTGTTTAAATTGACAGTCACGAATATCCAGTATTCATTATATATATATATATATATATATTATATATATATATATATATATATATATATATATAATATATATATATTATATATATATATATATAAGGATCACTCAGACGAGTGGTGGGTTCTTATATCGGTCTCTAGGTGGAGAAATAAAAGACAAAGTTGATAGGCTACTTTATCTATTTTGAAGACGTTTCGCTTTCGAGTTTTGAAAGCATCATCAGTTCATCTAAAAAATTATTACAATATGAGAACCACACAATCATGGAAACGATGTTAATTGTTACCTTAAAAAGATATGTAGCAGTCAATGTTATTAACAAATATGTGAATGAAACTAAGTAAATGGACATAGTACGCTGATCTTGTATAAACAGTTAAGCAACTAACAACATATATGAACTTGTACAAAAATTAGCACAGCAATTGACCATGTGGTCCAAAATAAATTCAATGTTATTTATGTTAATAAGTGAGAAAGAACCAAGAAAATCATAAATAACCTCCAACTATTTAATGGATATTAAACTTTGATTTTAACTTTAGGTAGCATTATAAGTAATATTAATAAAATTCTACAAAATAGTGAATATGAAGTTACCGATCAAAGCCTTATGGATGTCGCCGTGAAAATGGCGTTAGATGAAACAGGAACGAACTAACCGCAAAAAGACAGCCAACCTTGAGGTCAAAATTACTTTTGACAGATCAACAAGGTGTAAATACCAACCCAGAATTTTGGGCGGTTAATTTAATTTTTTTATTTTATAACTGAGTCTGGATGACTACCAGGTTGTAAAGGACAACAACAGTGAAAAAAGTTGGTAGTGTACACACAACTCCCCTCACTAACCGGCCCAAATTTACAAACCGGAGATTTGCATTCAAACTCATAATAATGTAATGACGTTAATCATGTGGCAAGTTAAATAGTCAGGTGATTAACGATATTATAATTTCCATACAGCCCAAGGTTCAATATACTTGGAGCTGTGATTTGTAAAGGATTCTATGAATCAATTACAATGTTTGTATTATTTTATATATAATTTAAAACTCTAATCAAAGAATTTAGTGTAATGAAATGCAATATGGGTTGCATATGTAATAGTAAAATTAAGTAAAGAAATTAAGTTATTTAATTGATATATTTATTTATTTTATTTCTATTTATGTATGTAAATTATTTTATGAAAAGTGGAAAAAAATATAATCATATTCACTATTTTGTAGAATTTTATTAATATTACTTATAATGCTACCTAAAGTTAAAATCAAAGTTTAATATCCATTAAATAGTTGGAGGTTATTTATGATTTTCTTGGTTCTTTCTCACTTATTAACATAAATAACATTGAATTTATTTTGGACCACATGGTCAATTGCTGTGCTAATTTTTGTACAAGTTCATATATGTTGTTAGTTGCTTAACTGTTTATACAAGATCAGCGTACTATGTCCATTTACTTAGTTTCATTCACATATTTGTTAATAACATTGACTGCTACATATCTTTTTAAGGTAACAATTAACATCGTTTCCATGATTGTGTGGTTCTCATATTGTAATAATTTTTTAGATGAACTGATGATGCTTTCAAAACTCGAAAGCGAAACGTCTTCAAAATAGATAAAGTAGCCTATCAACTTTGTCTTTTATTTCTCCACCTAGAGACCGATATAAGAACCCACCACTCGTCTGAGTGATCCTTATATATATATTGGATTGACGGTCGTACTCCTTTTTCCGATATATATATATATATATATATATATATATATATATATATATAAATAATTTTTATTATTATTTTATTGTGATATTTAAAGTCTTGGTGCGCCAAGCAATTAATTAGCTAATTAATTAATTAATTAATTAAATTATTTAAATGATATGATTATGACTCTATCACACTTTTTAATTCTCTTATCTCAGGGTTAAATTCGTGCTTCAATATCTATGCTATTACATGTGGAAGGTAAGGTCCAAAGAATACCGGAATAATAAAAAAAAACATATAGGATCTAACGTTATATATTGAAATAAAATAATGAAATAAAATTCACACTCAAATGTTTTCGATAAACAAATCTCATATAATGATTCTCAAAATTTTGTTCTACGTACGTGAACCTTCAAAATTAATGGTACAAACAATATTAGTTGAAATCTCAAAATCCAAATATTATTCTAAATCTCCTAATCAAAATATTTATATCCTTTCTAAATTAAGTGTAAAAATTGTGTTATCAATGAAAGAAAAACTGCAGAAAACAAAACTATCTCTCTCTGATGATGAGTGGTCCAAATCCTTGTTATTTGTAGACTATATTATTTACTCGTGGCCGCTCCCTAGGTAATCAGCAATCTTACAACAAATTATTGCAAGTATATCGTCCTTAATGATCTCCTTCAAATGCACGAATCGTTCAAATTATGCTAGCTTCTTCTTCTCTCAATAAACTGAATCTCTCGTTGGCCTGAGTGAAAAATGACTCTTGGAATATCTTTTCTTTACGATAAACTGAATCTCTCGTTGGCCTGAACAGTGACTCTTGGAATATAAGTAGAAAAATATGACTTACAATATTTTACTGGATCAGCTTCTGTCAGATACACTAACTACACGAAAACTCACAAACTTTCACTGCTACTGCTTCCTACCTCTGGGAAACTACCCGAGAACAACGGCCGTTCGCCTTGCACCCTTGGAAACCAACTGATTCTCTCTTCCTTCTCAAAAATCTAGCTAAACTTTCATTCCTACATACCTATCCCACCTTTTTTAATCTCCGCCAATCAAAGCTCGTCACAATTCTCCCATTTTTTCATTTCGATAACAAACAAATTTTTACCTATAATTATAAAATTTCCTAAAACTTATTTACAAATAATATTTTTCTACAATTCTTAAAAACTAACAAAAACCTCTTTCTAAAATCTATTCTATTGTCCTTAATCGCTGCATTAATGTATTTGGAAAACCCGGTTCAATTGTCTTTGGATTTCACTTAAAATTATGCGGGTCACTATATTATAACAACAAGTATATTATAACAAAGAAGATAATTTATGCATAGCTTACATTTTGTTTAATACAGGTAATCCAAAAATTTAAAAACTTTCCTTCTTCGAAATGTTTGTTGGTTATTATCCTACTTATCTGAATTATTTTAATGTTTTTGAACTTTGAAATATTTTAATCAAACCAATATTTTTCTCGATTTTACATATCATAACAATATATATATATATATATATATATTATATATATATATATATATATATATATAAACTATAATATAATTATATAAGTATTTTGTTTTTCTTCTCTTTATGATGTTTATGATCAGACTTTCTGAACTCGTGATTTGAAAATGTCTTCATTGGAAGTGTGCAACACCCATGATATTTTTAGAATACGCCGATAGCACCAAAATTCGGTAAACTAATTTCATACAGTTTATTTTTTATCACTTTGGTTGTTAGTTTAAGTGTAGTGTTGTAACTGAATTCCTCTGTAATTTTCTGGGTTCGATTTGTCTCTCCTTTTGAAGAGAGATATTAGGATGCTTGACCTCCATTTTTAAGTAATTCAGTTTTGTTCTATTATTTTAGAACAATTTTATTTAAAGAAGATCTATTTTATATAAAGAAGTACATAAATAGGAATTGCGACAATGCAATGAATGATCCGAGTCAAGCTTAGGATTGGAAGGAGAAAGATGTCGTGGTTAAAAAACCACGGCGCTAACTGCTCGGCGCAGCAGCCTCGAGACTCGAAAATTTGTCATCAAAATAGTAATCTTTCATAGCCAAAATGATCATAACGAATAATAATAAAGCAGTGGAATACAGTAGAAATATAACTTGGATTTATGCATTTTATAGTTTCTCAAGCCAACATAAATAAATTGCACATTCCGCACGTGACATTTTTCTAAGTGTATGGAGAGTGGGAAAAAAAGCAATAAATCTAGTGAATGTGAAATAAATCAAAGTGTCGGGTGTAGGATTTTAGATTAGACGTTTAATAGGGAGACCTCAGCAAGCGCTTATGTTTAGGGCTCCCGAAGGTGGATAAACAACAGTAGCGTGCTCGTCAACCCAACTCCAACATATACAATTATCGTTTTGTATATATATATATATATATATATATATATATATATATATATATATATATATATATGTGTGTGTGTGTGTGTGTGTGTGTGTGTGTCTCGTCTAAATGTGTCGTTTATATTCTTTTATAGAAATGCTTTTGTATTCCACGTTTTCCTCTAGTTCCTTTTTCAGAACATATCTCTTCTTTCTTGTAGATATTACATATTCTACATACATCTGTAACTTCTTGTATTCTCTTTTTATTGTTAATCTTAGCGTTATTTTTAATATTTCTTTATAATCGATTAACTATAACTTTTTATACTGCTATAGTATATTCTTCATCATACTATTCTGCTTTAGTTTATTTCTTGTTTACTTCTACATTTTCCTCAGAAGTATCATTATCATCAATTTCAGCCGTTCATCCTATTCTCTATTTATGTTTAGTTGTATGCAGAAAATGTACTTGTTTGTTTTCTTTTTGGGTTCTGAAATAGTTCCAGATTCCAATTTTTTATGTCGTTTATTTGTCACTTTTGTTATTGCCGCTATTTTCTATCGTAGTTTTGCTCAAACGATATCTTTCTCACATTAGTTCCTTGTTAATCGCCATATTGTGCTAATGCTAATTTGGCTTGTTTCGTTAAGTGAACTATATTTTCTAAATATGTTCTCCACAAGAGCTTTTCCCTACCCAGCTTGACATTAAAGTCTTAGTTCCGCTACCTGAATAATAGAATGAAAATTTATTTTGATTTTTTTTTCTTTTGTTCTTTAAATGTATTTTCTGCAGTGCCAATACACATCCTATGTAATTTCCCAATCCTTCTGCCAGACTTATCACAGATTCTGTCTTTAAGAAGTTTCGCACATTCCAAATCCCAAATTTTAGTTTCAAAACCATATCCATTTCCCTTTTTGTTTCGTCTTCCAAACAAGGGAAGAAGGTCAGCTTTTCGCTCAACTCCCTGACTTGCAGGCTTTCCCAAGGTTTTTAAGATTAATCCATTCTATCGCCAGCGGGAATATCCAGTGACATATATCTAAGTCAGAGTCAAAGGACTAAATACAGAATCCATGAAATACTTATACAGAAAAAGAATATCAGAGAAGATTGCTGAGAATAAAATATTAAAAAACGATAACATCGAGGAGCCCTGGGAAAAAGTGAAGACAAAATGTAAAGAAAAGAAGAAAGCCTTTTTACAATACAGAACACAACAGGCATACAACCACTACAAACGAGTCAGAAATGAAAGGAATACTTTAGTTAGATAAATAAAACGAGAACACTGGCAGAGCTTCTCAAAGTAGATGGAACACATTCAGACGGAAACATAAGCAGACCACTTTCGATCTATTTTTGCTAAAGGTGACAATAATGAACCACCAACAGCAGAGGTGACGTCAAACGAAAAAATAAATTTTGATGAGGAATGGGTAAAGAAAAATTTAAGAAAATTAAAAACAGAAAATCACCAGAACAAAACAGAATACCGAACAAACTCCTAAAGTACGGAAGACCAAATCTGATTAAACAACTACTAAAACTAATCCACAAAATAACAGAACAAAACAGAATTTCTCAAGAATGGAGATCAATCCTCATCATACTCATATCTCTCTTCAAAAAGTGAGACAAATCGGACACAGAAAATTACAGAGGAATTAATTTATTAGATAAAACACTAAATTAGTAACACAAGTGATAACAAAAAAAACTAAATTAAATTATAACACGAGCAGAAGAACAACAACGTTTTAGGTGGGTAAGATCTGGCGCCGATGCTATACTTATAATGGGGCAAATGAAAGAGAAATCATTAGAACACAAAAAAACGACATATGTTTCGTGGGCCTTAAAAGGGCATTTGACCGGGACAAATTAAAGGAAGTTATTCGCTTATTGTACGCAAGAGAGATACCTTTAGGAATAGTCAAAATGATCGTAAATATTGTAATAGTTTTATTAATCTAATTTATTGTCTTTATTTATTATCGAAGGTTCTACATTTATAACACTGACAAGTTTATTATAATCTTTATATATTTATTAGTTTTACACTTAATACTAAAAATTAGAACACAACTGCTTTAATTTATATGATTTATTTACAGTATTTCTTTCGGACTGAAAACTGTTTACAATAAAATTTCTATTTATACTAATCAACCGTTATACTAGAATTCCTGCGATTCCCTTCGAACAGGCTAGAACGGACTGGTTTTCATTCAACCTTCTTCTGGAAACTTCGAATAATAGGAAACCCGTCAGGTATTACCTGAAGTTTATGCCGGCTGGTGTATGATCTAGAACATATCAGAATGAAAAGAATGTTTACAGTTTTATGAGTCATTATTTATCGCAACAATTGTTCTATTGAGTCTATTGTTCAACCTGATTATGGATGAAATAATAAAAAAAGTAAGAACTAAAAAAGAATATCAAATAGAAGAGAAACAACTTAAAATAATCTAATATGCAGACGACGCAATACTACTCTCTTAAATTATAGATGATTTAAAACGTATGCTGTACCTATTCAATATACCCACCAGAAAATTTAACATGTTAATTTCTTCAAAAAAGACAAAATAAATGCATTGTTATAACAGCAAATTTACGAAGACGTAAATAGGTCAGATAATAAAACAAGTGATAAAATTTAAATATCCAGGTACCACATTACCTAGCTACGGAAAGCGCGAAACAGAAGTGAAAGATCAAATGCCGCAAACAGAGCCAAAGGTTGCCTGAATAAAACAATATGGAGAAAGTAAAATATCGGGAAGATATAAAAGACAGAATTTACAAAACAGTAATCAGACTTATATTGATATACGCGGCAGAAACACGACCTGTCACAGAGAGGACAAAGTGGATCATAGAAACAGCAGAAATTAAAACATTTAGAAAAATTGATGGAAAAACACTATGGAATAGAGCTAGCAGTACAGATATACGACGTAGATGTAAGGTGGAGAACATCAAGGACTTGGTAAGAAATAGAAGATAAGAATGGAACGATCATATAAGCTGAACGACAATAAATTGAGTAATAAGGACGGCAAGAGACCGTTCCTCAATAGAACGACAATCAGTAGGAAGACCACGAAAACGATGAACACTTCTCGAAGCACATTGAAAAATCAGACAAAATCATGTCTACAAAAGAAGAAGAAGAAGAAGAAGAAGAAGGAGAAGAAGATCTACCTAAGTAGACTTAGTGCATCACTTGACATTTATCGACAGTATTCATTCATTACCATTCACCCTTTTCCTTTCTCATGCTGGTTTTAGCTGTTTATAGCGGAGTTATAAAAAGTTAGGACGCTTTACTTTTTAAATTGTGTAGGTTCACATATTGTATATTGTGCCTAAACACCCCACACGGGGTTACGCCGCTTAAGCTCTCTAGATCTATATTACGAGGTAGGTCAGTCCTCATTTTCTTTATTTAATTCTTCCTGTTATTTTTCTCCACTGTTTCCTATCTTTGGTTTTTTCTCTCCATTGCCGTACGCCCGCCCTGTTGAGATCATTTGTTACTTCTTGTAGCCATGTAGATGTTGGTCTTCCATGTCTTCTTTTACCAGCTGGTGTCCATTCCAATGTTGAAAATATTTATAGTAGATGGTCCTGATCTCCATATATGTCCCAGCTATTTTGCCCTTTGCTGTTTTATTTTACGATAAGATATATCCTCTTTAATTTCATGATTCGTTCTTTGTCTATATTGGTTTTCATTAATTTTTATTGGTCCTAATATTGCTCTTAGTATTTTCCTTTCTAGTGTTCTAAGGTCTTCTTCTTGTTTTTTTGTCATGCTAAAGGTTTCGGCACTATACATCATAGTCGGTCGAATTATTTTTTTATATATCTTCATTTTCGATTTCTTGCTCAGTAATTTATTTTTTAGGAGTTTTTGATTTGCATAGTATGTCTTATTTGCTGTAATTATCCTTTCTTTAATTTCTGTTTCTATTTCTCCATTGTTTGTTAATAATATTACCAAATATGTACTTAAACTTTTCTACTTCTTCAAATATATATTCTCCTAATCTAATCTTTTTGTTTTCATATTTTTTGTCAAATCTCATCAATTTTTTTAACATACTTTCCATTGTTTTTCTGTTCTTTGTTATTAACACAATATCGTCGGCATATGCTATTATTTATCCCTCTCTCGTTCTAAGTGTACTTTTGTTGATTTTTCTGACTATATATTCCAGGGCAAGATTAAACAGAGTTGCAGATAATGAATCTCCTTGACGTACACCTTTATTTTATATTTATAAATTTTTTTATATTTTTCCATCCTATTTCAACATCCTCTGTATGTTTACAGTATTCCTTCAGTTTTTTGCTTATATCTTCTGCATATTTAATTCTTCTATCTGTAGCATTCAGTTTTTCTATGTGTCATTTGTCCCTTGTTGTCTTGTTTTTTAGCGTTCTTTTGATTTTTTGTCTTAATGTTTGCTTTCTCTTTGTGATCACTATATGGTCTATTTGGGACCATGTTTTTTGGTCTGGTGAGATCCATGTTACTTTGTGGTATATAGGGTATGCCAATTTTGTACTACTGATAATCATATTGGTGCTAGTTGCTAATTTGCATAATCTTTGACCATTATCATTTGTTTTTTCATGTAATGTGTATTTATCTGCAACTTGGTTAATGTAGTCTTCCTTGCCTATCTCGGCGTTAAAATCTCCCATTACCAGAATTGTATATTCTTTGGTCTTTGATATATTAAATGGTTTGGCGTTAATTCTCAGGTATGCCCTGCGCTCATTTATTGGTTTAAATTGCATAATATTCTTTTGTATTTTTCTGTATCTTTCCAGCTCTGAGACAAACTCTTGCATTTTTCCTGGTTCAAGCTTCTGATGTTCCACGTACTTATTTTTACTTGCTAGTGTTTTTTAAGTTTTTTGTTGTTCTTATGTACGCATGTTTCATTATTTTTTCTTGAGAATTCATATCCTTTTTCTTTGCCATTTCCTATTTCGTTTCTTGTTGGATATCCGATATTTCTTGTTGTATCAGATTTTTGACGTCCCTTGGTTATCTTTTTCCAACCCTTTTTTTTATTGTATTTTCATATAGGTTCACATACATTCACAAATAAAAAGAACAAAGTGGAACTACCAATCACAACAGAGGAACAGTCGCACAAAGGACAAAGAAGACTAATGATGTCAATTTAGAAATTAGTAATAATGTTTATAAAATGAAAATAAAGGCAGACCGTGTTAAGATCAACATACGTAATGAAAAACTAAAGAAAAGGCACTTGTATATGAACAAAATTAAGTTTATGGCGTATTTTACAAAAAAAAATTGTTTGCATGTAAAATTGAAAAGAACAAACAACTCTTTCGCAAAATGCCGCACGTTGTAGGTCTTAGGAATACCATAACTTGCTTTTTCTTTATTAAAATATAGATATCTCCCAGAAAGTTAGTAAAACGTACTTAACAAGACAAAACAATAACTTGTAATCTATGAATATGCAAATGTTGAAACCTTATTCATACAATGTATGTATAGATAAGAGATTATATCATAAAACATCACCGTAAAATATTTATCATAATTACCCGATATATAACAAGTGGATTTCCCTAATTACATTTCTCCATAAGTTTCTATCTTGGGTCATACCAACATTAATCCTCTTAAAAACATGTTTTGCCTAAGCCTCTCTTACCAGGTCCTCTTCGGTCTTCCTTATCTTCTCCTTCTAGGAACTTGCAACTCAGCTATTCGCAATTAGCATCTCGACATTGAACATGACCAAACCGTCTTCACCTAGGCTCTCATTTTGGCATCAATTGGTGTCACCCCTAGACTTCTTATTATATCCTTTTTAATCACTCCATTAATCCATCTAGGCATTCTTATTTCCGCCAGTTGCATTCGTTGTTTTTTCTTTTTAACTTTTAACATTTAATTTCATAAATTATAGCTGGTTTTACGTCAGTGATAAAAAAAATCAGTTTTATTGGAATCTTTCTGTCGGGAAAACAAACTGCTCGCTTTCTCCATTACATCCATCCCGTCCTAACTGTACTATACTATATGCATCTCGATTTACTTCCATACTTCTCTGTAATACCGATCCTAAGTACCTAAAACTGTTACTTTTGACAAGAATTTCGCCATGCAAAGTTATCATTGTATTTGTATTAATAATTGAATCTTTAACTGGTGTGGCTAAGCAGTTTAATCGTTCTGCAGTTTAGTTTATAGAGCATCAGGGGGGCAACTGCCCCTCTACAAATCTGTAACTTTATCTTGATTTTAAATGCAACCACTCTGTTTCTACATTCTAGCTGGGACGAAAAAAACCACCTAAAACTTAAATGGAAATTTGAAATCTGCTAGTATTTCATTTAATTTTTTTTTTAAATCTAAAAGCAACAGCTTCTCTTCTACTTAAGGTGCCGTGCATTTCTGCGTAGGCGTCCACCGTACATCGTCTTGTCAGGTAAGATGTTAAATATTCAGAATTAAATAATTCTGTTTTTAGCAGCATTGCGAAGCATTTCATAGCTGTGGATTCCTGTCCATTGTCGAATATTGCGCAGCCATGACTTTTTTACGTCCCAGACCTCTCCTACCCCCTATCTTCCCTTCGAGTATCAGTTGCTGAAAAGTGTATCTTTCTCTTCATGTGCCCCAAGTATGTAGTCTTCTTACAACAATCATTAGCACCACCTCTAAAAGCAACAGCAATCACCCCTGAATTCGTAGAACCAAATATTTTGATGTCCTTATGAGTTCTATTAGGAATGCATTTTCCTCAAACCGAAAGTATTTCCAAGAACAACTATCTATCTAATCTATCTAATTAGCCTTCTTCGGTCCATCTTTGGACATAGGCCTCCCCAATCCTTTTCCATTCTTCTCTGTCTGTCGCTACAGTCATCCATCTAGAGCCCACGTGCTTCTTGATATCATCTGCCCATCTCATTTGGGGCCTTCCTCTGCTTCGTTTATATTCCCACGGTCTCCAACTTATAAGAATTTTGTTCCATCGGTCTTCTTTTTGTCTTATATTGTGTCCGGCAAATCTCCATTTCAATTTTGCAACTTCTTGTCTAACATCCCTCACTTTTGTTTTCTCTCTTATCCACTCGTTTCTCTTCTTATCCATTAGTCTTATGTGCAACATTTGTCTTTCCATTGCTCTTTGGGTTTTTATGATTTTGTCCATGTTTGCTTTTGTAGATGTCCACGTTTGGGAACCATAAGTAAGAACAGGGAGTACGCATTGATTATATACTTTGGTCTTAAGATGCTGTGGATATCTTTTGTTTTTAAGAATGTAGCATAGTTTGCCAAATGCCGCCCATGCCAGTCTAACTCGTCTCTTGATCTCTGCTGTTTGGTTCTCTTTGTTAAGTTTTATAGTTTGACCAAGATATATATAATCCTTAACTTGTTCTATTTCATCTTGTCCGATTCTCATTGTGATGTCTTCATCTGTATTTGTTATAGTTTTGGTCTTGCTGTAATTCATATTAAGGCCTATCTTTCCAGCTTCTACGTCCAGTTCTTTCATCATTTCAAATAATTCTTCTTTTTTATCGGTTATCAATACGATGTCATCAGCGTACCTTAGATGGTTCAAGCGTTGTCCACAAATTTTTATACCTTTGTTTTCCCATTCTAATCTTTTAAAAGTATCTTCAAGAGCCTAATTGAAAAGTTTCGGTGATATTGTATCACCCTGTCTCACGCCTCTACTTATTTGTAATGATTTTGTTATTTCATATACTTTAACTGTTGTTTTGGCTTCCTTATATATATATATATATATATTATATATATATAATATATATATATATATTGGTTATTAGTTCCGTATATCTGTGGTAAATTCGGCTGTTAATCAAAGAACTTTTCACTGCCCAATGTTCGACACTGTCGAAAGCCTTTTCGAAATCTATGAACGCCATATATAGAGGAATGTGGTATTCATTTGCTCGTTCTATAAGTATTTTCATACTTAGTAAATGGTCACTTGTGCTGAATCCCTTTCTAAAACC